>JARJHM010000030.1:0-600000 GCA_033356055.1 Carex pumila
GCTCATCTCCCAAAATAATAAGAAAAAAAAAAGAGTATTGGCACAATCCCACGAGATGCCTTTGAGCTCGAAAAATTTCCAAAACTTTTGCATGTATCAACACACGAAATCCACTACTTTCTAACCTAAGTTTGATTCAAGCTTGGGGGGATTTTTAAAAGAATTTCCACAAATAAGAGTGCATTTTTTGGTATGAATTTAGATGTCCAAATTTTACAAATTCTATGTCTTTAAGGAAATGAAAGTTAGAGTAAGCAAATTGTGGGGTGAAGCATGATTAGCCAAGGGTTGAACTTTAGATTTGTAACAATTTACCTTGAGATTTTTAAATTTTGTCAAGGTCATACAAATTTTTCAATTGAAGAAATATACTTGATATGAGGTTAAAGTAGAGATTGAATTGTAATTTAAGTTTAGATGTTGCTTGGGGACAAGCAATGTTCAAGCTTGGGGGAATTTGATAGGCCTAAATTATATACATATTCGATCTGATTTTTATCACGAAATAACACCAAATATCTTGTATTTTGAATATAAAGTGAATAGATTACACCTAGGATCAAGTTACTGCGTTTGCTTGGTTTTAACTTACAGGAAATGAAGAAAAATGAAGAAAAACCGAAGAAAAATGCCCACTGCGAACACACGGTTTGGAATATGGCCAAAATAAGTACTTAAATGGATTTCTGGACGCGCGCCAATTTTAAAAAGGTATAATAAGCTATACATCAAAATCCGTGCAAAACTGAAGAAAAATGCCCACTGCGAACACACGGTTTGGAATATGGCCAAAATAAGTACTTAAATGGATTTCTGGACGCGCGCCAATTTTAAAAAGGTATAATAAGCTATACATCAAAATCCGTGCAAAACTGAAGAAAAATGCCCACTGCGAACACACGGTTTGGAATATGGCCAAAATAAGTACTTAAATGGATTTCTGGACGCGCGCCAATTTTAAAAAGATATAATAAGCTATACATCAAAATCCGTGCGGATGCACGGATCTCGATGCAGCCGCACTCTGGTTGCACAGGAAAAGTCCGAGCCTAGTGCGGATCTCGATGCATCCGCAGTGCGGATAGTGAAGACGCAGTGCGGATCTCAGCGCGATTGATACTGTAGCAGTGCGGATCCCAGTGCGGATGATACTGTAGCAGTGCGGATGGTACTGTAGCAATGCGGATTGCAGTGCGGACGCACTGTAGCAGTCAGCCAAAAATAGAGTCTGAACTTAAAATGGTCATAACTTTTGACTCGTAACTCCGATTAAGGCTTATGACCACTTTTTGGAAAGCTAGCGAGGAGATCTACAACATGAGAAACTAAAAACTAAAATTTTTCTCAGTGCGGATCAGCCCACCCGCAGTGCGGCTCGGAGAACCCGCACTGGACCCGCAGAAAGCCAAAATTGCACGTTTTTGACAGTTTTTCTATTTTTGGTGCATCATGGACGCGTTTTGACAGCCACATGTGGACAAGACAATTCTGAAAAACAATCCAAATATAACACCCACTAACTCCACTCCCTAGGCTCTTAATTGGACATGATCATTGGCTATAAAAGAGGGGATCTCACATCCCTCTCTATATATCATCTCTTGACATCTCCTCTCTATCTCATCTCTCTATCTCTTCCCATTCATTCTTTCATTCTCTCTACACACATAGCGATAAATTCTGAAGTAAGGAAAGCTTTCAAGCAAGGAGAAGAAGGGTTTCATGAGCAAGAAGTCGGCAAGATTGAGGGCTTTGATCAAATAAAGGGTGTAATCATTTCTTTATTTCATTTCTTCTTACTTTTGCCAACTTTTGTAATGGATCTCTCCATGAGGGAGTAGATCTCTCTCTAGGGGTTTAGGTCAATGCATGAACTTGTTTAATTCTATTTTATTCGGTTATTTGTTTTTATTATGATTGTTTTATGGGATTTGATTGTTAATTTCTGTGATTTAATAATTTGTGTTAATTACATAGTTAGTACTTGAATTGTAGTATCCCGTTTTGGATTCAAAAGAACCAAAATTGACTGTGATCAATAGGATAGTACCAAACTATGAATGCAAATACCTTAGGTTTAGGTTAAGATTGTAACCAATTTAATCTAAGCGGAACTATAGAAATTAAGGTTAGGAATTTGGTGAAGAACCTAATCGTGAAGTCAAACCCTAATTAGGACATCTCAATTCAAATCGGGTATTGGTATGATGGACTTAATTGCGAAGTACCAATATTTGAGGAGAGGAGAGACTAACAAGAGCTTATAGGTCTAGGTAGCTAGGATGGGGAACTTCATTGAGAAGTTCGAGTTACCTAGGCACGTTATTAATTTACGAAAGTAACCCTTAATAACATATTAGGTTAGAAACCTCGTCAAATCATACATGAATTCAAAAAAATACCGAATTAATAGAGTTAGCAAGGAATTGTAGACCAAAGACCCCTAGATCTCTAAATCTTGAAAGCAAATCAATTCTTTTCTTTTACTTTTATTTACAATTATTGTTTCAAACTCCTTTCTTTTGGGTATTGAACCCAACCTTAGGAATTGTTAGAACGAACCCCCCAATTTACTTTTATTGCACTTTACTTTATTTTATTTTCTGAAATTTATTACTAAAGTTTGAACTAAGTTTTTATCGTACTCCCTGTGGATCAATACCTAAAATACTACTTTGATAGAATTGTGCACTTGCAATTTAACTCAAACGCGTGTTAAAGATTTAAAAGGTACATCTTATTGTACTGAAACTTTGTGCATACGCTTTTGCGCGCATCATAATTAAAATGACATCTCGTGTCAGGTGGTTTGTAAAACTTAACCATATTTTAATCCACATACTAACCTTATAACGGTAATTAGTGTTCCTGCTAATTATCTTGGTCAGTAACCTTTTAAGATTAAGAGTATATATCATCTATATTATGGAGTTTCACAATTTCAGTCATGAACTCGTAATGATCCATAAATGCAATAATACTCAAGGCAACAAAATGATATTAATCATCCAATTCATGAACAAAGCTTTATGATAAATTATCGTATTATTGACTTCTAGATTATTACAAACTAACACACCCTTGGGCGATATTCGAATCTGTCTCACCCCCCCCCCTTTCCGAAAAGTGGTCATATGTTCAAATCCGACTTTCCTAGCCAAAGTTATGACCATTTAAAGTTTTTTCGAAAACTGAACTTTGAAAATTTATAACTAACTGTAGAAAAGTCCAAATAAATTAAAATTTATGTCAATTATGTGTAGTTTAGAATGTTTTACATGATGGTGTAATCACTTTTGCAATTTGGTCCCTGTATCAGTCCAAACTTGCTAATTTACCAGCAGAGGTCAAATTTAATACAAATATACATATACATATATTATCCATATAATTTTTTTATTTATATTGAAAAAAAAATTAAAAATAACCAAACATGGGCTGAAATTTCAAAAGTACCCAAACCGGAAAAAAAATTTCCAGTCTTAACACCAATTACCGAAAAAATTTAGTGTCTCAAAAATTTAGTTTAAGTTTTCATTCAATGGTAGGTAGGCATGCAGTGATCAGTATTTTGTTTATAAACATCGTTTGAGTTTTTTTTTTTTATAAACTTATTTTTTTATAATATATGTATAAGTATATATAATATAATATAATATAATACACGTATATACATGTATATATATGTATATATATGTATATATAATATATGTATGTATATATGTAAATGAGTTAAAAAAAAACAAATTTAGGAAATTTCATTTTCGGAATTTTTTTTCCGATTTGGGTACTTTTGAAAATACAGCCCTCTTTGGTTATTTTTAAAAAAAAATTTGGATATAAATAAAAAAATTGGAAAATCACTTGAAAGATTCTAGACTATTCAAAAGTAATAATTTGTTTCATCTATCTAAATGAATAGTAAAACTTTTAAATACATAAAATTTATTCTGCAAATACATTTTCATATGAAAATCAAGTTGAACGGTTTAGATCAACTATTATGAAAATATTGATTCGTATTATGGACCAATATGTTAGTTTGTAATAATCTAGAAGTCAATAATACGATAATTTATCATAAAACTTTGTTCATGAATTGGATGATTAATATCATTTTGTTGCCTTGAGTATTATTGCATTTATGGATCATTTCGAGTTCATGACTGAAATTGTAAAACTCCATAATATAGATGATATATATACTCTTAATCTTAAAAGGTCACTGACCAAGGTAATTAGCAGGAACACTAATTGCCGCTATAAGGTTAGTGTGTGGATTAAAAGATGGTTAAGTTTTACAAACCACCTGACACGAGATGTCATTTTAATCACATAGATACATGTTCTAGGAACATGGTATTTGACAGACCTCGAATGAAACATTAAATAGAATTGTGTTCGTGTCATTTATGTTTTCATTCAGTGTCACATTCTACAGTATGAGGTATTTATCGTTCCCACTGAGAAATATTTATGTGTGATTGTTATCCACTGCTGTCCGTAAAAAGCAGTCATAACGGTAGCATTCCCATATGTATAGCTTAGCTGAGGAAGTGATAGTCTACCAAGAATACTATTTGTTCCTCGTATTTTATACAAGCTATAGCATCATTGGGCCCCTTGATAGAGTAAGATTATCAGCGCGCGGTATGATTACAAGAGTAATCATATTTGATAATCTGCTCAATATCAAGAAAAGATTAAGTTTACAAGGATGACACACATCTACATTGAAACTAATCTGATAGCTATGAGACAGAAGAACAGACACAAGTAAATTGTTTACCGGATCGTGATATTGTACTGTACAGCATCATCTGTGTAATTGGATGGTCATGATGTGTTGCCAGACGCCACCCATGATTACAGAAGTTGAAACGGTTTTAACTCTATTTACCAACATAACACAGATCCTATTGGGTCACACCATATAGGAGTTAATCGGAGAATCTTATTGTGATTGATTATAAATTGGTTATGATCAATAGTAAGATGGTTGTAATTAATTATACGTGTTATAATTAAATTATAAATGTTATGTAAAAATAACAAGCAAAAACATTGGTTAATTTATAAGCGTGTGTGACACGTTGTATAAAAGTTAACCGGATAATTTATAAATGTGCAGGACACGTTGTATAAATTACCGAAACAACAAACCGCAAGAAAAATATATATATAATTGTTCAAAATAATTATACGAATATTATTTGTGTTCGGGCCGAGGGCATTCGAGTCTTTTCAGATTCGTCCTTATCCGCATGACATGTCGTCGATCCTATCCAGATGACACATCATCAATACCGAAACAGACAACCGCAAGAAATATAATTATTCAGAATAATTATACGAGCATTATTTGTGTCCAGGCCGAGGGCATTCAGGTCTTTTCAGATTCGTGCTTATCCGCATGACATGTTATCGATCTTATCCACATGACACCTCACCCCCCTAGGTGGCATGCCTTGTCATAGGTGTATTTTGGTCTTTTCACACCATTTTAGAGGCTATAAATAGAGGGGTGCATGAGAGGATTAAGATACTAATTCACTTGTATCGTTTCGTGCAGAATCGAATCGGTATTTTCTCTCTTTCTCGGTTTCTCTCCCAAATAGTGTTTCGGTTGAGAAAAGAAAGTTATACGTAGTTGATGTATAATCTTGCGGGTTGTTGTGGAGTATATTTACGGGATTGATGAATAGTGTTTTACCGAATTTAGCGGTATGTCAGTTTTGCTCATTTGATGAAACTGAGTAACCGAAAATTCTTGTTTAGGGGTTTTCGTCTTTTCCCTGTGAATAGTTTTTTTGCAGAATTCCGCGGTTTATGATATTTCTGGCAGAAGAAATTAACCGCTCTCTGGTTAGTCCTGGTGGATAACCGATAGAGGCATCAGACGTCTGATGCTCTGAGACGAGTCGATTCCTTCCGTGATGTAGCTCTACACGCTCGGTCTGCATTCCAACTGTGATTTGGAAACAAGGTATAAATATGTTATATTAATCTATTTAATTGGTAAGTAGATTAAAGTTTTAGAAATCAATCATGGAGTAGATCTGTATAAGGATTAAATTGGGTTTTGATGCCAAAGGAATACTGAAGGTGGACCACCTTGGAAAGTTTCCTGACATACCCCGTTTAATCCTGAGCTTAAGTTGGCCGTAGAAATTTTTGTTCTACAGTCATTGCGCACCTTAAGCCTAAACGGATTTTGGTTACCGCAAAACTCCAAAAGTGGTATCCGAAACCCAACACAATATGCATAGTATTAGGGGCAAACCCATTAACTATGAATGAGAGTCAAATTTACCAGCAGAGGTCAAATTTAATATATTATACATATAATTTGTTTATTTATATTGAAAAAAAATTAAAAATAACCAAACATGGGCTGGAATTTCAAAAGTACCCAAACCGGCAAATAAATTTCCTGTCTTAACACCAATTACTGAAAAAATTTAGTGCCTCAAAAATTTAGTTTAAGTTTTCGTTCAATGGTAGGTAGGCATACAACGATCGGTATTTTGTTTATAAACATCGTTTGGATTTTTTTTTATAAACTCATTTTTTTTATAATATATGTATAAGTATCAATGATTTAAATAACATTTATCGCGTTATAGTGGCCGGGTTAAAAAAATTGCGCTATACCCAAATAGCAGCGCTGTTTGGGCATAGCGCCATAGCTTTTGTAGGAGAAAAACGCTATAGTGGCGCTATTTAGAACACTGATAAATATATATAATATAATACATGTATATACATGTATATATATGGAGAGGAGGAATCGGATGACATTCTTTTCTGGTGACATCGGATAACATCGTGCATTTTCAAAGTTTTTAAAGCCTAAACGGTCGATCCAAACATTCAACTTGATGGATATGTTAAAATGTGCTTGCAGATCAAATTTTACATTTTTTGAAATTGTTTTACTATTTATTAAGTATTTAACAAAATCACTATATTCAAACCATTGAATTGTTGTACATATCTTAATTAATAGTAAAAAAATTCAGAAAAATATATATCCATTAAGTTGAACGGTTTGGATCGACCGTTTAGACTTTGAAATACACGGTGTCATCCGATGTCACAGAAAAAGGGTGTCATTCGATTCCTCCTCATATATGTATATATAATATATGTATGTATATATGTAAATGAGTTAAAAAAAAAAACAAATTTGGGAAATCTCATTTTCAGAATTTTTTTTCCGGTTTTGGGACTAAAAATCGGGAAAAAAAAATTCGGAATTGGATACCGGAATTTTTTTTTCTGGTTTTAGACATGAATTTCCGGTAATTGATGCTAAAACAGGAAATTTTTTTTCCGATTTGGGTACTTTTGAAAATACAGCCCCTCTTTGGTTATTTTATAAAAAAATTGGATATAAATAAAAAAATTGGAAAATCACTTGAAAGATTCTAGACTATTCAAAAGTAATAATTTGTTTCATCTATCTAAATGAATAGTAAAACTTTTAAATACATAAAATTTATTCTGCAAATACATTTTCATATGAAAATCAAGTTGAACGGTTTAGATCAACTATTATGAAAATATTGATTCGTATTATGGACCAATATGCATAGTATTAGGGGCAAACCCATTAACTATGAATGAGAGTCAAATTTACCAGCAGAGGTCAAATTTAATATATTATACATATAATTTGTTTATTTATATTGAAAAAAATTAAAAATAACCAAACATGGGCTGGAATTTCAAAAGTACCCAAACCGGCAAAAAAATTTCCTGTCTTAACACCAATTACCGAAAAAATTTAGTGCCTCAAAAATTTAGTTTAAGTTTTCGTTCAATGGTAGGTAGGTATACAACGATCGGTATTTTGTTTATAAACATCGTTTGGATTTTTTTATAAACTCATTTTTTTATAATATATGTATAAGTATCAATGATTTAAATAGCGTTTATCGCGTTATAGTGGCCGGGTTAAAAAATTGCGCTATACCCAAATAGCGGAGCTATTTAGGCATAGCGCCATAGCTTTTATGGGAGAAAAATGCTATAGTGGCGCTATTTAGAACACTAATAAGTATATATAATATAATACATGTATATACATGTATATATATATAGAGGAGGGATGGACCAATATACATAGTACTAGGGGCAAACCCATTAACTATGAATGAGAGTCAACTGATCCCATTTGTTTATAAAAAAATTGTAATTGTGTATGGTTTTCTATATAATTTAGAGTAAAAAGTTATGAGTACTGTAAAATAAACTCTCATTTTTATATGATTGGTCCACTTAACTTCCATGATGGAGACAGAGTTCAATTGGGGTGAATGTACACTTATTCATTCTGCTAATTTTGTGGTGTTGCTAGTTTAAGCATTTTTTGCAGTGAATTATATGAAGTACAAAGGAGAGGAGAAAAAAAAAAGATAATTAGACGAATCCGACAACTCCATTTAAAAAATCAGAGGATATATTGGTCAGTTTAAATTTTTGAATAATTAAATAAAAGCTTAAATAATAAAAAAAAGGAATATAAGGAGGAAGATGAAATTTTAATGATAACATTGGATATTAGAACGTTTTGATAGAGAAATTGGCTATTTCAAAAATTTACATTGGCACACTAGAAATTTTCTCTAAATAATTGTCCCATAAAATGAATAATACCCCCCGAAATTTTTATAAATGCTCAAAAAACATATAAAATTACGGAATCTATCCACTGTTTGAATGAAATTCGAAAAATACCCAATCTGATTATCCAATAACTGGATTTGTGATAAATTTCCGGTCAATGGATTCCCAGACTCAAAACAATATATCCGATTAACCATTCATCGGAAACTTGTATTTTTTTTTTAAAAGAAAACATATCCGGTTGGAAATTTGTATTTTTTGTAAAAAAAACATAATTTTTTTTATTTTTTGTATTGAAATATTAGAAATGTTGAATATATTTCTTTAAAAATAAATGAAATACAATATAATTTGATTTATTAGAAAGACTGCAACAAATAACTCGTATCAATATTTTTCATGTCGGATTTTCAGGGCAGATTTTGAAAAAATAAATAAAAACTTTAAGTTATTTAATAATTGTTATTCAAAAAGAATTATCAAAATAGATACAACTTTTTATAAATTAAATGTCCTAGAAGGATCACAATATTTTCTAGATTACATAGAAGTGACTTTTGAACCTGGATCAATAACTCAGAATCTAAGCATTTTTTTTCCAATAACACATAAAGAAATATATTAATTTTTCTTACAGCCACAAAAAATCCGGCTTGAAAAATATTGATCCGGATTATTTGTTGCAGTCTTTCTACTAAATCAAATTATATTATATTTCATTTATTTTTAAAGAAATATATTCAACATTTATAATATTTCAATACAAAAAATAAAAAATTCTGTTTTTAAAAAAAAAAAAATACAACTTTCCAACCGGATATGTTATTTTTTTTGTTTTAAAAAAAATACCACTTTCCAATGAATGATTAACCGAATATATTGTTTTGAGTCTGGGAATCCATTGACCAGAAATTTGTCACAAATCCTGTTATTGGATAACCGGATTGGATATTTTTCGAATTTCATTCAAACAGTAGGTAGATTCTGTAATTTTTTTTTTGGGTATTTATAAAAATTTCAGTAATACCCGTCCATATTTTCTATACACAGGAAACTCATCCTCAAATGTTCTCAATTTTAAGATTATGACAAACAGTAACAAAAATGATTACAATAAAAACAACTAGCTATTAAAATTGCAAAACTATCCAAATCGGTTAACCAATAATTGGACTCAAATCAAATTTCCAGTTAAACATTTCTTGGACCCGTTGAAATAGTCCGGTTAACCATTAAGCGGAAATTTGATTTGAGTTCGGTTATTGGTTAACTGGATTTGTGCATTTTTTTTTTGAAGCATAATTTTTTATTTTTTATTTTCTGTATTAAAATATTAGAAATATTGAATATATTTCTATGAAAATAGATGGAATACAATCTAATTTAATTTATTAGAAAGACTGCAATAAATAATCCGGATCAATATTTTTCAGGCCGGATTTTTCGCGGCTGTAAGAAAAATTAATATATTTCTTTATGTGTTATTGAAAGAAATAAAAATGCTTAGATTCCGAGTTATTGATCCTAGTTCAAAAGTTACTTCTAGGTAATCTAGAAAATATTATGATCTTTCTAGTACATTTAATTTATTAAAAGTTGTATCTATTTTGAGAATTATTTTTGAATAACAATCATTAAATAAATTTTTTTCAAAATAGATACAACTTTTAATAAATTAAATGTACTAGAAAGATCATAATATTTTCTAGATTACCTAGAAGCGACTTTTGAACCGGAATCAATAACTCGAAATCTAAACATTTTTATTTTTTTCCAATAACATAAAGAAATATATTAATTTTTCTTATAGCCACAAAAAATCCGACCTGAAAAATATTGATCCGGGTTATTTGTTGCAGTCTTTCTAATAAATCAAATTATATTGTATTCCATCTATTTTCAAAGAAATATATTCAACACCGAAGTGATTATTTTTTTGTAATTTGATTTTTTTAATATAAATAAAAAAATCGGCGTAATGACTAATGAGAGTATTAGATACAACAGCTTGCATTTTCTTTTCAGTCACTTCAATTTGTTAGATCCGCAGAAACGACACAAATATAATGCTCAATCAGAGTAGCATATAGATGGATTTTATATTTTGACTAAATTATATGAATGATCCTTCTTATGGTTTCACTAATTTGGTCTTTAAGTTATAAAAAAATATTGCTTTTTAATGTTTTCAATTCATACAAAGTTGATCCTACGGGCTAAGGTTGAATAATGCTATAAAGGAGACGGAAATAGTCTGAAATATATTATGTTTCTACCATTAAGAACAATATTATTTTAGATGAATTTTGTTAAATAGATGGTATCTCACTGTAGAATTTCAAAAAAAAAAAAAAAAAACAAAGGGAGAAGCAACGCTTTGCACGAGGAACCATTTAAAAAATCAAGGACAGCTTTACTGAACTAACGCTGACGTGGAATTTTATCTGATTTTCTAGCGGAAGTTTATTTTAGTTGATGGTAGGACAAATTTTGTATGAATTAAAAATTGAGAATTTTGACACTGTAAACTGTAAAGTGTAAAGACCGTCCGTATAATTTACTCTTATATTTTAATTTGGTTGCATAAAATATATAGAACCTTAAGATACGGGAGTCCGATAAATTCTAACAACATGAGTAAATTATTTATTTATTTTTTCTTAAAATAGTTAGAATAACTACTGTTGAGAATAGTACATTAATAATAGTTACTATTTAAAAATAGCCCTAACTCAAAGCTATTCGGAAATTGTTTGGATTGAACATTTAAAATAACGAGAACAATAATTGAACATTTGAGAGAATAGATTTGCTATTCCATATTTTTGTAAAAATAGCAAAAACAGCACTATTCTCAAGAGTATGTTTGAATAGATTAAAACAATATTATTCTCGCTGTTCTAGCAACATCCAAACATACCATATATTAGAAAAAGTAAACTAAACTCATTTTGCACAGAGTTCGCATGGTCTGCATTAACTTAAAAGATCATTTTTTGAGTTAACCTATATCGGCCGTTTGATTTTAAACGAATTTTAAAGCGGATCGGATAGTCAAAATTTATTAACTCAAAAAATTCTTTTTTGAGTTAATGCAGAGGATACGAATTCAAAGCACAGACATGTTGACTAGAAATGACAAGAGAAGAGAATTACCACGGATCAGTCCCTGCTTATCCTCGCTAAGACTTGTCCGTATTAACTAAGGCTTAACCCGTGTTCCCGTCTAGATACACCAATCATTTCTCTTTAGTCTCTAACCATTAACCAAACCATCACTACCAAGCTCCTTTCTTCCATCGCCTCCACCATAGCAAGTAAAATAAGAAAGAAAAAATTGCAGTCATCTTCCCCCCTTCAAAAGGCCATTAATTCTCTACTTATTATCTCTTCTGAGTCTTCTCCATTGTTGATTTGTTTCGTATTTCTGTCCAGATGGCGCCAATACTAAAATCTCAAGCAGCAGACTCATCAGAGGCTCTCCTTGAGAAATCACCGCTAGATGGCTCCTCAGGTGCTAGTGCATCAATCTCTAGTGCAGTGTTTAATGTCTCAACAAGCATAGTCGGTGCCGGGATCATGTCAATCCCCGCTGCCATGAAGGTCCTTGGTGTGATCCCTGCTCTTTTTCTAATCGCGGTCGTTGCTTTCTTATCTGATGTTTCGGTCGAGTTCATGCTCCGGTACACTGGGTGGTCCCTCGGCCCCCCGTCCTATGCAGGAATCATGAGGGATGCCTTCGGCTGTGCGGGGTCCACCGTGCTCAATCTCTGTGTCGCTCTCACCACAGCTGGCACTTTGGTCATGTACCTCATCATCATAGGTATAATTAAATCAAATAATCAGTTACTATCTTATATATGTTTTACAATTTGTTGCAAAAATTACAATGTTATGGATACATCATAGATGAGGTTGATTTATCATTCATCGTTGTGATAAAGGGGATGTGATGTCTGGGACAACGGTGGGAGATGAGAATCACGGAGGGGTGTTGCAGGAGTGGTTTGGGCCTCAGTGGTGGAATGACCGGGAGGTTGCGCTGCTAATCATCGCCGTGTTTGTTCTCCTTCCCCTGGTGCTCGCCAAGCGTGTCGGTGAGTTCTCCTGTAATCCTTGGCCGTCGATCATTTTTTTTGACCGATTGCACGGCTGAAGCTTCAACTTTGTAAATTGTAATTCTCCTGTGTTGGTTCAATTAATGGTTAGATCTACATAGCAATAGACGATAGACAATAGACTTCCTGCCGCGTCCCACTATTCCGATTTAATAATGTTGAGGAGTTCTTATGGACGGCTGGTATCTGTTGATGTAAAGAGACAAAGTGATCCGCCCAGGTACCGGAGGTGCAATTTGAACGGTTCAATTAGTTCTATTCGAATCAAAGTCAATTCGGTAGGTAGGGGGATGCTTTAAGATTTGTGCCAAGCTAAAAGAACGGGTCTGATTTTGAGCTTGCACCTCAGGTACCTGCTGTGATGCGGATTCGATCTATGGTCCCCAGTAGGTCATTGATGAAAATGAGTTGGTTTTGTCTGTATTGTTCTGTCTGATTTGGACGTGTTGAGATCATCATCTTTTGGGCTTGGGCTAAACATGTAGGCTCTGTTCTGCGGGTTCAAAGGAATGGGATGTAAAAATTTTGAACTGTTGAAAAAAAAAAAAAAAAAATTCAATCAGGATGAATTTTTATTTTTTTATGTGAACAGTAAAAGTTAAAGTAGCTGCCGAACAGGACCGTAATATATCCGAACTTCATAAATGGGCCGGGATTATTATGCTTTTTCCATGTGAGGCATAGCCTGTTCATAAATTTTAAATTTTACCAACAAAAGACCTTCTATTTTATCTAAATCCTAAAATTTAGTCCGTCTATTTTTTTTAAATAGTGAAATTATCTACCGATTTCATTAAAAATATGTTAATACCTATACCTAAAATAAGTACATTGTTCTTACAAGAGACCTACATCAGTTCAACCCAAGGTTCTAAATAGCGATTATAGCGGCATAGCAGGGAGACAAAAAAAAAAGCTATTGCGAATACTGTAGCTATAGCGAAAGCTATAATACATAACGATTTTTCCTTTTCAAATTTTATATGCTATATTTCTACTAATTATCAACATAATTAATATTAGAGAATTGATATAACAACTAAATGATAACTAATCTAAGTCCATACTTTTTATCAATTATACAAATAAGAAGGAAAAAAAAATCTAAAAAGTAACATTATTTAATAGTTCATACTTCATAGTATTACATATTATAATAGACAAAGAACAATTAATTTTATAAAGTAAATGAAATCAATATACATATTTAAATATTTTATATATGATAATAATAATCAAAATTAGCTTTCAGCTAAAACGAACGATAATAATTTTACAAATGAATACTATGCGAAGAGCAATCAAAATGAAGAATTAATATTTGAATATTTCTCGATATAGAATGAGAGAATAAATCACAAATAAACAGAAGCACATAGTTTGGTTTAGCATACTTATCGTAGAAGACTATGTAGCATTAGAAATAAGAATAGAAGTATAGAAGCCCATATAAATTGCAAAAAAAAAGCCCATGTATCATATAGCGGTAATAACGGTCAACTATTATAGTTATAGCAGTTGTAGCTGAATTAGCGCACTTTTATTTTATAACTTAGCATTTATGGTCCGGAAAAGCTATAGCTAGCTATTTAGAACATTGGTTCGAACACAAAAAGATGCTAAAAAAAAAAGTTGAAACTAACACTACCATACAAACACTAAATCCAAAACATCCAGGAAACTAAAAATTATTCTAAAGCACTCTAGTTAACTGATTCCCCCTCATCCAATCCTCTTTTAGACATTGGATCTAAGGGGTTGCCAGCATTAGAATAAAGTCTCCCTGGAATCCTCCACCTCTGCTATAGATAGAAGCAGTTGCACTGTCTGGGACTAGGATATATATGTCTGAACTGGTCTCCTCCTCCTCCCAAATCTGATGTGGGAGGCCCTTAATATCAGAGAGCATTATGAGACTCAATTTCAAATAAGAATTATCAATTCTAGATTGACACCAAAAAATTGCAAGGAACAATATTATGGTACCAAGTGTTTTGACTGAAACATGTCTGGTACCATTAAAACAAACTATATTTCTTTCTAATTAAATATACCATAAAATTACACCTCTAACTATTTCAAGTAACAATCTTTAAAGGGATTGCTGTATCTAAGATTCAAAGTCCTCAATAGAGGCACAACGAAATTGAATCCCATTAAAGAGCAATGTACAAATAAATGAGAGGTACTCTCTTGGTGATCACGGAAGACACATTTTGTGCCTCTCTGCCAACCTTTCTTATGTAAGTTCATTTTAGTAAGAATTTAATTTTTCGTAACAAGGTATAAAAAAAATCTAAATCTTAAGAGGGATTTTAAACTTCCAAATGGAATTGTAATCCCTATTTGGAATGCTACTATATTGTAACCATGTATAAAAAGAATTAGTCGGTCTAATTTGATCCGATGGTTTAAATTAAGGTCAATATTTTTGTCATTGATATTGAAGCCAGATTTTTTTTTTTTTTAATTATCCAAAGATCTGAAAGATTTTTTTTTCCTTACAGATTCATTGAGATACACATCAGCGGTATCGATTCTGCTCGCCGTGCTGTTCATGTGCATAAGCTTGGGAATAGCTATTTATGCTCTGTTTCAAGGAAAAACTAAGACCCCGAGGCTCTTCCCTGACTTCGATCACTTGCCGTCATTTTTTGATGTGTTCACTGCCGTCCCCGTCATTGTCGTAGCATTTACCTTCCATTTCAATGGTAATCACCTTGCCTTGCCTCAGCTAAAAATGTCGAAATACATAATAATCTTTTGTTAATAACATAAAGTTAGCTCCAGCTGCTGGTCCTCGTAATTTAGTGAGCTAAAATCTTCATAAATTTGTACTCATTGCTTTTCCAATCTCTGCATCAATACAAGATTATATAGTTCCCTTATGTACCTTAACAAACTTTTCGTATAGATAGATATAAATACACACACAGTACATACATCAATTATTTCTATTGTTTTTTGGCGTAACATATTTACCATATATAGTCTCTTAATAGCTTGAGCATTTGTTACAACATGGTAACCTATTAGTTCCTTTAATCATCAATTCAAGTGTTCTCTGACACGTGCGGTTCTTTCAACTGCAGTACACCCGATCCGTGGCGAACTAAACAAGACATCTGAAATGACATCAGCAGTGCGCATCTCCCTTGCTCTGTGTTCCCTCATCTACTTTACTGTCGGCTTCTTTGGGTACCTTCTCTTTGGCGAATCCACCATGGCAGACATCCTCTCCAATTTCGAGAACACTGCCTCCTCCAGTACCCTTGTTCCTCCATTCCTCAATGACATCGTTAGACTCAGCTATGCGCTCCATTTAGTTCTAGTATTCCCCTTGTTGCATTATTCTCTCAGACTAAACATGGACGAGTTTCTTTTCCCGCAAAGAAGGCCACTTATCTCAGATAATCTGAGGTTTCTTTTTCTGACTGGGGTTTTGATGGGAATGTTATATGTGGCGGCCATTGCTATACCAAACATATGGATCATTTTTCAGTACTCTGGTTCTACCTCTGCTGTTTGTGTGTCTCTGATCTTTCCTGCTGTTCTTGTGCTAAGGTAATTTTTTTTTACAAATTTGAAATTATAGTTTGTCCCCAACATTGCCCCAATTTTTGTGCAATACACTTTTCGGTGTAGGCAACTTTGGTTTGCTACACCGAAGTAGGACAGGGCTGCTCTGCTCTGTGATAAATTTGGAGGGGCACAATATCAGTACAATTTGGAAATATGTGAAATCTTGGTTTGATTTTATTATAAAAGAGGTGATCAAACATTGTCAGATGAGTATGGACTGTTGTTTCATGATTGTTGATTGTTGAATATAGCCAATGTTGCACCTCAAATTAAACCAACAATAATATTTACTTCAAGTTTGAGCCCATTTTCTAGAAATTAAATACTTTTTTATAGTTCAAGATATTTTTAGAACCAATAATATGTTGGCTAGATATTTTCTCTACATATATTAGAAAAAAGAAACAATGATTTAATTATACATGAACAACAATCTCTTTCTTTCTTGTTAATTATTTTGTAAAAGCACAATTTCAAGATTGTAACTGTAAGATTATACAGGGATGTACATGGGATTGCAACAAGAAAAGACAAGGCATTGGCAGGGACAATGATAGTTCTGGCAGTGATTACAAGTTCAATTGCAATTGCTTCCAATATTATGAGCTCAGTAAGAGAGACAGTTACCTCCACTTATGGAGTTTAGCAACACTGATCTGATGATAATCACTTGTTAAGATATACAAAGCTAGCTTGGTGGCATGCATCATCAGGTGATTTAGGTTACATAAATGATTGAGTCTGCATTTTTTATTGAGTGAGGCTATATATGGTACTATGCATAGTGCATATTGGTCTGCACTGTGGATCAATATTTTCATTTTCAGTGTCCAAATTCGATATTTTCATTTTTAGAATACATATATGAACAATTCAACATGATTTCCATATTAAAATGTATTTGCAGACTAAATTTTACATTCATAGAATTTTTTTTTACTAATTTTTAGATAGAAAATCACTACTTTTGAATGATCTAAAATCTTTCGATCAAGTGATTTTATACCTATCTAAAAAGGTAGTAATTTTATTTCTAAAAAATGTGAAGCTTGATCTACAAATACATTTTCACATTTAAAAATGAAGATATGAATTCATAATACGGACCAATATGCGCTATGCATATTACCGGAAGCTCACTCTTATTTATTTATTAAGGCTGCACGAATCATATTTTTGGTACATGTGTAAATTGGTATTTCTAGAACGAATACTTGGCTCCCCAAATTTGTAGATTGCTTGTGATATATTTTTAGTCAAGTGCTTCCCAGATAATAGATTTTTGTTCGCGTAACATTTGTTCTAGCGTTCCAACTTTTGTAAATGCGCAATTTCTTAATGTAATAATTAATGCTTACTGTTATCTGATACCCTTTTATAAAAATGAGCAATTGTAATGTTTTATGTGATCTGCAATGTTCCTTCATATATGTAACATTTAATCATTAATTTGGAAGATGTTATTTTGACAATTTCCCTGACCTTTTTGAATGGTAATAATATTTGTTGAAAAACACTGACAAATCTTCTCGTAAATTCATTATCTGCTGTAATTCTGAACATGCATCAGATAAATATTTTTTTATCCCGACTATCCAAGACAAATGAAAAAAAAAAAAAAGAAAATCGATTTGTAAACAGCATCAGAATTCACTTCCAGATTTGATCAGACGCGTTCGTTTAGATTTAATAGCTCAGAGAAAAATAAAACAATATCATGTAATACTACCTGAAACAACAGAAAATACATAACTCTTCACCAGAGTACCTGGTAATTCTGAAAAGTAGATACCATCTTTGTGATCACATATTAAAAAATAAAAATTCACTCGAGTAAAACTGTGAGCTTAATATAGTGTAGTGGTACAAATCCTCATCTTTTCTTCTAAGATGATGTTGACTATATTAAAAAAAAAAACATTTAAAATAACCTTTAATAAAAAATTACATCTATTTAAAAGATAATGGATGTACTTGGATACTCGAGTAGCCGATTATGCTGGTAACAGTGTTGTAAATAATGATATGTGATCGTCGGACGGACATAGTACTGCTAAGCAATTAATCGAGAATAATCAGGAATAATCATAATTGAAAATAATATGTTGATTAGGCAGAAAAATCTATGACGGTTTGATCACTGCCAACGACTAATCGGTCGATTTATTGGTCTAAATGGATGTCTTTTACAACACTTGCTGGTAATAAGTCCTATTCTATTCTCGTTTATTGATTTGGGTGCATTTGGATGTACTGAGAATAACACTATTTTTAGAATGGCAGTGCTATTCTAAATCTGATCCATCCAAACATACTCACTTGTTATTCGGAACATGCTAAATAGCGCTGTTCCGCTATTCCTATAAAAAGTCGGAATAACAATTGGTGTTCTCTCTAAATGTTCAATCCCTCCATTGCTATTCTAAATGTTTAATCCAAACAATATTTTCGCTATTCCGAATAGCACCACGTCAACACTATTCTCACACTCTTTCAAAAATTACTATTCTCAAATAGTAGTTATTCTAGCTATTTTAAAGTGCATCCAAACCTACATCAGGTTACTAACCTACCGGCTGAATTCCTTTCCCATTCTTTTTTTTTTTTGAATGATACTTGGTGAAAATTATAGATTAACTTTTTATATCGCAAGGGTTGCTTAAAACCTGGAGAAGGTACAGTAATTTCGCTTATTTGCTTAAAACCTGGATTGGATTCGGGCCTGAGACAAATTATCGACCGCGTTAAGTTGGTTTCGATTTTGTAATATAGATCTATGGATGAGTTCGATAAAGTCTTGAAGGTTTGGTACAACAGGTAAGGACTGCGGCATCATCCGAAGAATATGTAATGAGACTTAATTTGAGCTTCGGATGTTGAATAATATGGAAGGATAGAAAATGTGTTGGTAAGATAATTAGTAACTAGTACTTCGCTCGAGATTGATTCGGAAAATTTTCGTAATATACTCGTTCGATTTTTTAGTTTATGCTCATTATGAGTAAGTTCAAGTTTGATTTAGATCGACTAGTTTGATTTATTTTTTAAATTGTTGTTGTAAAGAAATAAAATTCTTTTTCAATTCTTTTATTATTAATTTTGTATCCACTATTAAGGGATGGAACTCGTTATAAAATAGCAAAAAAAAAAAAATTCAGACTCGTAGTCCATGTGCAACTCATGGCACCAAATTAATAAATTTTTATCTATACGTGACTCACTACACGATTAAGTGGTTAACGAGCTCATTCGGTTCGTCTTGTTTTGACATGAATCGAATTTAAACTTTATCTAACAGTGTAACCAATTTTTTTTTTTTTATAATATTTTGTAAATAAAAAACAAATTAAAAAATTCTCTTTTCTGAAAAATTTGATTTCTACCACGGCCATAGAATATCAGTGTGGCCCCAAATATTGAGGGCGCTCTATGCCGGTGCGGCTTCATATTTGAGTCCGTGTCGACATAGTGTAGCCCCTATTTATTTTTTATTTTTTTATTTTTGGTAATTACACAGTTTCAAAGCTTTAAAACCAAAATCATTGATCAAAGTCAAAAATTAAAGTCTGTACCAAAGTCGTTGATCAACGTCATTTTTTTGAAGTATGAACCAAAGTATTGATTCGTTTCTTGAGCTTTAAAATAAAATGAATGGGGCCCCAAAATTTTGAATTATTTTTGACATATCTCAAATGTCCGTGAATTCCAAAGCATTGGAGCATTTTATGTTTTAGACATATCTCATATGATGCGAATTTTAAGGGACGATTCTTGTTTGGGTAGACAAAAAAAAAGTTGGAGTCTTACTGTGCCGATACTGTCTCAGATAGAAGTATGTATCGGCGTTCTGCAGTCGTCATAGAAATTAAATTCTCCAAAAATCAAAATTTTTTTGTTTATTATGTTTGAGCAAATAGTACATTTAAAAATTTGAGCACCTTAATTCATTTACTCCTACGAGAAGCAACCAAGAACTTAATTCATTTACTCCTACGAAAAGTGGAATTGCAAATAATTGAATTAGTAATCCTGAATACTTTTTTCACAACTATCTTTTATTAAATAACTAAAACCATAAAGTTAAATTATTATCATTATAATGCATCATTGCATAGTATTCATCAATAAAAAAATTGAGAGTAGTTCGATATGTTGATCATTGATTTGGGACAAAAAATTCCGTTGAATTATCTTGTTTAGTTGCTACACTTCTTTTTTAAAATTCATAAAAACAAATGTTATTTTTTTCAATTAATTTAATAAAATGGTTTTGTTGCTCACTAAATGACCTTATAGTTGTTGAAAATTTTACATGATTTTTGAATGAGAAAATGTTTTTCCTCAAGGAGCCCCAAACTTCATTTCCAATGAAAGAATACGGACCTAAGGGGTCGGCTGAAAAATTCGAAATTTACTCAGCTGCAAATTGGTTGTGCAGATCCAAATACAAATGTTCGTAGAGCCATTTCGCGGCCCCACCTTTTTTTGTTCTTTTATACAGAAAATGCACCTATCAATTTCTGTGCACATTTTGTTTTATAAGTTAACAAAATTTATTGGCACATAAATCCACCTTTTATTTTTTAGCTAAAAAATTATTGCAACAGAAATCCACCTCTATAAGCTAATGAAATTTTCTTTAAAAGAAAAGAAAAAGGTGAAGTTGCAGATTGGCTGTACGGACTCTAGTCAAGAGCCGCAGATTGATTGTGTGGACCTCTGTATTTGAGTCCGCATAACCAATCTGCGGCCTAGGTAGAACTCAAATTTCCATAGAACGAAAGAGTTTTGGTTTATATTTTTTTGTTTTGTTTGTACTATAAATAAAAATTTCGGGAGGTCAGGGCTGGATAGGAGATTTTTCTTCTCTTTATTGTACTCTTTTAACAACAATATTTGCAAAAGGGTACGTAATAGGGTATTTAGATAGAAATTTAACAATGTAAAATCTGAGCTGTTGTACATATTTTCTCTTGTTATTAATATATATGTTGACCTTACAAAAACAAAGTATTGTTCTTGTAAAACTATTAGCGAAAAATGTTTTATAAAGGTACAAAAGTGACTATGTGACTTTCGTACCACCACTAGACAAGCAAACATGCATTAATAATTAGGGGCGGACCCAAGTTGTTTCAGAGGAAGACAGTTGTTTTCCTATGAATTTTGAAATTTAGTACGAAAAACGAGTTTGATTCTATTTTGTCCATCTCTGAAATCATTGTTATTGGAGAAAGTTGCTTAGAAAAAAAAATTGCTATTTTTCTGGAACCATTTCATATATAACTTTTCATATTTAATTTCTCTCGAAAAAGAAAAGTTGATTAACATCCCTGAAAAATAATTGATTAATTTTCCATTTCATATATAATTTCCTTGATAATAAAAGCAACTTTCCTTTCCTTCAATATCTATCTAGAAATCAAATATGATAAATTATATATCAGGCCAAATGAATGGGTTTGCTTAGAAGTTAAAATATATAATTCATCAGGGACCATTTTGTAGTACATAGTTATTGTCTTATTGGAGCTGTTAAGGAAATTTCAATTTGAGATTTACATGAAACAATAACTGGAGCAACTCTTCTTTAGTTAAATGGTTTTGATTAAGAAGTTTTTTATATATATAGTATCAAATAGCTAATGAATTTGAACCCGATAAGCTATTTGAATCAGATTTTTGCCCTTCCTACTGCCCCTATTAATAATTGTAATATATGTTTAAAAAAATCTAGTAAGTGTTTCCATGAATAATATTGTTATTAAAGTTAACTCGATCATTTTTATAAAAAATCTAGTTAAGTGTTTACATGAACAATATTTTTACTATAATTAACTCAATCAATATTATTATTAATATATCGTCACCTGATCATATTTTCTATGACTATGTATAAAAAAAAACTAGCTTTCTATGAAAAATAATTATCTAAATATCTAAATATCTAAAAGTACAACATGAAACATGTCTGTTAGAAGTAATTTAAACTGAATATTTAAAAAACTAGTATTTGGTCTAGTGACAGAGATAAATAGTCTTTGTGTGAAAATTCATAGATTCGAAACTTAAATAGGTGAATTTTTTTATTTTAATAATTAAAATATTAAATAGTTGAGTGACTTGATTTTTAATTTTTATTTTAATGTGAACATTTAAAATTGGACACATAATCAACACTATGGAATTTTCTCATGATTCTGTATCATGTTTTCTAACTAACCCAAATTTTTTTTATGTTATATTTTCATCTAGTATCTCCAAAAGATGTAAATGACCCCATGTAAATAAAAGAAAAATAAATTAGTATGTACGAGTGTTTATCGGAATGTCGATTCTTTGGATTTTGGAGGACTTCCCCTGTCAACCATATCTTGCAGCGAGTCGTTTAATACGTGAGTTTCATTTAATAATGATTTGAGAGACAACTAACACCAGAAATCAGCAACTAAGACAAAAATGATATTTGGGAAAAAGCGCAATTTTCCTACGCCTAGACAATGTTAGATCTTATATCTGACTAATGCAAAGCACCTTTCTCACTTGGAGACATTTGAGTCTTTCCGAAAAGACTTGAGTGGAGGGTGTACCAACTCAATCATAAAATTTTATTCCATTTGTGTCAATCTTTATTATTGTAGAAATTATCAAAAAAAAAACAAATGGAATTTTTTTTTTGAGAAATTTTGGTTTCCCGAGCTATCATACCCGAGCGCGTCTTCCAAGTAGTTTAACAAAAAAAACTTTTCAATGTTATCTAACATTCATTTTCAGAGCTAATATTTAAACATTTAAAGCTATGATTATAACATTTAAAACTGTTACTCACAAGTATTTATACCATTAAAATCTTTGAAGTATTATTATTGAGGTTTAAATTCTTTGTACATGAGGTTTATACGTTTTATTTTAGAAATATGAAGTGTTATTAATGAGGTTTATACGCTTGTACATGAGGTTTATACGAAAAATTTGAAGACTAGTAAATAGAGATTTAAATTGTTTTGAAACAAAAAAAAATACTGAAAGTCACAGAGATTTGAAGTGGTAAAAAAAGATGACAAAAATATAACTCGAAAATTATTCTTCATGAATCTCATTTGAAAGAGAAAATCGAGTAAAAAATGTACGTATTTCAGATTCGCAAAATTTATCACGAATCATCGGAAAAATGGACGAGAATGATCAAAGGGAAAAAAAAAAGTGGGTGAAAGAAATATTTTTTTTTGGCTTAAAGACAAAAGTAGTCAGGAATTAAAATTATTTAAATTTAGAATTTAAATGATTTTATATAGAGGTTTAAATGTTTGCAAATAACATTTTAAAATATCATAAACAAAGCATTAAATGTTTTGATATTTGCTTTGGAAGTGAAAGTTAAACAATATTAGAAGTTTTTTCTATTAAACAATTTGGGGGACATGCTCGGAGGTTTTGTTTGGGTGCAATTATCAGGCTCATTTTTTCTATCCATCAAATAGATGATAGCAAACCAATGATTCGATCTTATGGGATCCTAGTAACTAGGGGGTGTCAATGGGTATAATATAGGTCGGGTGGTGGTATTTTCATACTCGTACTCGTTACAATAATGAAAAAAATATTTATCCTTACTTTTTTTTTTGAATAGGCAGATTGAGTAAACAGATAAAAAAGTACTATTAACATCTTGATTTGTAATTTTGATAAAATATTTTTCAAAACAAAAGAAAAAAAAATGATGAATACAACTAATTTGTATTATGAAAATTTAGTAAAATTTAAAATTTTGTTGTATCATGTATTATTTTATACTTAAAAACTAAAAAATAAATGATACAAGTAATTTGTCTCAAATTATGTTAATACAAAATATAATATTAAAAAAATTGGTTTATTCTCTAAGGTAGTGCCATGTGGTTGTTCTCTTATACTAATTGTTTGATTCGTTTTTAAAAAAAATAATAATCTTTTGTTTTAGAAAAATAGGAAAAAAAATATAAATTTTAAGTTTTAAGAAATTTTTAATAAGACAAAAGACGAGACTTAAATATTCACTAAAATAAATAATATAGAATTAAAAATAAACTACAGTATTTAAAGTTGCTTAAATTGAATGAATAAATACTAAATCTCAATAGAGTATTAACACACCCCATGTCAAAATTGAAACTACTACTGAGTTTGAAAAAAGGAAAACTTGGTTATTTGCCACTCCAAACCTTCAAATTGTAAAAATATCATCTCAACATTTGAAATTATTAAAATGCCACTCCAAATTTCATTAATTTGTTATTTTACCACTCCAAATAATTAATGACTAAAATGTCCTCCCTTCTTCTCCTGTCTCCATTACGCAATGGCAAAATGGCAATATATCATCCATCATCGATGCGCATATATAATCTTCCGCATGGTGGCGTGGGTGGAACAGATAAACCCTGTTGTTTCTTCAGATTGAATTAGCATGGATCTCAAAGAAAACGAACGGTTCAGATCTATGGATCCCGGAGGAGTTCATTTTAACTAAAATTTTGAGCTTGAATCCGACCGTCCAATTAGAATTGAGACCAATCACGTTCAGAAATTCTTTTAATATTCACGTGGATTCTTTATTGACAAATCATATCTAAATTTTGTCAAATTCAAAATTTGAGTAAGTTAAGGAGATCCAAATTCCCTTTTCTGGTATACTTGGTTCGTTATATCGTCAGAATTATATAATGAAAAAAAATGTTATTTAACGAATCCCGGAAAAGAGAATTAAACAAAAGAAGAAGTTGCAACAGCCAACAAGCCCATCAAAGACGAAGAAATGAGAAAACTGTCCCTGCTTTTTTTTTATTCCATTAGGCTTTTAATAAATTTGAGGTAATAGTAAGAGGTAGGAGAAGAAGGGAGGGCATTTTAGTCATTAATTATTTGAAGTGACAAAATTACAAATTAATGAAATTTGGGGTGACGTTTTTACAATTTTAAATTTTGGAATGACATTTTTACAATTTAAAAGTTTTTGAGTGACAAATAATCAATTTTCCATTGGAAAAGCTGCCCACCCAAAGTCAAATCTGAAGATTTCGATTACAAGAGCTACACATTTTCAAACAAATTTAACTTCAGACAAGAACAGGTTGTTTGCTTTTAAGTTTTGTGAGGAGCTTTTACTTCAATTTCTATAAGAATTGAGAACATGTAATGCGGGCACTGTCTTTGTATCAAAATATGCCGATGATCTTTCAAATCCAATAAAAATATAATCTAGTATGACGATCTTTCAAATCCAATAAAAATATAAGCTAGTTATACTACTTCAATGTCCGTGTCAACTGAATTGCCCAATATAGACATTAAAATAGAAATGGCCTAATATAAACCAAAATGGTCCATTCAATTGAATTGTAAAATGTTGGTCCCATCTATCATATTCTTTTCTTTCTTTCTATCTCCTTTCTTACTATAGACAGACAATAGTTTCTTTCTTTTTTTTTCCTTGATTTTTCTCTTTTTCCTCTAATTTTCTCCTCAATCATGATACAGATCGTAGTTGGACAGTGTTTCTTCTTTTCTACTGTATTAGAGGCAGGCACAAACATTGTTGAGAGTAAGTACTAACATATAATACTAGTGAACTTGTAAAAAATTTCATAAATCAGTCTCTTTGGATCCGCTTTTGATTGGAATCGAACCATTAATTTGGTTGAATTTAGTGTATAAATTAGTTTATATTTTAGTGAGAAATTATTGTAACCAAACAATTGGCTCAATCTCATGAATTTTTTCGCATTGTATAGTTGTTGTTGTGATTGGTTTTTTTGTATAGCTGGATCACATCTATTTATTGAAAAAAGTAATCATTTTATTTCCTATAATTTAATTTTTAATTTCTAAAGTTGAAAAATATTGTCCCATCAGTCGCTCGGACATATATGCACATTTCTCTTGCGACTAGTTGAAATCAACGATACTATTATTTTTGTTCTGATTATTAATACTGTGAGAAATTTAATGTCACTCCTGTTGTTGAGCAGTGACTCTTGTTGGTGTCTCCTCATGCCGTCATGCATGTCAAGTTAGTGTACTAAAAGTTTATAAAAAAAAATTGAAATAGAAAGATAGAAATCAAGTATATCAATTTTTGTTTAATTGTCTCTATTTGAATTTCAAATCCATAATTTTTCATACGGTGGATGTTACTTAAATTTTTCTTTTAATAGAACTCTTTTTAATCATTTTAACAGAACAAACACCTTATACGGGTTTTTTTATAAAAATAGTCTTTTCTCCATTGATTGTAGAGATCAGTGGAGTTATTTTTGCACCCGATTCTAGAGATAAATGTAAAGTTTATTATAAAAATAGCTCCAAGGATCAGTGGCGAAAATGTTATTTTTATAAAAAATCCCGCATAAGGTGCTTGTTCCACCAATCTCTAAAAAAATGATTCTCTTGCTCCACCGATCCCTAAGATCGATGAAGGCTATTTTTATAACAATCCCGCACACTGTGATTGTTCCGTTAAAATGATTAAAAAGAATTTTATTTAAAAAAAAAGTAACTTTGTGTCACTAGATGAAGACTAATTCTCGTCTAAAAATATGTTGAAAAGGTAAAAAGAAATAATAATAACAAGAAGAAGAAATAAATTAACCATAGTAGAATAATTTTCTTAGATCCGTCACATGTATGTGAGCCCCAAATGGTGCATGTCATATATGTTTTATATAGTTTCGACTATATGGTTGGACTTAGTGGAAACATATATGTTAGGATTTGGTTGTTTCTCGACAATCATGAGAAAGCAAAAACAGTGATGCCAGTATAACACCCATAGTTATCTTTCCC
This sequence comes from Carex pumila, assembly GCA_033356055.1. NCBI lineage: Eukaryota > Viridiplantae > Streptophyta > Magnoliopsida > Poales > Cyperaceae > Carex > Carex pumila. The sequence continues at coordinate 27,153 of JARJHM010000030.1, forward strand.
TGCTTCTCTGGAAGTCTAGCTGGCATGTCCCCCTACAACCAAAAATAAATAAAAGTTGTATCCACCCATGTACATTGCGCAGGCAACAGTGTAAAAAAATTAACAAATCTGTGGTGATTCCATGGGCATCAGACCAGTACATTTGGTCTGATTTAAGATCATAGCTGTTTAATCTGGAACAAGATTTGTGTGGGAAACTTTAAGATTCGTATAGATCAAGTGCGTGTGGATCTTGATGTATATCAGATGTCTCTGACCAGACATTGGACCGAATTTGATTTGATATACCCACTCCAAAAATGAAACCCTCAATTCTCCTCTTGATGTAACTCTCATGCTTTAGTCATATTTCCGTTGTACGTACCTTTTAATTAATGACAGTAGTGGGCAATGGTACATCTCATATGGGGCCAGATACCGGATTACATAAGGCATTGACATGAGGAATGACAAGAATTGAACGAGTCAATTACAGATTTCATTTTTTATTTTGTGTAGACAAGGAAGCTAGAAGCTACTACCAAAGGAATTAACCTAATCTTCTTCTTTTAGAGCTGCTCTCTTGACTCTTGCTCCTTTGAGGTGTACTGTACCGGATGGAGAAGCAGGGCACGTGCACTACTATTTAGAAATCTCATTTTGGCTATATAGTTCTTCATGTGCCCGTTTTCTCCATCTCGTGCAATCCACCTAATTACCTAAAACTTATGTTCTACATGAATGAGCACCTTAGAAGGGATTGATCAGAGATGTAGTTCATCTGCAATGCATTTGCTGGTAATTGTTCTCTTTGTTGTCTATTTTCTCAGTTAATTATTAGCAAAATCGATCTTTGCATGTTTCTTGAATTTACTGAAGAATTAATTAGTTTCTCTCTTTTTATCTTTATCTTTTTTATTAATTATCTATTGTACCCTATTCCTTTTAATTCTTGCTTCTTTATGGCCCTTTTATGGATGTTAAACGAAATGCATGCAACTATTTCTAGCCTTTGGTAGTTCTTGATGATAAATTTTCATTCTAGCTCAATTTCATTCTCCAACGGTTGGTACCTATAAGGTATACCTCACAGATTATACGATGACCTCAAAAATTCATAATTGAACTTCATCTGAAAATTTCATGGACCAGACAGAATTTACTAGATCAACATACAGCACAATTACCAGTACATAATTGGAGTCTTATATATACAAATTATATAATATCCAAGGCTGGAAATTAGCTAATTCTGTTCTGTAAAATACCAAAGTTTATTATTGGAATTTTTTTTTTTTCCCAGTATCTTTTGATATCAAGACGTTGTAGACCAGCCTACAGCACGACTACTGGTACGTAATTGGAGCTTTATATAACTTTAAACATCCGAGGTTGTAAATTAGTTACTCTGTAATGCTAAATTTGATTATTTTAAGTGCTTTTTGCTTCATCATATTCCGTATCTTTTAGTTTGTGTTTTAATTTTAGAAGTAGTATTAGTGTGTTCTTAAACTCACCAAGCTTTTTGATGAACTTTTTATTTACTTATAAGTTGTAACTCTCGCAAATTCTTCCCCTTAGTGACGTTATAACTGCCGCACCTGCACCTCTGCGCCTCCCCGCTATCCTTCACTCCCATAGAGAAAAAAAAAAAAGTTGGCGACAATAGTCCTATCCACCAACTCTCGTCTCTCCTCCTATCATTCTCCACTTCTGTCAGGAGAATCAGAAAGAGTTAACGAAACTCTAGCTACCAACCCTCCTGTTTCCTAGCATCCTCACCCTCAAACCCACACCCCACGCCCCTCTGCCTGTCTCCCTTCATCTCACTAACCTCTGGAGTCTCTACATGAAAAAGATGTCTCATTTCGTTCGGTTACCAGGTTACCAGCTAGCTGATGTTGAAACTTGTCGGTGTTATATTTGTTGCCGACAATTGTCGACAATCTTCAAAAAAAAAAACTTGTCAGTGTCTACTATCGAATGAGAGGTTTTCTTTAATTAATTGTTGTAGTTATTTGTATTGTTAGATGTTATTGTTTAAATTTGGATGTAATTTGATGTGAATGATGTTTTGGATTTAGAACGATGGATGTAATTTATGTTTGATTAGTGAAAACTATACTGTAGCTACTACCAAGGTTTAAAAAAAAAGATCGATCTACTTATTTGCATATCAAATTTATAAATTTTCGACTTATTTTAAATAAGGTCAAACCGTAAAAAAATGTTTATAATTAATTTTAATGTATTTATTTTATCATGCTTAACAATTTAACTTTATACTAAATTGATTTGGAAATTTTATAAATTTGACATAAACACATCATTGGTAAGTCGATCAGTTTCAAAATTTTGAATTTGTCTTGAAATCAATCTAATAAATTTTACAATTTAACTTAGAATTAAATTCGAAGCCAAAAAAATACTGTCCACACGAGAGAACATTATTGTACATCTAGCATAGTGGTAAGATATAAGATATGGGCCTAGAAATAGCGTTTCGGTACAATTAACATGAAGTAACCTACATATACAATTAACACAAAGTCCCAGTGCATTAAATTGGTTCAGTTGCTTGCACAACATGGATTTCTAATAAGTTATATGCTGGACCCCCGGACCCCCCCACCACCCCCACAACCAGTGTGCAATTTATATAAACAAACTCAGTCGGGTCAAATTCAAATTCGGAGTCTATGGAAGCCTATCACCTTTGACACTGTCGTCAATGACAATGTCAAATATGACAATTATAGCGATGAAAATTACAGTTTTATTTTTTCATAGATAGCACATTTACTCCTGTGCTACAAGTCAATTATACTTATCATGCATAAACTCTACTTAGAGATTTGTACGAGGTTAAGATTCGTTTCACGTTAAAAGAATGATTCAAATTTACTAATCGTACATGGAGGGTCTGAATTCGTTTTTGTAGGTGGTTTAAACTAGTGTTGTACAAAACAACCAGTTAGTTTGACTAACTGATTAGTTATTAGCAGTGACTAAATTATTGTGAATTGTGTGTTTCTATTTATATTGTCAGCTAGTTGTCTTTATTATTTATTTTGTATTTATCCGTTATGTATTATACTTTATCTTATCTTATGTAAGTCTTTTAAATAACAATTTAATAAAATTTATTAATTAATAATGAAATTAAGTTAAAATAAATATGTTTGATAAGTTTGTTGAGTTAAATTAATTATTTTAGTTTGATGAGTTAAATTAATTATTTTAAATTTATTGGATCGGTAATTTGAATTTTGAATCGGTAATTTATGATTTAATACATAAGGATGCATATGCATCATAACCCATCTCTCTCTCTATATATAATTTTAGTAAAAATATAAAATTTTGATTAATAAACCACATACGAATTTATCATTTGATGATATATCGTCCGTCCATTGAACGCATGCTTTATTTACACCACAAATTTGAACGGATCAACGGACAAAAAGGAAGAACATAGTATTCATATCCGTGTCATGTGTAAGGGTGTTCATTGGTTCGGTTCGGTTGAAATCGAATTGAAATAGGCAAACTAAAGTTACAATTCAGTTTTAAAATAGAATCGAACTGAACCAAATCAAATATATATATTTTTTATTTAAAGCATTTATAATAAATCAAAATATATTAAGAAATAAACTGAGATATTAAGAAATAAATCAAAGTATTTAAAGCAATTGATTAAGAAATAAACTGAAATATTAAGAAATAATTAAACCGAGGTGGTTCGGACCAAACTCATAATATATAAAAGTTCGGTCAGTTCAGTTATTTCGGTTTTGAAAATCCCAAACTGAAGTTATAATTCGGTTATAAAAATCAAACCGAAAAAATCAAACCATTTTATCCAAACTAATTTGGTTCAATTCAAAACTGATTAAACCGGACCCAATAAACTAGTGTGGAAAAAATGGCACGGCAGAGCCTACTCCATTATGGAATGGCACAGCTACTGCATTGAACGGCATGGCACGTGTTACTGTTCTGTGCCATGACCACCTCTTGACGTTTTGGTCACGGCATGGCATGCGAAAGATCACGGCACGGCACGTAATCATGAGAGTCACGTGTAATTAGGATCGTTAGGTCTTAATCAAATGGTGAATATCAAAGAAACTATTATGAAAAAATAGTTAAACGTGAGAAACATGACCAGTTATATTTGAACACGGTACGTGAATAGTCATAGCATGTGAGTCACAGTACTCGACCAAAGTCACAATGTATTAGTCATGACACGGCACATTTTTTCCAATCTACAATAAACACCCCTAGTGTACAAAAGCAAAACAGTCAACTCGTGCTTTCTTTTCAAATATAAATAAGTAAAAATAAATAGATCCATAAAGCAATAAAAGCCCATTAGGTCACATTTCTAGCGTAGTAGGCCTTTGGGCCACTATTGGGGCAATAAAAAGAATTTTGAAAACTGAAAAAAAACAACTTTTCCCTTTTCATGTAGTCTAGAGTCTAGACTCGCCGCCCAAATTGAAAATTCGCACCGAGATCACATTCCTTTTATCCCGCTTTTATATGTATATTTTCATTCTGCTCTTTTGCAATTTCTGTTAAAAAAAATTGTACGAAAAAAGGAGTTATAAATTAATTTTAATATATTTATTTTTGAAATTTTTAAGTGCTCATGTACATACTAAATTAATTTATAAATTTGTAATTTTTGACTGTAAACACATGTTACTTATTGCTCGATATATTTACAATATGTAGAAAAACAATGGTGTCTACAGAGTTTTATTTACTTGTTCGATCTCAGATTGTTAGTTGAATCTTAGGCTTATTTATTTTACTTTTTAAAATAAGAGCTTATGATATTTTTTTTTTAGACGTTTCTTGTAAAAATTGAATGTGTTTCTCTTGTTAGATCTACGATTAATATTTTTTTAATTAGAAATAAAATTTTAGCCAGACATTTCATCTCGATTAAAAAATAGGAATTATGTTAACCGATTTGTGATTTAAATCAAATAGTTCTCCAAGAGTATAGCTTATACCAACCCAAATTTCATGAGGTCTAAAAAGAATGGTCCATATGTTGGGATACAGATAGGTTATATGTGTAACAATTTGATTTAATTGATGATTGTTCATTATTTAAAAATTAAAATTCATGTATAGAAACTAATTCTAAGATATATATAGAGAGTTTATCACTAAACACACAGTGGAAACTTCAAGCTCAACAAATAACCTTATTTATTTTGTACACCTCGTATCGGATCCATATAATAACAACTGCAGCCACGTCTCTACCGATATTCACATGAACATATTAAAAAACAACCGCGAGTTAGAATACTAGTCAACTGACAGATCTTTTTTTATCTTCAGCCTCTCTCTTTCTCTTTGTTTTTGGTGCAAGTTCGGATAGATCTAATCCATATACGAACACTTTCTGATATTTCCTGGGATGTGTGTTTTGACATAGTTTTGATTTGTATTCACTAGTAATAAAATACGCGCGCGCACACTGTTTATTTATATCTATTCAGTCACACCTATATGTTCGCATCAATTAGTTGGATTCTTTCAGTTGCAACTAGGGCTAAGTAAATCGCTCATAACTCGTAAGCTGCTCATAACTCGCTCATTAAAAACTCATCTAAATTCGCTCATTTATCCGCTCATTTAAACTCGCTCATTAACAACTCGCTCATTTACTTAATGAGCGAGCATGAGTATGACCCATCTCGCTCATTAAGAATTTGTCACATCTAATCCCTGCCATATTTAATCCTATGTAATTATGTGTAACATCAACTTTGTCTCATTAAGATTGATAGATAGTAAGCATAGTTTCATATTTAATCATGTGTAATATAATGAGCACAATGTAACATTTAATTCCGTGTAATATACTAATATTCATAGTTTCATATATATTTTTTTTATAAATCGGCAGAACCGAAACCTCCGTCTAAAGCCCAAAATAAGTAATAGTCATAAGAACTAGCTCATTTAAATGAATTATAATAATTTGTTGAATTTTGTTGTGATGACTTTTAACAAATTTTGTTATGCATGGACACACTATATAATTTTGTTATGAGTCACATTTAAAGCACACTCATTTACAACTTTGTCATTTACTTAGAGCGAGCATGAGCATACCCTAATTCGCTCATGCTCGCTCATTAATCACCCCTAGTTGCAACTATCTAGAAGTATCATATCAAAACAAACATTTCGGCCCATAATTCATATGCGGGCCAATAATACTTAACCCTATATTCTAGACAAGATTCAATCCAAATGCATTCAATTTTTCTGGGGAAGGGCAAATAGGAAAGCTATCTGCTTCGTTAAATGGGAAAAGCTAACCATTCCGAAGGCACAAGGTGGACTTGGTTTGAGAAACATTTACATGCTCAATCAGGCCATGGTTTTGAAGAACATATGGAAATTAGTTACATCAGGTGATGTACTTTGGATCCAAGTCATGAAAGCAAAATACCATCCATATACACCATTCTGGTAAGCTAATCCGACAACCAATTGCACAAGACTTTGGTCAGCTATGATGCAACACAGAGAAATCATGGCTGCCAACCTCAGATGGTGTATCGGAAACGGTAACAAATGACAAGTAGATGCTCAACCTTGGTTCCAGGAATGGAGAGCACTACCTAAACCAACAATGCAACAACGGAGGCTTAAGGTAGCACAATTATTCAATCATAATAATCTAACTTGGAACTGGGAGGAACTCACAAGACTGGGGGGGAGGGCAGTTGGCCTTGCAAATTGCCAATGAACACCGAGACTTGGTACCGACACCTAGTGTAAGTGATAAACTAATGTTCACATGGTCACAAAATGGGGAATTCAGTGTGAAACGTGCATACCTCATGGTACTGGAACTTAGGCCAATAAAGGATTTTATCCAAACACAACTAGAAGGAAAGCTGTGGAAAAAAATTTGGAAGGTGAAAAATACAATTCCAAAAATAAAACTTTTCATTTGGAAGGTGATACAGGGGGCTATACCTACTGGCTACTGCAGTAGCAATTTCCAAACGAATTCAGGCATTCTCGCCAGTGTGTGGGTTGTGCGAAATGGCACAAGAGGATGTCAAACACCTATTATTTCAATGTCCTTATGCCAGAGCAACGTGGTTCCAATCAGGTCTTGGATTTCAAACTGATGATATACAAGGACTGTCAATTCGAGAAGTATTCATGCTACTGTGGAAACCGCTGGATCAAGAACAGTTCACATTGTCCCTCACAATCGCATGGCAAATTTGAAAATCAAGATGCGTGTACATTTTCAACAATGTGGGACCTAAACCTGATATGATATTAGCTGATTCTCTATTACAGGCTATCAAAGTAACAAAATTTCAATTCACACACTCACAAAGAAATGTGGTACCTGATACCGATGAGGAGGCGATGGGAGGGCAAGGACAATCAACAATCTGCTATGTAGATGGTCTTTCAAATCACCTGATAAGGGAGGAGCAGCCTACATAATCCAGCATAATAAGCAACTAATCAGGTATGAAACTATATACAAAGAGAATGCTGCCTCACCTTTTCAGATGGAAGCTATAGCGTTGCTCAGTGCAATGCGGGCAGCAGTGGCAATGGAGATCAGGGAATGTTGCTTTTGCACTGATTCTGAGACACTGGCGAACACCTTCAGACCAGGGAAGTGTCTACAGCAGGTAGAGGCGGCGGATTGGAGGACCTACTCGCAACTGATACAAATTGCAAGAATACTGGCATCAAATCAGTCTTTCAACTGCGCATACACACCAAGGGAGGAGAACTGGGGAGCCGACCATCTTGCCATTCTGGCTCGTGAGAATGGGATGAACTATGTTGAATTTTCATTTCCACTCTTCCCAAATATCAGCGGTTGTAACTTGGATTATTAGCTAGGAAAGGGGGATAGGTCATTTTTATTTGATCTTTTATTTGTTGCTAGTGGCTGGTAATTTTAGAAATTAAATTATTAATTTCAGCCTGAATTAATTTGGCATGTAAGACATTTCCAACATAGTATACTTTTGTGAATTTATAATAAATGACAGAAAAAAAAAAATTGTCGCTGACTCTTTCAATATCAAGTGCTTGACCAAAACAAGCTACATGCATTTCTATTATTTTTCAATTAAGGCTTAATATGAAATCAATGAAGAGTTAAAAGACACTATGATATTAATTAACCCTTCAATTGATTTCGTATATTTCAAATTTGGGAAAATTTCCTCCATACCACTCCAAAACTTAAAAAACACCAAATTACCACCCCAAAACTAATAATTATCAAATTGCCACTTCAAAACCATTTAAATTATAAAATTGCCCCATTTATACATTTAATATACATAATTAATTAAATTTATTCTGAAAAGTATTGTATAAAAAATATATTTTCATATTTCCCAAATTACCCTTCATTTCATGTGAGAAAATTAAAAACGGAGAACTCCAGTCTCCTTCCTTGTCTTCCTCCCGTAATCCCTAGCACCCTTCATTTCCGTTTCTCTCTTTCTCTAATATTTCTCGCGCTCTCTCTCACTCGCTAATTACAGAAAATCAGCTAGCGCCTAGCGCGATCCGCTCACCCCACCGATCCAACCCACCTCCATCGCTCTCCACCCTGCACGCCCCGGACCCAGACCCAACCCAACGCGAGAAGCTCCGTCGGTCGACCACTACCTCGTCGCCTACTCCCCTCTACCCATCACGGTATTGCTAGCATAGGCCGCGTTTCTGTTTACTGATATGTTTTGTAGTCGGTTCTGGTACAGTTTCTGTCTGCTGTAGTCGGTACTGGTACGGTATGTTTTGTAGTCTGTTTTCCTGAAGTCACCCAATTTTGTACTATCCAATTTTAGTACAGGAAATGATTGCTGTTATTTAAAAGAAAAATGATTGATGTCATTTGGTAATTTTTGGGGATTACAGAGTGCCACTGATAGGCTGATACTGGTAATTGTTTTTTTGAAGAACTTAGCAGTGACTGCTGAGGAGTACATATAATACTGGTAAAAATTAAGTCAAATAAATTGACGTGCTTATAAAATTCTGGAAATACCTAGTGCATCCCTGGCAGGTAAAATTATTCACGCATGCCCTCCAAAACACAGGAATTTATATCATGGAGAAGCAGATCCATGTGAAACTTGCGCACTGTTCAGAAATCAGACTCTGATCAATTGTTCCTCCTAGCTCCATTCTATTGAAAAATCAAAAGATTCCAAAACAGTACTCTTTCTTCTCTTATATATAGATATTCCTAACTGTTCAGATGAGGTACAAAATGGTACCAATAAGTCATCTTTGTTATCAAGAACTGTACATATAAAACTCCATATTCCTAACTGTTTCTAATATTATTTTTTGGAACATCAGGAATTGCAGGGTTAATTTGGATTATAGATAATGAACTTTTTATTTTTTTGTAATTGCAGTGGAATTATAGTTGCAATTTCTTCATGTGGGAGTAGGAGTACGAGGAATTTCTTTGCGAATTAGGAATTGTCAAACAACGGAGTGATGTCGAGCATGTCGCATCAGATGTTCGTAGAAATGAAGCTCGACATGATGTTGAGATGGGAGAATGGAAGGAACACAACTCTCGTCTTGTTAAATTAGTGGAGCAAATCAAATTTCTCGTTGCTATCATTGTATTTGTGATGATTGGTGTTTTAATTGTAATGATATGCAAGTAGCGATGATGTTTGGATGTTAGAATTTTAGTGTTTTGTTAGACTTTTAGGGTTATGTTTTAATTTTAGCTACCTTGTTGAATTTGCTTTGTAAAAATGACGATGTTTAGATGCTATTTTGTTCCATTATAATTCCAATTGTTAGGTATTTTAACTATGGTTTGTTCAATTCTAATTCAAACTGTTGTTCAATTCTACCTTGTCGAAGGGTGCTATATGTGTGATTATGTTATTTCGAAGGGTGCTATGTGTCTGATTATGAGACATTGGTTGGTTCAACTAAGAAGATTTGGGTTTCCTGGTTCCTATCAAGCATGTGCTCGGTTTGATAGGCAGAGACAAAAAAATTGAAAAGGCATTATGCATGATATAGATGCATAAGACAGGCAAAAATCCACACAAGGCAGAGGCGGCAAAGATTCTACTACTATAAATTGCAAAGTTTTGGAGGAAGGCAAGTAGTAGAAATTAATAGCATTCATAAAAAAATAACAACATTCTCAAAATAACAACAAATAGAAATACAACAATAGCTAGCACTCTCAATACTAGTTTAGTCTACTCTTGATGTTTCCAAGTCTTCCTTGTTCTCTTCTTGCATACAAGAAAATCCAACTTATTATTCAAGTTAGATATATGGAAAATCCAACTCATTTCTCTCTTGCATGTATATCTTATCAACAAAGTCGGTACCAAAAATTAAGGTCTCATATAAATAATACTAGCCAAAAGTCAGAAGTTAGAATACCAAATATCAAGGTCTCATATAAATAATACTAGCCATAACACTAGATACTGAATAGCCAGAAGTCAGCATTTACATCCTATAATAACGATTATCTATAATCAAACCACTTAACTAAATAAGATTAATAGCCAACAACCAGTATGTACTTGAAAAAAAGGCTATATGTTTAAAATAATTTTAGAAACATTTGGATGAAACCCCCAATATAGAGAATCAAATCTTAATCAAGATTCGTTGGAGCATTCAAATCTTCATGCAGGAGGTTCATTTATAGCTACCAAATGTCAATTTTAGAAACAGTTTGCAAAACATTTGAACAAATATTCATATAAATTTTAGAAAAATTAAGCAATTAAATATTCCAATTTTGGATTATCTTACCTTAAAAGCAAGAAACTTCCTCTGGTGTGAGATCCTAGATCCCTCTTACGCTCTATATCAACTCATCTTTTGTTCTAAAATCTTTCAATAATCTACCAATAAAAGAATATCAAATAACATATATGTCAATCTGAATCAGTAATACTAGCAAAATCAAAATTGAAATAGAGAGGAAAAGAACCTCTGTATCAATTTGTGCATTCAGATTCGCATCATCAAAGATTGGACTTGTTCTCAAGACAACCACAGATCCGGGGCGTGCAGGGTGGAGAGCAGGGTGTTGGCGGAGGAAGGGTTTTGGTGGACGGAGCAAGGGTGAAAGAGAGAGACGAAAGGTAGAAGGGACCGATACGATACTGGGAAGAAGGGGAGAAGGGTAGGATACTGGACAGATCCATTTTCACTATTCAAATGAAAAATGAAGGGTTATATTGAAAATACAAAAATACGTTTTTTATACAACACTTTTCAGTATAATTTGAAGGGAAAATGTATATCAAATGTAAAAAAGTGGCAATTTGGTAAATTTGATGATTTTAAAATAGCATGGAGGAAATATTAAATTTTAAGGTGGCAATTTGATATTTTTCAAATTTTGGGGTGGCATGAAGAAAATTTTCTCTTCAAATTTTGATACAAAGAATTTCAATAAAAATAAATGAAAGCGCCTGTTGCTTTTTAAAAAAGAGAGGAGAACATACTTCGCGATAGCATAAGACTTGTTGGAGTTTATAATACTTAGGGGTGTTGTACGTCTAACGGATGCGGTAAAAGTGAAGCTCCTGCTAGAAAAATAAAGTGATTTGTATGTTGAATGTATCTTTGATACTAAAATACTATCTATTCAAATGAACCTGCCAATGTATCACCAGAAGCATGGAAAGTGAGAGATAACACAATTGTTATTTGTTCCTGAGGGGAAGCCGTGAAAGATCTTATCGATTGTGGGTGGATACTTCGCCCATTCGAAAATGCCTATGTCCCATCGCTTTCGCATTTTCACTAGCAAAGAATATGAGCACTTTGACGTGAATTTGAGTTCAATTGATGGGTACGAAAAGATGTGTGAGTTTCTTATTCGTCATATATTGATCAAATAGTCCGAAAACATAGGAGTATCATGTATGCTTACATATTTTAAATAAAAAAAATTGTTTTATTTTATTTTGTATTAACCCCGGTCAACAAAAAAAATGGGTTGTATAAGCAACATATACTTAATAGTTTAATATTGCTAGGATAATATAAAGAAAATATGGCGCGCTAGTTTTCTTTTTTCTAGATCCACAATTCTAAAGTAAAAAATATGTTGTGACCATTTGATAGCGAAGGCATGACGCCAAAAAGTGGGGTCACGAATCATAGTTTGAAATTATGATATAATTAATTCAAGAGGAGGGTTCAAATGTCTCCATGTTTTTGTGTCTCCATCATGCCTCCATCTTTTGCTATTATTTTCAAAGTTCAAACAGTCGATCCGAACAGTCAACCTAACATTCATACTAAAATATGTTTGGAGACCAAATTTTATATTTTTAGAAAAAAATTTACTATTTTTTTAGATAGGTATAAAAATACTGTTTTTAGATGGTTCAGATTTAGTGATTTTGTATCTATCTAAAAAAATAGTAAACAAATTTCTAAAAATATAAAATTTGGTCTCCAAACATATTTTAGTATGGAGGTTAGGTTGAGCGGTTCGGATTAACTGTTTGAACTTTGAAAATAATAGTGAGAGATGGAGGCATGATGAAAGCATTTGAACCCTCCTCTTAATTCAATGTCTAAAGGACCACGGTATTTGTACATTTTTTATGTTAATTTTTTAATTTTTCAATTCTAATTTACATTCATGAATTTTACTATGAAATTAATCGCACAATGCATAAAAGTGCATTATGTATATTTCTGCTTTCCTTTCTTTAATGGTTGAACAATAAAAACAATGATTTGAAAATAAAAATATTGATGTTGTTTGGTACTAATTTCATGGTTTAAAAATTTAAATGTATACAACTTAAAAAAAAATGGAATTATGTTATTTAAGATCTTCATATATAAAATGAGGAGAGTTCAAGTGCCTTCATTTTTAAAAACTTTAATAACTCAAAATTTAAATCTTAAAATTCAAAATAAAACCGTTGGATATAAACTACATTATTTTATCTATGCACGTGTAAAAAAATTATGACATTTTAACTTTATTTTGGTTGTCATCTTGAGCTTGAAAAAAATATACTAATATGGATAATTTCTAGACGTTGTTTTTTAACTTATTGATTCACATAAAAACAAAATCAAAATGTGATAATTTTTTATAGGAGCATACATGGAGAAAATAACATAGATTACATCTAACGGTTTTATTTTGATGTTTAAGTTTAAAATTTTAAGTTATTTAAGTTTTTATAAATAAAAATGTAATAGAGGCACAAAAAATAAAGACATTTAAACCGTCCTCCTATAAAATATACAACCACGAAATAATTAAAATATTAAAACAGGAAGAAACATAATTGTAATAAAAAATAAAGAGTAAAAACTAAAAAGAGACCACTTGTCCTTAGAAATTATGCAATCATCTCTTTTTTAGACAGCAATAGTTTGGCAATAATACCAAACAAAGTACACTGGGAATCCTGCCACAGAGCTTGATGACTCCTCTCTATGTTCCCTTCTTATCATTCTTTCATGCAGCGGGTCATCAACTCTAAGTGATAACTGATAAGTAGGTTATAATGATTCTCTACACAGATATGCTTGAATTTTAAACAACAGGAATCTTCAATGGTTCCAGGGTTCCGAATGTCTGGTCTGGAAGCACGCGTATAAGTTCGTATCCTCTGAGATATCTGAACTTTACATGACCGACGTGTACGGTGCCTATTGGGGGATAGCGCAGGGCCAGTACTATTTGTGATTCGAGATTTGTGCTGAACATATTTGAACGGTTGAAATATTTAGAAAAGCACTCAATGTTTGAGATATCTCAGAGGATTCGAATACCACGCGTTTTGGGCTAACCAAAAGAAAAGAAAGGTAGCAACTTGCCTCGCTTTATATACAGAATATTTTTTACAAAAGGAGCCATATTATCGGGCTGAGCCAGGTCTACACAGTTATGTATTGTTTATATATTTTTTAGCGTAGCCTTTTCTTGACCAGACCCTGACGCTACATACCGCCCGTCAGTGGATAAGCCATTTGACCGCCGCTGGGACAAAACAGCTATATATAAAGATTCGTGCAATATCTATATTTTTTTATTTATGATTATATATTACAAACAAACAATTAATTTTATGCTAAATATTTAAAATATAACATTTTTTATTGTTTAAGCGAGATTGTTCATACTTAGGTCCCGCCCTTGTTATAATTAAAATTCTTAAAAGCCACACAAAAATTAGGATTCCTTTTTTTTTGGAACAAGTAGACGCTAGTTTTATGAAGACACATTTCTGTTACTTACAAACAACTTAATTGTTTCTCAAATTATGTTGATGTCCTAATATTCTAGTTATTTTCCGTTTAGAAACAAATATTTTGTTCGATAGGGAAGCTAAATTATTATCTAAATATAAATGTACCACTATTTTATGTTTAGGAGGTTCTATTAATAGTTAACAACATTAAATAACTTATTAGACTTCGACATATGTCATTATCTTGACAGTATTTCGTAACATATTTCTATTTGTGAACTTAATTATCAAAATAGTGCACTATAAATTTAGACAACAGCTAAGTAAAATAAGGTCCTAAAAAAAATTCCGCAGAATATCTTCGGTATTATCAAAGTTCTCCGTAGAATTTTTTTGTGTACTACATACTCTTAGTATCCTCTAAGGTATTTTATCGTGTATAGTATTCACAGCCGATCCAAAATCAATTTAATACGCCATAGGAATATAGTGTTTGTTTTTAGATTCGTGCTCGATTAAAATGGGCGACTCAGATCTCATTCTAGACAGTCATGTATTGTATTGAAATTGAAGGGCAAAGCCCAAACTTCAAAAGCCCCCCCCTCCCCACCCAGCCACCCTAGTGCGACACGCAGCACGCTTAGACCTCCGCCTAAGTCCTTTTCTTTTTTCTTCTTCCCCACTTGCTGCTTCCTTCGTCTTCCTTTCTCGGTCCATCGAAGGAAACAAAGAAAAATAAAAAGGAAGAAAATAAAATAAAAGAGATACCTCCCTTTGCAACTGTTTCGCACTTTAGAAAAAGCGAGCTATCATTTCCTTCTATTTGTTTCTCCTCTTTGATCGTTCAATCAGAGACGATGATGTCTTCTCTGGGTTCCGTCTCGGCCTCTTCGCTGGTCGAGAAGGCCACAAGTCACCTGCTGATTGGTCCCGATTGGGCCATGAATTTAGAGATATGCGATATGATCAACACCAATCGTTGGTAAACTTTCTCTTTCGTTCTTTCTCTTTAGGAAAATCAAGTCGGTTGAACTTCGTCTTTTTCGCTCATGATATTTCTAGTTTGTGATGACGAGTTGCTTCACTTATCTCTGTTATATGTGCTCAACTTGTCCAACCTCGATTTTTTTTTGTTCTTGTTCTTTCTTTCGTGATAAGTAGAACAAACTAGGCATTTTTTAAGAGTTGACCTAAGGATATTTGGGAGGTCTACTGTTTTGTATTATATGTGTGATTAAACGAGCTGGTTTGAAGCATAATATTGATTGCTGGCCTGATTCTATCTTGGTTTGTTTTATGTATGAATATGAGACTGTTCAATTAAGTAGTATGCGCATATTTGTGATGCTGAATTTGGTGCAATTACTTGAAATCAAGTAAGAGTTCACCTCTCAGATACTAATTTACCAGTATGTGTTCATTATTTTGTTCAGAAAAAGCAAATTTTGAGAAGGAACAAAAGCAATTCTACAAACTGATGTTTCTAATTGTTTATATATTTTTTTTATTGTTGATAATAAATCAGGCATTCAAAAGAAGTTATTAAAGCAACTAGGAAAAGGTTGCAAAACAAGCATTCTAACGTTCAATTTCTTGCTTTAACGGTGAGCATCATGACTCATTTGCTAATTCAAGAGGATTAAGGCCCAGTATAATTAAAATTTTCTAAAAATTAAGTTTAATTATATTTTCTGTAGCTTTTAGAGGCTATGATGAAGAACTGTGGTGAATCGGTTCGTTTTGAAATAGCTGAGTATGAAATTCTCCAAGAAATGGTCAAAATTGTCAAAAAACAGGTGCGCCTTTAGCAATATTTAATGTATTTTGTACGTTTACTGTAATATGTTGTCTAATTGGCTTTATATTATGTTTAGGCCTGTATTTTGTGATTCTTTAGAGTCTTGTTTTGGATAAGACATTGAAATCACTATCTTTGTTAACGATCAATTAGTTGTTATGATCTTCCTTACTATAAAAAGGGAAAACAAACAAAAGGATGAGTGGAGTTGATTGTTAATTAGCAATACTAAAGTGTTCATTTACTGATTTTGTTTTTCCCTGTGAAATTTCTCAAAGAATGATTTTCAAGTGAGAGACAAAGCTTTGATACTGCTTGATTCATGGCAAGAAGCCTTTGGTGGGCCTGCAGGGCAATATCCCCAATATTACTGGGCCTACATTGAATTGAAGGTATCTATCTATCTATCTATCCTATTTTGTTTTCATTAAAATTGGATGCAAATCTTATGAATAATAGAATCTATAATTCTAACAATATTTTCAGAGATCTGGAGTACAATTCCCACGACGGGCCCCTGACGCTCCTCTGACATTTGGAAATGCGACGTCATCTTCCTCACCTCATGCACAACCTTACGCTTCTTCTGGCTATGTCTCTAATTCCCAAGCACCAGGAGAAAGAGGTGCACCTGTTGTTGCAAACGTGAGGTAAATTCTTTCATTTCATTTTCCTTTTCGTTTATTATATTTAATATGTTTCAACTTTCAACGTGGCCAATACCACCAAAATTTCCTCTTGTTAGTAAGTTAAAACCAAATTGTTTTGGGTAATGTACAAAGGATACTTGTACATTTGGTTTGGAGGATAAAAGTATGTGTGGTCAATTTTATCAATTTGCCTTCCTTTGATAAGACCTCATCTTTGAATTTGTAAATTACATTCTTGCAACTGAAGAACTACATGACATAGTTTCAAATGGCATATTTTCCTTTTGTGTTGACAAATTTGCTCTTCCTCAACCTTGAAGTGCCTTTGGGTTATTTGCAAACTGTCAATCAAAATTTTGAGTTGAAATAATCGGGTTATTCCACGGTGTGTAAAGTCGGGGCAAATTAGTCCATTCTGCTCTTCAATTATAATATTTGGGTGTGTTGTTGTATAACAAGAGAAATGAGAAATGTTTTGTACTGGACTTTTTAGTTAAAAACTACGATTACATACTGGGTTGAAATTGTGGAAGGCTTAGAGTAAGAAACCCAGCTTGTTCATTTTTGAATGCTTGTTTGTAGAACTCATATCTTGCTTTATGTTTTTTCCTTATTAATGGTTGGTTAGTATGGGGGAGTTACATAACATGAGGAGTGCAATGGAGCTTCTTACTGAGATGTTGCGAGCTGTCAACCCTCGTGATCGTGCAGTGAGTACTAAGTGCCCTTCCTCTCTTTTCTCTATATGTATAATACTATTTGGTTATTAGTTCGGTTAAAATACAATTTCTATCTCACAGCTAATTATGCACCATTTTGTCCCTTCTTATCTCTTTTCAAAGGCCATTCAAGATGAAGTGATCACTGACCTTGTGAGCCAATGCAAGTCTAACCAAAACAAACTTGTGCAATTGATCAACTCCACTGGGTATGTGATTACCTTCTCCCCTTTAATCTATCTAGATAAATTAAAATTCGAAAAACATCAATTCAAAGAAAGTTGGTACTTGAGCGGTACAACTTTCGTGTGGGATTATTGCAGGGATGAAAAAGTGTTGGCAGAAGCTCTTACCCTGAATGATGGCCTACAAAATGTGATTGCAAAGCATGATGCCATTGCCTCAGGCAATTTGCCACCTGTACTAGCTCCAGTTGCCGCACCCCCTCCAGTTGCACCGCCTCCAGTTGCACCACCTCCAGTTGTAGAAGAAACCAAACCTGAGGAAGATGAGGATGATGAATTTGCTCAGATTGCACAAAGGTAGTCTTAAATAGCATTCAATTTTATTTAAATTACCTCTTATTTATGCAATAAATTGATAATCCCTATCCGGTTCATAGGAAATCAAAAGGGAAGGGAGTCGAACAGGAGGCATCATCAAGCCAGAGTGATGTTATTGTAGAAGAATCTGTGGCAAGCAATGCATTGGTAGTTATTGACCCACCCCCACCCACAGAAGCACCAAAGCAGCCAGATATGATCGACCTTTTGACTCTTGCCCTCTATGACCCCAATCCTTCCTCCACTGAAAACTCAACCCCACGTCAACCAGATGCCACCTCACCAACCTCTACGTTCACCACTGACTCCAACCCCTGGGCTTTAGTTCCTGTTTCTTCCTCTACTAGTCCTCCAAGCCCCCAAATGCAACCCCAAACTTACTACCCGTACAATCAAGGATACAATTACAACCCGTACAATAATTATGTTGCATCATGGGCCCAACCAACTGCCCCTCAAACTCAGACTCAATATTACCCCTCCAATCCTTATGCATATCCATCAACTCAGTACCAGGTACCACCTGCATCAGTACCAGCGCCAGCAACTGCTCCTGTGCAAATGCAGAGATTTAATTCATTCGGCTCTGCTGCTGGTACAAGTAATGCTACTGTGACTCCAGCTCCGGTTACAGCTGTTCCATTTGGCAGTTCTGGTGTGGGTAATACTGGTACAAATGTTTCGCAACCTGCTCTTAAAAAAGAGATGCCTGCTGGCTCCAAGCCATACTACATGCCAGATACTTTGTTTGGAGATTTGATAGACATCAAAAGCTTTGGTTCAGGGAATAAGGTGAACAGAGGATCTAGTAATATGACAAGTCCGCCAGGACAGCCTATGGTTAATGGTAAAAAGTAGTCTAGGAGATGTGCAAAGTTGGTACCACTGGTTTGTTATGTATATGTGATGTATATCTTCAATTAGCTGGGGCTCCTCCACCTCTTACATTAGTTTGTTAAAGGGGTGATGCTATACACACGAGATCATATTTTCCTAGTTCTTGCATGCTTTGTTGATAAAGTATTCTTTAATTAAATTTAATTCAACAGTTGTGTTATACTGGAAGCAACAATGTTGGCTTGAGTTTATCTGGACAATGGGTTTTGACTTTTCTTTTGGTAATAATTAGTCGCGGGTTGACGTAGATTTTGGGGATGTTTGATGATCAATAAGTGTTACTTTAAGCAAATATTACGCTGATCATATTGCATTTTCTTTTCTCAAATAATCTATTGATTTACTTATATACGATCTGGATTAGTTGTTGATAAAACCGATTTAGGTTTCAGTTTCATGAGTGATGCATTTATATGTAAAGATTATAATTTTTTTAAATTTATTTGGTATAAAATTATATGGTAAAAAAAAATTATAAGTTAATTTTAATATATTAATTTGCTATTATTTTTTTACTAGATTTTATATTAAATGAATGTTTTTAATTTATATATTTTATAAGTACATTACTCGTGAAGTAAATTAGCTTCAACTATCTGAAATCGTCATTTGAAATAATTTCAAATGATTTTGAAGAAGGAAACATAACATGCTATGTGATATGTTACTTGTCTGAAGTCCTTTGGATCATCTTTGTCCAAAATATGATAAGCATTATGTGATGTTAATCGATTCATACTGCAAATTAATTGCTCTTTAATAAAGAGTAAAGTCTTTCTTTCCAGAGTAAGTTTCTCTCCATTACTTAAATTTGGAAGCCTCCATTATCATATTAAATGTTATATTTCATACTAGCAGGATGGAATCAATTGATTTGTTTAAAAATGTAAAATTGAAAATAACATAGTTTAATATAAGTAATAACTTGCTTCATAAAAATATAAGTAAATAACAATTTTAGTTTCATGAGTTAATGAATTTTAAATACAATAATACAATTTTTTTTCAATTATTAATAAATCAATCTATGTAATTAATAATTACAAGTATTAATAATTAAATTTATCTATAATAGAAGAAATTTTTATAATCATACATAAAATTTATTAATAACAAAATTAAATTGTTATGTGCTGCATATCAAAGAAAGAACAATGGATGCCTCCATTTATAAGAAAAATTGAGATTTCAAATAATATGTTGTATGCTGTATTTAGAGTTTAGTAAAATGATTGAATTTCTTATTTGTGTACGACATTATGTAAAAATGGAAAGACTTATTACTATATCAACCTCATTGGACGGAAATGAGGTTCTGCACCCGCAGCTAGGGGTGTCAATGGTATTTTTTTAGCCGTTTAACCGACCTGTATTGTATTTGATAAGGCGGGTATGGGTAAGAATTTTTTTTAGTTAGCTTATTGGTAAGGATATGGGTAAGAAATTTTTTTCATTAAATAAATGGGTAAGGATATGAGTAATGACTATTTCATACCCGTTATCCTATAGGGTAATTATAAAATCCAAATATATATTCAATTCAATTTCCAACCCACTTAAATATATATTTAATTCAATTTCTAACCCACTTAAATGTATATTCATGTTTTTGAATTTTTATTCTTTATAAAAAATAATTTAGTTGGAATTGATTGCATATGTTAAAATGAATGAGTTTTTTTATGTTTAATTTGTAAAATATAATAAAACTAATTATTATACTAGTATTATCCTTTATTCACCCGCTACCGTTTTATTACCCGATAATATTAACGGACAATGGTAGAGTAGTGTAAGATCAATTTTTAATGGATATGAGTAAAATTTAAATAAGGTCAATTTTAATGGATATGAGTATGACAATGTCTCTACCCGACCAGTACCGTACCCATTGTCCATTGACACCCCTACCTGCAGCATAGCCTTTACCTAGTTTGTTTTTATTTGATTTATTTAATTTTGTACGTTTTGGCATGTGCAGTGAAAGTGTTATGCGGCCTACAAACAATACCAAAAAATAACAAAGGTTATGCCCTTTCATAACTAACCGCAGGGGAGATCTGTGCCATGCACACCACATTACTCCAATTGTAATGCTTTACTAAGTTTGCATTTGGTAAGACATTTAGCCATGCATTGTACCACATTTTAGTAACCAGTGCACTGTACCACATTGTAGGCTATGTTCAAACTGAAAGGATGAACTGGATCTACATGAGGGATCTCTTTAGCGGAATTTAATCTGGACCATCCATAATAATCTAATCAGAAATTGTCCAAATCAGACCATCAAAACTGATGGCAAAAATGAAAGAATAGAGCTGTTCAAAGTAATTCAAACAATACTCACGCAAAGAAAAAGATGTGGTGGCCACTAAGCAACCATATCCTGGTCAAAACACTACGAGACAGCGAGGTGCTATCTCTCAATACACCAAGATGTTCATTATCATTATAATTATCAAGAAGCTCTTATTATTGGACTAATTTCCCTATACAACACATCTACAAACACTTTGCACATAGGGAAATTTAATCATAAAAGGTTCACAACTTAGCTAGTGCAGTATCCATCACATCCACAAAGAAGTCTGCATAAAAAAAACAAAGGGGGAGAAATAAGATTACATTTTAGCTTGGATAATTTGCAAAATAGAGCTTGTAAATTTATACATTTCTTGAGGATTAAAGACTCACCTGCATCCTGCTTTGTGAAGCACAGAGGAGGAGTTATTCTAAACACATTTCCATAAAAGCCACCTTTTCCTACCAACACTCCCATATCTGTAAAAAAAAGGTTGTCAACAAACTTTAATATGGCAAAAGAATTGGTTACCTTTCCATACAACTCAACTGTTGGTTACCTTTCATGAGGTCTAGTACATGTGCTATCTCAGCTTTAGCAGGTGTCTTCTTTTGCCGGTCAGTCACAAGCTCGACCCCAAGCATCAGGCCTCTTCCTCTGACGTCTCCAATTACTGTTAAACAATCACAATTACTAATTCATACAATTTGAAGGAGATATGACTCGTTACTACTAGCTTTATACTTACTCTCATGCTTCTCTTTGAGCTCAGAGAGACGGTCTTTTAAGTGGGACCCAACAAGATGTGCATTCTCTTGCAGCTTTTCTTTCTCCAGCACTTTGAGGACCGCGTGGCCTCCAGCAGTGCACACAGGATTCCCTCCAAAGGTATTAAAGTAGCTCCTACGGGTCAAAACCTGAGCTATTTCTGGGGTCGTCACAACTGCTCCTATAGGTATCCCATTTCCAATTCCCTGTAAACAGATAAAAATTAAAAATGTAAGGTATAGTGTTGATATTATTATAACATAAGAGAAACTAACATGGGTATTATAAGTCAGAAAAAACCACCTTAGCCATGGTTACTATATCTGGAATTACATCATGTGATTCAAATCCCCAGAAATGTTTGCCAGTGCGTCCAAATCCAGCTTGAACTTCATCAGCTATGCAGAGTCCACCGGCATTTCTAATCATTTTATAAACTGCTGGTAAATAACCAGGTGCCAGCTCCATAATTCCACCAACTCCCTGTCAGAACAATAATTTAAATTTTTTGACATTTTTTATTTTTATATAACTTCAGGAATTATTGAAAAAGAGCATACTTGTATGGCTTCTGAGATGAAACCCGCTATCCTGCCGGTGGTACCAAAATCTATGATTTCTTGAACATCTTTTGCATATTTCTCTCCATCAGTGCCAAAATGACCTCTGTATTGGTCAGGGTTCAATGCATGATGTACTCCACTCTGTATCACATGGAAAATAACATCAACAATAGGAGTATAATCTTTGTATAAAATTTTATATGATCGGGGAGTTATAAAACTTCATCAGCACAATCCTTTACCTGAACAACATTGAATTTCCAGTTCGATTGTGCAGTTGTGCCCATTGTTGCAGCAGCATTTCCATGGTAACCATTTCTGATTGAAATAATATCTTGACTACCAGTGTAAAGTCGCGCAATCATTAACGCCAGCTCATTTGCCTCAGTACCAGAGTTGGTGAAGAAAACAACCTATAATCATTAAAATTACAGTTTTTTTTAGTCTAGATACAAGTATAATTTAGATATTTGCATAGGAAAGCTATCACAAGTTTAGTTTTTTTCCTAAATAAATTGCTTAATTAACAAAAGCAAACATAACTCAGTTCTACAAAGCCCATCTCATCCTAAATTATAAGAGTGAGGCAATGATACTATACATAGCACAGATTGGTCCATACTACAGATCAATATTTTCATTTTCAAAATCCATATAGTTGATTGAAACCATTCTTCATAATTTCCATAAGAAAATATAATTGCAGACTAAATTTTACATTTTTATAGATTTTTTTTTACTATTTGATTTTCTACCTATGTAAAAAAATAGTAAAAATATTCTAAAAAATGCAAAGATAACTCACCTTAAGATCACCTGGCATCTTGTTGGCCAAAGCCTCGGCAAAATCAGCAATTGCGCTGTTGAGATATAACACAGTAGAGTGTTGAAGTTTCTTTGTCTGGTTAATAATGGCCTCAATCACATCAGGATGGCAGTGCCCGCAACATACTGTTGCGATGCCACCAAATGCATCCAAAAACCGTCGGCCATCTTCATCATACAGATATTGCATCTTTCCTTCTACTATGTTTAACTGTCATCAAAAAGAAGAAAAAAGAAATTAAAAAGCTGTAAGTTGTTTACTGCCAAAGTGCCATGTATGTTTAAATTAACTGGTATCACTATCATACATATTTTTGAGGTTGGTAAGTTCAAGTCCACTAGGTACTACACCTGTCTAAACCATGGGCCATGAATTTTTAATTAGGTATGAAGTATACCTTCTAAAATGGCCCAAGTTATTATCATGGTGTTACTTTAGGGGGGCACAAATGACAAATCATTGTTTCCAGTGAAAACGACAAAGCGCAGTGAGTTGGCAACTGAGAGTAGCTACCAACTATATATTTGATGCCCCTATGGGCTTTTCCTCAAAAAAAAAAAAAACTATATATTTGATGTACTGTAACTCTGTAAGCAACCCAGATTCCTGGAGAAAAGAAAGAAAACCAGCTAAAAACAAATCTCCCCAGTCTAAACATTTCTTTAATATCCAAGTGCCGATCCAACGACCAAACAAAGCAAACTACCCGAAAACCTTCCCCAGCAAAACAAACCCTCTTCTTTTCTACCGTGAGCTAACCATTAATTTGACCAACCCAAATAAAGGCAAAAGAACAGAGCAGAAAATAACACCGCTCAATTCTTTCAATAACCAACCATCCAAACCTCTGTTTTAGTTGTTCAACAATGCCTACCAAATTTAAAAATACTTAAAAAATTAACGTGTAATATTTCAATAGTATTAAAACTCAAAATGGGCAATCCAAAAAATAAAAATAAAAAAAACCCAATGAAAAATACCAAAAACAAATAAAAAGGAGGAATTGGAAATTTTACAGGTTTGTTATAGAAATGGAAGAGAGAGGGGCTGAGATACTGCAGTCTCTTGCGAAGGATATCAGCCGCTCGTGGCCCATCGTACGGTAGAGGAGTGTAGTCGAACGGGGGCATTTTGGGGATCGCCTCCGCATTTTCATCGTTGTGAGATGCCACCACCTCCGTGGCAGCAATTCCAGAGTGACCCCGCTTGGACGCCAAGGACGATAATGCCCTCCGAAAGAGAGACCTCTGCATCTTAACAAAGATTTATTTTTCTTTGCACAATTTGGAAGCCCTTTTTGGCAAAAGAAGAGAGAATGCTTGAATCTCTCTTTCTCTTTCCTCCGTCTATTTTGGTTTGGAGAGAGAAGAGAGTCGAGGGGTTGGCATTTATAGGACCGTAAAGGGTGGGGTCCAGTTCTGTAGGAATTCGTATCCTCTCACGTTACCTGACTGAGTAGAATTGAATCGGACAGTCAGAAAATGGATTGGCACGCATCGCAAAGCACAAATAATCCTGCCCCCTTGTCATCCCGAATCCAACCGATGAGAGTAAATCTGAGCTGTCCATTTCAATTGTGTTGAGTCCGGTACTGGGAGGATACGTATCCATCTGTAGAGCTTGATGATTTGAATTTTGAGGTTACCATTTTCTTGATAACTGACACGTCGGATCTCCCATGGATCGTATGTCCGTTCTGTCATGATTCTAAATTTCATAGTATTACTCTGTCAGTCTATCGGCATATACTTGCGTTATTATCGACTTGTCATGACACGTTGTAGACACACCACGATACATTTGTGAGTTGTATGTCACAAGATGTGTCCATTCTCTTTTTAATTAAAAATAATGCCTTATCATACGTCTCACAAAACAATAAAGTTACGCATCCAATTTATTGACACTATTTCATTATTAAAGTTTATTATACAATTTATTTTTTATCTTTTAGTATTTTTCTTTACAAACTAACTTAAAAATAAAATAAATAAATAAATCAGATATGTGCCACGTCACGTGTAACACTTAGTAATTATCATCTACTATTTTAATCAAATCATGTGAATTATTTTTGTGTTGATCACGTTTTTCTTTTACTAATTATACTAATGATGTTTTTTTTTTCTGATAATGACTTTTTTTTCTTTTTCTTTTTTTTTGTATTAGTCATGTTTTTCATTCAATAATCATTCTATCATTCTGATGACTGTTACTCTTATCTGCAATAGGTTTCGAGTTTTCTGTTGTTTACAACTATGTAGTCCCGTGCGTAGTGGGTCAATTGAGGAAAAACCAATGTTTATCCAAAAGGTTAAAAAAGGATAGCCAGCTGTTACTGTAACTTCTCTGACTAGATTTAAACACTAATGACTTATATTCTGGTACAATATTAAAATATTATAATTCACAGCTTAATTCTTGTCCTTGTATAAATATTCAGAGTTTAATAAATATTACTAAATCCATAGCATAATTCATAACTTATATATATTCCGATCGATGTTTTGAACCGGCTTATTTATAATATAATTGTTGGAACGACTATATTTTACACTTATTTTGTCACTAAATATAACGGGTCATAATACTGACATAAGAATTTGTTTTTATTAACAAAAGAACTATAAACTTTTTCCTTGTATGAAACAAATTTGTCGTTGCTTCAATTCTCTATAAATAGTAAATACATTTTTTTTTGTAAACATACTTTCTTTATATTAATACTAATAGTCATTGATTATTTATTTTTATTTTCATAACTAAAACTTCTAGTAAAATTTTCAAGAATTTATTAAGAATGTTTCATTTTTTATTTTCCAAATTTGAAAATTACATTGACAAAAATTTAAGCCATTTAAGCCATCATTTCTTGCCACAAATAAAAAATAGAGAACAACAAACAAACTTTTTTAGTGACTTTAGTCAACTAAGTCAAATTTGTAGCATTGAATGCGTCATTAATTTATTTCTTGCATCATATGTTGTTATATTTTTGTTACTTTCATTTATTATGCATTAGGTTGTATTTACAAAATTTATATTTATTGTTGAAAAATGAATACAAATTACATTCAAAATATAATATCATAATACAATAAAAAGATACTGTAAACTCTGTTAATTGAAATAAATCTTGTACTGAGATGAAATATTATATAAAAAAAAATTGTTTGATAGAATGCTTTTTTTCATCTGTAAAGAATGAGATTTCTAATTTATTATCTTATGTTCTTTGAAAAGAAAATATTTTAAAAGGAAGTTTTAGTTATGGATATAAAACAAATAACAAATAGCAATTTATATGATGAAATAAACACGTATCGTGTTAGTTGGCCATCCATATACAATTTGGTTGTTATTTAGTTTTGTTCTTCCACAAGTTTTTGCATCCGAATTGTCTAAATTTATATCCTCACAAATTTATTTCACTAAAATAAACATGCATTTATGTGATTTCTTATTTGGATTGAAATTTAAATATTTTTTTGTCTTTATTTATTTGCAATAATCTAAGATTCCAAGTAATCATGTTTCTATGAGATAAATTTATTGTTATTTTTCCTATATGTATCACTTCTCTTATCCTTTATCAATATAAAAAATATAATTACTTACAGTTTCTATTGTATTTCAAAAAATAACCATGTTCAAAATTTCCTTGAGAAAAAATAACTTACATCCGTATTTTGTATTACATCAAATTTTAATATGTATTGTACTTTTTGTTGTAAAAAATCGTTTTCTTTATTTTATAATATATGTAAAAAAGAATAAGCTGAATATTTTTTTTTGGGTTCCTTGGTCTAATAAAAAGTTAATGCACTAAGTTGATGACCAAAATCTAACGAAGCAAAGACGTAGTGATCCATATTTTACTTTTCTCAACGAATTAAAAATGTCATATATTATTCCTATATTTCACCATTATGGGTGAACAAAATAGAAAATATAGCATTTATCTGAGTTAAACTTGGGTGTTCTTAAGTTCATCAAGTTCCTTAGTAAATTCAAGTTTAAAATTCATTAAATAGGTTTTAAATGACGAATCCGAACCATTGAAACTCACCTATCTTATGAGTGATGCATCTACGTGTGAAAATTTTAAACATTCGAATTAATTTAGTATAAAGTCAAGCGGTCAAAATTAGAAGGTTAACAAATTAATTTTAATGCATTCATTTTTGAATCTTTTTGACCACTTGACTCTATGCAAGTCAATTTCAAAATTTTAAAAATTTACATGTAGACGCATCACTCGTAAGATAAGTGGGTTTCAACGGTTCAGATTTGTCGTTTGAAACTGATTCGATAGATTTTAGACTTGAGTTCACCAAGAGATTTGGTGAACTTAAAAACACCCCAGTTCTACTCCATTTATCTTGTTCTAGATTCTGAATTTTAGATTATTGAAGACAGTATAGAGTATACTGCTATGAAAAAAAATTGAAAATTAGTACACCGCTAGCTAATTTAATTAGGTTTGCATAATCACGCAACCATAAGGTCATAAAATGTTTGTTAATTCTCCTGAAAGTATTTTATTAGAGCAGACCAATCAAGCTCCAAAATATATAATACCTGTCGTGTGGAAGGAACGCACATTGCAATTATAAATAGTAAGATACTATGCTTATTATTTTCAACATTGGCCCCAAGATTGGTATAAAATTGGTAAAGAATGGTAACAATAATTTAGCTACCTTCAATCATGGTCATCATTTAATTCATCAATATTTTTCAATGTAAAATTGTAAAGCACATCATTTCACTTTACAGCATCTCATATTACAGTTGCAATTCTGTTTTTATTCGATAAAGATGAAATAGAAAAAAAAAAAAAACCCTTTATTTTTTTATATTATTGGTATACTGTTACTACTTTTATATAGTATTGATTTTCATTATTACTAACTGTTACTGTCCATTCACAGAGTACATAATTAATGCGGTTGCGAGCTGAGGAAACAGGAGTTCAGATCCAGTAACTCAATATTTGGGTTTTGGATGAGGACTGTCCAATTCGAATCCGCGATAATCTATCCAAAGTAGAGCGCACACATCCTGAGAGATGAATTCGAATTGCAAAGCAATCTCGAGTAACGGATTCGAATCGGACAGTCTCGATCCAAAACCCCAAAATTGGGCTACTTCAGGGGATCTGGACCCAGAAAACAGGAGATAAAAAAAAAGAATTCACACCCTTTCCATTACCTGATAAGGGAATCTTTTACAATTAGTAGATCTGGACCATTATTTTTAACTTGGCACGAATCTCAAAACTCAATAACACTGCCCCTGAGCTAGCCGAATCTAAAACCCAATGAGATTTAGTTTCAAACTGTAAAGTGAGAATAATCCTCTACAGTACCTACGAGGATACAAATCCTTAAAAAAGGAATGGGATGGTCCGATGTCTATTCGAAGCTATTTGATTCATATTAAAATTTTAATTTGCACAAATATAAAAGCATTCTGCGCAGATTATAATGTTGATAGAATGGTTTTGTGTCCAGGCATCGAGGTCCAATGTCTATCGGACCGCCACTGATTCTAAAAAGGAGGTTATTATCTTTTATTTTTTATAAAAAGAAATTGAGAATTAAGTCACCGAATTGTTTAATATTTATAAAAAACTTTTCATTCGAATTTTAAACTTGTGATCTCTCACACAAAAATTATTGTCTTGTACAACTAAACCAAATACTTTCAATGATTTAATAAAAGAGCAGGATTCAAATGTCTCGTATCTTTCACTACTCAATGGTGCCTCCTATTACAATAAGTTAATTTGAAGTTTTGAACCAATCAACATGATCACCAAATTACAATATTGTAGGGGACCAAATTTTGTATTTTTTTTTAAAACTTGTTTTACTATTTTTTAGACAAGTACAAAATTGTTGTTTTTGTATGATCCAAAATCTTCTGACTAAACAATGATTTTGTATCTATGTGGAAAATGTAAAAAATAAATCTAAAATAATATATAAAAAAAATTAGTCTCTAAATACATTATAATATGAAAATCATGTTGAGTGACTCGAATCGACTATTTAAATTTTCAAAAGGAAGATAAGAATATCAACCCTACATTTTTAAAAACAATTGAGACGTGAAAGATATTGGCTATTTGAACCTACCTTCATAAAAAAAAAAAATGTTCACACATGTAAGAACTAGGTACATGCATAGTTGACCTGCATGAGAAACATACTTTGCAACTCATAAAATGTGAAATTTGTAATTCAAAATTCTCGAATTTCATAAATATTGATTTCAATACCAGAAATTTTAAATTTTCCAAAATTGAATTTTCAGATATGATATGTTCATTTGTATAGTAGATAAGTGGTTGAAAAATGACATATTGAAATTAATAATCTATCATACTTAACTAGTTAACACAATGATAGTATAAAATGGCACATTTTCGATTACTTGATTCAGTATAAAATAAATTAAAAAAATCATAAATTTTACGTGGATGCATCTCTCATGAAAATATCAAAGATCAATGATTCGGATTCGAATTTCTAATTTTGAAATATAATTAAAAATGAGGTTGTGGTGCTTTTTGTCACCTAAAAGTCTAAAACTCGCAGCATTGAAAGCCTTCTAGTTTTGAAAATATCAAATTTTAAGAAGCTACAAAATTGAAAATTATGAAGCTACAAAAATTGAGAGTTTCTAATTATAAAGTTTTGAAATTTAATAATTTAATAAGATATGGAATGGAGAAGGATGAAAAAGTAAGAAGTTATAGGATCCATTCACATCTCATGGTGAATAATATGGAAAAATTAAAGAGAAAGTTTGTTTACTCTCACTGAGAAGTATATTTTATGAAAAGATTTATTGAATTTTTGAAGTATGATAAGATCAATGTTCATTTTTTTAGATAAATTAAGATAAACAATCTTCGGTTGTCAATTAAAAGTCAATTGTATTTAGATACATTTTCATTGACTTTATGAAGTATAATAAGATCAATAGTCAATAAGCTTGATGAGTAGGGGATGAAATGTCCAATTTGGTTTTGTACTCCATTAATATTCTACATTTTTATTTCCATTTTTAAAATTTAAATAGTCAATCTTAGATGTCAACATCTCCATATTAAAATGTATTTGAAAATCAAATTTTATATTTTTCATAATTTTTACTAATTTTTGGATATGTACAAAAATCATTGTTTTTATATGGTCCAAAATTCTGAAAAATAATGATTTGTATTTATTTAAAAAAAATAGTAAAATAATATTTCTAAAGAATATGAAATTTGAAAATAAAAATAAAGATGTGAAATATAATTGAAATACAAAACTATAATAAGACAATTTAATTCTACTCAATCTTGATCTGTCATTTACATGTGAAGTGAACTGTACTTACCCGGATTTTTGCCAGAAAAATTCCACTTGCCGGTGTCGTTGTTTCTTGTTATTCTTCTTACTTTTTTTTTTTTTTTTGAGTGAGTCTATGGTACTATGCATATTACGGGTTGTTACTGTGCTACAGCTCTATATTCGAGTTTTCAAATCTTAACGGTCGATCTGAACCATTCATCTTGTTCTCCATATTAATATGTATTTGGAGACCAAATTTTACATTTTTTGAAATTTGTTTACTATTTTTTTAGATATTTAGAAAATCACTTGATCTGAAAATTCTGGACCATCCAAAAATAGTGATTTTCAATAAATCTAAAAAAATAGTAAAAAAATTTCAAAAAATGTAAAATTTGGTCTCCAAACACATATTAATATGGAGAACAAGATGAACGGTTCGAATCGACTATTAGAATTTAAACACTCAAATATAGAGCCGTAACAAAGTGCTAAATCGTAATATGCATAGTACCATAGACTCACTCTTTTTTTTTTGTTAATGATGTGACGTAGATGTAGCTGTATGTGAAACGTGAGCAATGATAGAATCAATATTGGACTTACATGAGAAGTTAAATAATGACTGGTTATATATATAAATTAATATTTGTAACATGATTTTCGTACAACGTACTTTCTTACGGTGGGATACTCAGCAGTGTACATCAGAGCCGGTAGCTATTATGGGAAGGATAGACAGAGCTAAAATTTTAAATTATGAGAATCAAATTAACGTGAATAAAAATTAATTATATAAAATTTTTAAGTTTCGAATAGAATCAATTTTATTCTATTCATAAAATTATACTCTAATTTATATAGAAAATTGTGTATAAATATATAAATTAATTTTTTATAACATTCTAAAAAATAGTATATTTTTATCTTATCACATATCCTATTTTTTTTTATTCCGATATAAGTTTGCAATACTTTTGCATTGGCGTGCAATGATTACAAAACTTTTGTATTTGGCTGACTCAGATGACGCATTGGCATTATCTCTAGGAAGAGTTCTGATGGTTCAACTAATATGATTTTGATTTTTTAACATTTTTAAGTTTACTTTGCAGGTTTGATTTATGTTTGCTTTGATTGGATTATTTGGCAGTCGCAGATAGCAGCAACATGCGGTCCTCATCAGTGGTAAATATAAAACTTGGTTTCATGACATAAGGGATGACTCATAATAGGGCCCCTAAAAAAATAGGATCTTCTGTGGCGCGTATGAATAGCGAACTAGCGTAGCGAGTGCACATAACATGTCTGATATTAAAAAATCACGTATAATGTTGGTAATGATAATAAAATAATTTTCTATTATCTGGTCACTTAGGCAAATTTTATGTGTATGCATCTCCTTTTCGTTGGCGTCATCAATTTTCAATTATGAAATCAAATTCCATCTTGATTGTCTAATTTAAAATGAATGAAAGAATTGGAAGAGGGGCTGTCTGATGGCCATTGGACCACTTTTGTGTTCGATGGGTTTTTTCACCGTTAGATCTGCTTTATGATTCATCTGTATAGATTTTAAAGCAGACGCGAAATTACGGGTGCGAATTCTAAAGTAGATCCGACGATGAAGAGAACCCATCGAACACAAAAGTGATTCGATGGGCGTCGGACGCTCCCCTCTCCTGAAAGAATTAGGTTTAATTAAATATCTCCAATGAGTATTTTACAAAAATTGAGAGAAACCTCCATGAATTTTCACTTATGAAATCAA
This sequence comes from Carex pumila, assembly GCA_033356055.1. Classification (NCBI taxonomy): domain Eukaryota; kingdom Viridiplantae; phylum Streptophyta; class Magnoliopsida; order Poales; family Cyperaceae; genus Carex; species Carex pumila. Next base: position 59,617 of record JARJHM010000030.1, read on the forward strand.
ATTTAATCAAGATTGTCTGATTTAAAATGAATGAATTAGTTTTAATAAAAAATCTCTAATGAGTAATTAGTGGTGAATTAACTTTTGTCTAGTCGTTAAACGCAACATTTTTCGTGTAGGAGGTGATCTCTATTTAGGACTTATGGATCTTAGATGCAACAATCCCTTTAAAGAATAGACTGTTACTTGAATTACTTAGAGGTGCAGTTTTAATGTTTTATGGTCTGTTTGGTTAGAAAGAAATTAATAGTCTTTTTTTTAATGGTACCGACATGATTTAGCCAAAGCACTTGGTTCTAGAATATTGTCCCTTGCAACTTTTTGGCGTCAATCTAACTCTGATAATTCTTATTTGAAATTGAGTCTTGTACTGCCCTCTGATATTAAGGACCTCCCATATCAAATTTGGGAGGAGGAGACCAGTTCAGACATATCCCAATCCCATGTAGTGAAAGTGCTGTTGTCTATGGGAGACGTGGAGAATTTTAGGGAGACTTTATAGGTTTCTACTTAGATGAATTTTGGTGCTGGCAACCCTCTAGATTCAATGTCTGAAAGAGGATCGGATGGGAGGAATAAGTTGACTGGAGTGTTTTAGAATAATTTTTAGTTGCATGGTTATTTTGGATTTAGTGTTGGTTTCAGCTTTCTTTTGTTGTTGTTTAGCTTGCGATCTTTTTGTGTTTGAATTGATGTAGTCTTTTGTAAGAACAATATACTTGTTTTAGGTACTGGATAGGTATTAACAGATTTCTAATGAAATCGTTGGATATTTTATTCCTAGAGATCACATATTCAAAATCAGACTGAGGATTTTTTTAGAACATTTTATTTCATTCAAATATGATTATTTTTATGACTCGAATGTGAATAGTTTATTTACATATTTATGAATAATTATATAATTATAGAAAAACATAGTTAAAATATTTACTAGAGCGAGACAAAATTTTAGAACGAGACATTAATTTTAAAATTATTTTGAATATTAAGTATATTTGTATAAGTTTTTTTTTTTTTTGAGACAAACATAGAATAGAAATATATTTTGAAAATATTTGGATAAGACATAATTTTATAAATTTTGTATATTGAGCATATAATGATAATTTTTTTTCAAAAAGCATATAAATAAAAGTATATTTTTAAGCAAAAAACAAGCGTCCTCCTGCTATAGATGTGGGTCCGACCCTAATGTGGGGTTAATAGTGTTACGCCCATACGGCCGAACCTGTCATTAATAGCTACAGAAAATTTAAATTAAGCGAACCAACAGGCCGCCACGTGTGTGCGTGCCAGTATTGATCCAAACCTCCAAATTCCAATGAAACAAAATTAGCGAACGGAAAAAAAAAACCAAAACTTAAAAAACTTCTCGACCCTTCCTGGTTTTCTGCTTTTAATTGGCATAGCAATTCTGTTACGAGTTACTGGGAGACCTACTACCAAGGCTGTTTATGACTAATAAAGAAATTGTACCGGTGACTTGCATGATGCTCTGTTTTTGTAAGTTTGGAGCAGAGAATCCGCACGCTGCTTCGTGATATGCTCATTGCAATCAAAGCTTGATGTAGAGCAATGGGATAAATAAATTATTTGGTTTCAGTCCGCGGAGTTAAAAAATTGTGATTCGAGAATTATTCGGTTTCAGAAAAAAATAATAAAAAAAATCAATTTTTTTTTATTTATTTCACGAATAATTTGTAAAATTTATTTTATTCGCAAATAATTTAGTAGAAATGGTTAACCAGATAATTTGCCAGTCAGTTCAGAAATCTTACAAAAATATTTATTCAAGAATAAAATGTAAATATTGTTACTATGATGAACATGTGTTTATTTGTATATTGTAAGAATATTATAATATGTTAGTAAAGTATCAATTATGAGGCTATTCGGCAACAAGAAATTAAGAGTGAAGGATTAAAATCTTAAGGAGCACTAAGGAGTCGATGTTCGGTTGTCTTAATCTGTGGATGAAAGTTCATAAAGTTAAAGGAAATGATAGAGGTGCCTTAAGGTCCGAGCAGATGATTAAATCCTGGACAAAATAAGGCTAAAGGAGATGATCTTAATCCGTGCTAAGAAACCGGTGTTCAACAGGATTAAGTGGCTAAGGAAGCTAAAAAAAGTAGATTAAGTCTTAAGGGGATGCTCAACAACAATGAATTAAGAGCTTAAGGAGTGCTAAGGAATCAATATTTGGTTGTCTTAATATATAGATGAAAGCTAAGGAGGTTAAAAGAATGGATAAATGTGCCTTAAAGTTCAGACAAGTGATTAAAATTTGACAAAAGAAGGCTAAAAGAGATGATCTTAATCCGCGCTAAGGAAATGGTGTTCGACAGGATTAAGCGACTGAGAAAGCTTAATCCCTTTGATGCGAAACTCGGTCCCAAATTTCAATTCCGCTAGTGAGAGATTTTGAAATGATTTAGTGGAATTAGAAATAATTTGGTAAGATGAGAAAGAGGTTACTCTAATACTACTTGACAAAAGCACGTCCCAAATTCTACTCTGCATGTACATATTTTGTTTGGTTTAGTAAGATATTGAGCAATAAAAAAAGAATTTAGACAAAGAAAAGAGAAATCATAAGAGAGAAGATAAGAAAACATTTCATATATTAGACAAAGTTTAAAGAAAAAAAGATAACATACCATCTCTATTACATAATAATTAACTTAGAAAAAACTAAAAGTTCAATTTAGAAATTAACACCACATAGTTAACTTAGAAATTCTAACTAACTCTTAAAAATTATAACATAATTAAATTGCCATAGAAAATATAAATAGCCAAACCTAAAAAATAGTAACATAATAAAGTATCATATAAAACACAACATAATTTAATATTGCAATTAATTATCACAGGGAAATGATGAACTAGCGGGACTTGTGGAACTCCTTCACGAGACTTGTGTCTAGTCATTAAAGATGATTGAAGAACAATTATTTTGTATTGAATCCGAGTTCAAATTCGAGTCCGGATTTGAGTCCAAGTCAGAATGTTGATTTTCGTCACCCTTGTTGTCGAATAGTCCATAATTTTATTTGTTAGAATGTAAAATGATTGTTGATTGATTTTGTTGGTTATTTAAAAATATACGTCTCTAACTAGTAATAACTCAGAGAAAGTTTTAATTAAAAAAATAAAATTACCAACTTCTATATTATATATTTCAATAATAATTTTACTATTATAGTTTAAATGTAAACATATTCAAATTAAAACTGTACAACTGTTGGGTTGAATTTTACACAATTTTTTTTTCATAAAATCCATATTCAAATTTTATTTGTCGGATTGGATCGACTAACTATCCCCCAGTCAATTTTTCTCATTCACCCCCTAATCAATAACTACTTGTGGAGACCATTAACTAACTGAACTTCATTAATTACTTGGGGACCACCTAATATTTAATATATTTTATAATTGACGCGTGCAAATATGAATATCTATGGGCACAAGTGTTAATATATAATATATCAAGTATTTATACCTAAGATACCAATTATTTCGAAAAAAAAAACTGGACACATCACATATACATCTTTTACATATTTTTAGAGTTGGATTTTTTTTTCTCCGTTCAATTTCATCAATATTTATGATGATCTGTGAGAAAATTTGTAAATCTAAAACCATGGACGTCTTCTACGTAATTTTCTTTTTCAAATGAGATCCATGATGACATATTTTCGGGTTGTCCGTTATGCAAGTATTCATACCTCGTCATGCAAATATTCATCGTTGTCGTATAAGTATTCATACCTCGTAATGCATTACCTGTGGAGACCGCTAATTAAGTGGGGGATCACTAACTACTTAGGTAACCATCTAATATTTGATAGATTTTACAACTGTCACGTGTAAATATGGATGCATATGCTCGCAGGTGTTAATATATAATATATCAAGTATGAATACTTGTGCGGCAGATAACTCAAAAATACTTCATCATAGATCTCATTTGAAAGAAAAAATTACGTAGAAAACGTTTGTGACTTTAGATTCACAAAAAAAATTCATAGATTGTCATAAATATGGGTGACATTGAAGTAAGAAAAAAAATCATAAAATGTGTAAAAAATGAATATGTGATAAGAAATATTATTTAAAGAAATAATTGATATCTTACAATGAATACTTATTATATTAGATGTTAATACATATAAGTATACATATTTATGTGCATCAGTCGTAAAATTTTTCAAATATAAGTGGTCTCTCAGTTAATTAGCGGTCCTCCACATTATTAATGACTAATACGCGTTTTATTTTGTTTTTTTGTGCTGAAAGTTGTGGTTCCTTCATATAATTAATGATTGGGGGATGGATGACGAAAATAAACTGAGAAAAAAAAATCTTTATTCTAATCAGAATTCAATCCATATCTAACCAATTAAATTCTAAATATGCAATTTGTTTAGTCAGGCTGGGTGGATCGGTCGGGTTAATCGAGTTAGATTCTTTTTTGAATAAAAGTGGTCATATGCCACCGTTTTTTGTTAAAAAAACCACATTATTATATAAACATGGTACCAAGCCGGTACCGTTTAGACTTACGTCCCTATGACGTGGTGTAGTGCTGCGAATTTCACCATGCATGTATAGTGTTGTGGAAAATCTTACGAGGAATGACAATGTCATCATAATTCGTTACATATAGCTACATGTCTTTTGTAGCTCAAATTTTGCGTTATACTGTAAAATATATCATAACTGTATTTATGTGCAGAGGCAGATATTGAAGTAATGGCAATTAAAAATATACAAAAATAAAATACTATAAGAACTAAGTTGTACACATTATATAATCGTATAATTTTTCTTAAATAAATAAAAATAAGAATCAATCATATAATATTTTTCTTAAAAATATAGGGGTCAATTTATGATCTATAACATGTTACTATAAAATATATAACAAAGTCATATAGTAATCATCAGCTTTTGAAAAAAATATAGAGCTGAATTGATCGACTCTGAATCTTCTGTCCTCCTGGATGTAGAAATTTTCTGTCCCCTCAGTTACTGCGTGTGGGACCGGTCACTTTTAATTTTTTAACTGGGGGTCCACTTCGGACCCACACTTAGTGACTCTGAAGGGAGAGGATTCGGTTCCCAATTGACCCCATTTGCTTCATATCCCTCCGCCTATGTCCGTACGATGGAAAATTAAAAACTAATCTCAACTATGTCATAGACATTCATATGCTACTAAAACAAAAGTCAAAACATGCTTAATAACAACTAGGATAATATCCCCCATAATGGATCTTCTTGCAACTACTGTAAGGAACTACGCTATGCATCCATGTTTTGGGGTGTTCAGAACACCAAAATCAGAAACTGGTAAAGAGTCTGAATGCTCTCTATGTAGCAGATGGCTCATCTGACTGATCTATAGGTTGATATACAATCAACCGTTCATCTCTCGGCAGCCACACCCTAAGGGGAATTGCCTCCAGTGCCTCCTCATTCGGCATCCACTTGTGTGTTTGTTTCTTGGTTTGCTCCTTGATTTTTTTGTTCCCTAGCCAATAATGCAAAAGAGAGATAGTGAGAAAGATAATATTCCTGCTCGATTTAGGTTGGACATTTTGGAAACACAATTCATTTCTATGTTTTCAAATTGCCCAACAAATAGCACTAAAAATCAGAAGAAAAGCTTGTTGATCCGAATTTGACAGAGTAAAGGAAAAATTCGATAATATCTTCCATTCTGGTCCATTGTGTAAAAAAGAATTGACTCTGCCCCATCCAAAACCACACTTGTTTAGCTATAGGGCATGTGATGAATAAGTGGTCAGTCGTCCAAGTGGTGGCAGAACATGCACAAAGGTGAGCCTTGCCAAGCCTTGGTTTGGAGAACATCTTTTGTGAGTATCTTGTGTTAGCTAGCTAACCACACAAAAATCTGTATTTTGTGTGGTATAGGAATTGACCACCACAGCATGGGATGGATGCCTATTTTGCCCTTGAAATTTAAATTTTTATAAAGTGATATAATTGAAAATTCTCCGGTTGTTTCCGATCTCTAAGCTATTCTATCTTGCAAATGTGTGAAAGACATTATACTAATATCATGTACGTAGTATAGATGTCCATTCTTATAAGTCGATTCCTAAAATGGTCCTTTGGAATTTAACACCTTCCCCCCTGTGAATGAATGACATCTATCAGCAATACTGTTTTATTCCAACAAATATCATAAAGTTGGGGATACACCTGTGCTAAAGTGCAGTTACCATGCCACATGTCATTCCAAAACTGCACTGTGGAATTAATTCCAAGTGTGTAAGTCATGCTCATATGACCTAATAAATTTAATTTCATCAGAGTTTGCCAAAATGGGGATAGTGTAGTACAATGTTCAGTAAGATAGACATAAGTAATAGGAGTTTTCCATTTACTATGAAAATTGGCATTTTTAAGTTTTCACCACCATTTGGTTAGTAGGGATATATTCATATATATGCTTTAGATTAAGTATACCTAACCCGCTATATTCTTTGGCTATGCATAAAGATTGCCAATTCACTAATGAATACTTTTTCCTACTTCGATCAGTCCCTTGCCACAGGAAGTGGCACCTAATTCTATAAATTTCGTTAATGATGGTGATAAGAACTTTGAATAACGAAAATGTATAAAGGGACAGCAGAAAGTACCGCATTAATAAGAGTGGTTCAGCCTCTAAAGAACAACAACTGGCCCTTCTAATTATGCAACTTTTTCTCCATTTTATCTATTAAGAATCTCCAATCATCTCAACTATATCATAGATGTAATTATTTTTGCAGATGTAACCGCTGTCGTTGAGTTGAAGCACCACCCCCTTTTAGGCTAAGAGTTGGCCACGTTCAGAAAGAAGACGGGGCTATTCAAAAAGCTCATAACTCGTGCATCATTTAAGATCAATTCTAATATAACTCAAATTGGCACACTTGATATTCATTTGAATAAAAATGATTGTTAATGATTTTACATTTTAATAATTTAAGATCCTAGAGAACTGATGGGAGCACGAGTTTAGAAAGAATTTGCAGTTAACATTGGATGCATGAAAGGGTACGTGTAAATTATTTGAATGAAATTGGATCATTGGATGGATCTCAATTTTTCAATGGCCTTTGGCAAGTACTGGGCTTTAGAATGGGCCTCAGCTTAGAAATTATGTGCAGACCAGCATTTTTGAAGGACGATCCAAAAATATTTTAATACAATATTACAATGCACTGCAAAACAATAACTTTTTTTTTCAAAACTATAATACATGCCAGATTGGTAATAATCATTAATCACGACTTTATTCTCGGGAGATAATATTCTCTGGCAAATATACATGGGAATCATCACTAATTAATACGGAATTTGAAAGCGCAAATTTTTTTTAGAAGTAAAGATGAGAGAAGTTATGACCAAAATAATCACTATTCAGAGTCACCGTACATTGAACCGCAATATCACTAAATAAAATCAGTGTAATTCATTGCCATTTTTGCCATCATTTCCAATGTTATAATGGAATAAATGTCTGTCTCTTAGATCACTTCGAATTGGAAATTAATTCCATTTATAATTTCCAAAAATAAACGATCAGTATTGCTCCAAAACCAAGGAAAAAACTAAAACAAATCAATAGAAGAAAAAATACATGGGCCTTTGCACTCTTATTTCCTTCTTTCTCTTTTCATTCTTCCTTCAAACGCTATCTTCTCTAGATTTTCCTATTGGAAGCCAAGTTTCTCTACCAGTAGCATCTATATATCAACCTGGTTTCAAAGGGAGAGCATATGTTCTAGATTCTTCATCAAACTCTTCAAAATTTAGAGTTGCATTGAATGTGGAGGCGATAAGCGGGAGATATTTTTGTTCTCTAATAGTACTATTTTATGATTTGAAAGTATGGGCATCTGACCATGTGGTCAAGTTCATACCAGCCAGTAAATGTGTTCTCGAGCTAACCCGTGATGGAAATTTGCAACTGATGGATCAGTTTGGGTTCATTGGGTGGCAATCTGGCACTTCCTATCGAGGTGTAAAGGTGATTTTAAAGCAAATAAATTTTGTGTTTTTGATAAAAATAATATGTTATTTTTAGTACTGCTTAGAGTCCCAGTGCACTAGGATTAGTAGTAATGGTACAGTGAATTGCAAATAGTTAATTGTGCATTTCAATCTGTTAAACTTGTGATTTGACCAAGATGATTTAGGCGTGTTATTTTGGGGAACTTAACTGGTTCATATTGTAGTTTGGAAAACTTAACTGGTTCAATCTGTTAGGCTCAATTTAGAGCCACTTCAACTCTTTGCATTATTAATGTCAGAGTTTAAGTTGAACCTATAGATGACACATAATAAATATTTTGTCCAAATTATTAAGGGGCTGTTCTGTGTGTAATAGAACGTTAGTTATTACCTGATATGGTGCATGCTGTTGTATTCAGAAGCTACTAATAAACAAATCCTTTAAAGGAATGTCCTTATTAATTTCATTAAAATATGTTACAATATTACAACTCAAATAAAAAGGAGATAAATTGAAATTCTACTGGTTTCTTCCTAATGCTATCAAACAGATGCTACACCTAGATGAACGCATTGGCAATCTTGTTTTAGTTGACGAAGCAAATCAAATTATATGGCGGTGCTTTTCTCATCCAACCGATACAATCTTATGGGGTCAGCAGTTCAAAGCACCATTGCCTCTAACTGTGTTCCCAACAAACTCGTCAGTATTCTACTCATTTGAAATTATCCAAGAGAAGGTTGTTGCATACATAAATTGGCGAAAGAATAAGTATTCGTATTGGCAACTCAGGCCACAAGGAAATAGAACAATTGAATTCATGAGGCTTGGTACGAGAGGACTTAAAATTTTCAATCAAGATTCTCATAAAATTGCACAGATTTTATCTGACAGTGCTGATCCAATTCAACTTTTCACAATGGGAATTGATGGTAATTTAGGATTCTATCATTATTCTATGAAATTAGGGAGGGTTAAACCCTCTTATAAATTACTTGGCTTATGTGATTTGCCATTGGCATGTGGATTATACGGCATTTGCTTGCCTCAAAACACATGCAGATATCTTCAAACTGGGAGCATAAGAGATGAAATTAATGATAGATTTGAAACAGGTATGTACAATGGAATATGTGAGTTATTTGGGGATGAGGTGGAAATGGTGCAACTTAAAGGTTTAGAAAGTATATTAAGATCCCCCTTTTTTATTTTAAATATAAGTGAAGAATCCTGTGTGAATTCATGCATGGATAACTGTTCATGCGATTCTATTGTTTATTCTGATCAAGAGAAAAGATGCTTTCAGTTTGGACTGGTGGCTGGTGCAAGAGAGGTGTATGGTGAAAATGGTCAAAGTTTCTGGGTTAAAATGCCAAAAGAGAAAAGGGATGGCGCTTCTAATGATACGGTGAAAAAAATTGTGGCAATTAGTGGGGTAATTGATTTAATTGCAATTTTTATTATCATTGCTGCTTTGATTTATTATTGTTGGAAAGTTTGCAATAAGAAGATAAGTGTTATCCCTCCTGGTACAGAGAACAATTGAATTTCAATCTACAAGAAATGATCACAGATTAATGGCAAAGCCATTAATTTAAATTAGTGAAAATTTCCTATCTCAGGAAATTTTTATTGTTCAGTCATTTTTGTTTTTGTTTTTTTTTATGAGAGGAGCAATATATGTAAGCAGGCTTCTTTGTTAAACAGTATGATCATGAATATGTACTTTTTTTTTTCACTAAACAGAGAACAATAGACTTTTAAGTTTTAAGTCACACATATAAATGTGCATATATGTATGCTTAAATTTATGACATCTTTGAATCTCCAATACCGAGTCGGGTTCTTCTCCTACCAGTATCTAGAATTCAAGAGGCAAATTCTCAAGAAATTCACCAATTATTTGTTAATAAATTTTTTCTCAGCCTAGCATTTTTACTAGTTGAAAATTGGCCATTTGTGAAGTTTACTACTTAGTTGTAGAGTTTTCATCTTATTTTTTATTTCACTTTATAGGGTCTTCAGACTGGTATTCTACAATACTAGACCCGGTACCAGGTAAGCTCTAGGCTAGAATTGAATCTCCAGCATGGGCGAATAAAATGAAAATTGGTAAAATAAATGAAAAAAAAAACATAATCATTATATAGTCCAGTAATAAACTAAAAGATAAACCTCTCTCCGTTGCCTTTATAGATTTTTTTTTCTTTCTAAATCATAGTTTTCTTCTTTATGTCTCCTACAGTTTTGTTTTTAGGACAATTAATTCTGTGGGTCTTCTTTTTTGTTTCACCTTTCAATGGGCCCTAGTGGGCCGAATCAACCCAAGTTCCCCCTCTCTCTCTATATATTTCCTAAATGCTTTTTTTTTTCCGGTGAGAACTCTCTGGAAATTATTTCCTATTGGGCTGACTTTGTAGATATACCTTTCCTTTTCGTGATGAAATTGTACTAAAAGAGTTCATAAGTAAACTAAAACCAGCCAGTATAGTGGAAAAAAATATGCCATGTTGTGTCGTGACATAACTAACATGCTGTGATTTTGGTGTCGTGCCGTGACTAAGTGAACAATGAACAGTGACCCGTGCCGTGACCAAAATGTTAAGGGGTGGTCATGACATGTGAGTCATACCGTGACTATTCGTGTGCCGTGTCCAAATATAACTAGTCACGTTTGTTATGTTTAACTATTTTTTTTATAATTTAAGTTAGTTTATTCAAGATTCACAATTTGATTAAGACCTAACGGTCCTAATTACACATGACTCGCGTGATTACGTGCTGTGCCAAATTTTCTACAAGTTGATCACGGCACGGGAGATGTGAGTGACAGTACATAACAGTAACACGCGCCGTGCCGTTTAGTATTGTAACTGTGCCATTCTATGACGGAGCTGGCTCCGCAATGGCATTTTTCCCACTCTACTAGCCAGTAGACGCCATTAGACTGATTGACTTCTACAACAACATATCCACTTATAGGAAAAATATGAAGAAAAAAGGACAACAAAGTAGTCCTTAAAAAGTATTTCAAACAAACAAGCCTAATTACAAGAGTTTCTATACGTTTTATGTTTACTGGTATTGTCTTTTCTCGCATGAAATTGTGACAAATTATTCCCAGTGATATGACAATACCAGAGAGATTTAGATATATATTTGTTACTTGTCAATCCTTAACTGGGTTAATTCCTTGAATGTTTCTGTGTATCGTGCCGCCCTCACCAAATAGCTGTACCGGACTGTTATTCTTCTAATCGATCAACTCGTTAAATTTGACCTTTATATGTTTATTTGTTCCGTTGCGTATTAATCTTACCATTATTTCGATTAGAGTTATCGAGCAGTTCCGGCTGCTATACATTATTTAGTAATTCAGTGTATATGGCCCAAAACTTTTCAAACTTTTGCCATCCAAGTAATTAAAGAAGGATTCGATTGTTTTTTTGTTTCTTATTCAGGCTACAGGAAAACCACATTTTATGATATGGAAAATTTCCAGTGTACCCATTCAAACTTTTGAAATAGCCAATATCCCCATCAAAACTTCATAATATCCAAAATCCCCATAAAAATTTAACATACTTATTTCTATCCCCATCTGATTATTTAACTTTTTATTTTATTATTTTAAAAATCCAATTGACCAGTATACCCTTGAATTAAATCCCATCTCTCTCCTCCACCCATACCCTCTGCAGCGTACCAGCGCACTAGCCTCCAATTGAATGGGATTGCTTTTTTTCTTTTTGCAAATTATGAATTGAACACAAATGAGATAATTGGATAAATTTAAGTTGTTGATTGGATTAATACTGGTAAAGAGTGAAGGACAAATGAAAGTTGCAGATTACAAACACTGGTCTTTCATGCATAGGCGATATTGCTAAAAAATAATTACAAAGAATTATTATTTAGATTTCTTAAATGAATTACGAGCAACACCCAAGATACATGGATGCCAAAGGCTGATATATCTTATCAATTTGTAACCAAGTAGCTTTCTTAATCTCCATTTGCTCGGACCACTTGTATCTTCATTTCTTATTAGACGACCCCATCTTCTAGTGCCTATTCCCAAATTATTGAAATTGCAATTGGATCATGATACTTTCCCTTCGACCTAGTCCTCCGCCACCCGAAGAAAGGCCTCAAGCCTCTCTGAGAGGCGATTCCAGTGATCATAACTCCAACGACTAAGAGAATAAGGATAATATAATGCTTTGAGGCCATGGTTTACAGTTTTCTTGTATTTGTTCGCTGCTCATATGAGCCAAGTTTGATGCAAATTTATATATAATTGCAGTAGATCTGAGCCTAATACTGGAATGAAGTGACATTTTAAAATTTATCAAGGGTTATATGAAAAAAATTAAACATAACATTTTTAAGATCTAAGCAACTTAGTAGCATCGACTCTGTTAATTACACATTGAGCAAGGAGCTCAACCCTTCATTTATCCAATTATCTCAATTTATGTGTTCAATTCAGACGTAATTTGCAAATATTCCAGTTCGATTGGATACGAGTACGCTACAAAGGGGAAGGGTTTGATTTGAGTAAGGCACGAGGGAGAAGAGAGAGATTCGTGGTTTTAAATTCAAGGGTATATTTGTCATTTTAATTTTTAAAATTATTAAATAAAAAGTTCAATAATCAGATGGGCATAGAAATAAGAATCTTAAATTTTTACGGAGATATTGGATATTACAAAGTTTTGAGGGGATATTGGCTATTTCAAATATTTTCATGGCTACACCGGAAATTTTTCCTTTATGATAATTGTGGTGCTTATGCATCCCCATTTTCATCCTATGATAGATATATATTTGCTGTGACATTAAAGTCTATTAATTGCAACAAAATTTGTTCGGCAGTGCTCTAATTTGACAATTTACTGATGATTCATCAGCTAATTGGTGCTGCAACGTCCCTTCTAAGTTGTCTGAATTCAGTGAATTTATTATTTCAATTAATTTTTAGACATTTTAACCAATAGTTCATCTTAAATCTTCTCAAGCTTCTCAGTTTTTCTGTCTGAATCAGCATTTAATTAAATTTAATATGAATTTAATCTGTTGTACTTCTGACACGACTGGATTGTGATATTTCTAATAAATAAAGCTTGGTTAAGATTTCTTCAGATAACTTAAGGCATTTATCTATTGTTCGTGTCAGATAAATAGCCCACAATACAACTGTTACCATCTCTAGCATTTGCTAAAATGGCGTAAGCATGATCGCATTATTAAGTAGGCATTAATTAGAAGGGAAAACAAGATCAATGAGAACTTAAGTGAGCAAATATTAATAGAACCACAATTCTTGTTTAGTAAACAGGAAAAGGTGACACTAGGGGTGTAAATAGATCGGATATTATCCAATTTCGTCCGAATCCGAATTCTGAAAAGTACTTAAATTATTTTATTCGATCCGTATTCATATCCGGGACTATCTGTATTTGTATCCGAAAAATTATAACGGATACGGATACAGTAAGACTTTTGACTATATGTATCCGACCGTTTACACTTTTTAACCACAACAAATGTGATATATGTTTTTATATTGATTTATTAAATTGTATATTGTACAAATAATTTATTAAATTGCATATAGATATATATTTTGATGAACAATATAACACTATGACATGGTTTATGATTTTTGTAACTAACAAACTAATTATGAAAAATATCCGTATCCGTCCGATATTCGTTCCGTATCTGTAACATTTAATATCCAATCCGTATTTGAGATTATTTGTATCTAGATGACGCTATCAACAAACCTTAAAAAGACTGATCATTCATTAAAGATGTTCCCAAGCACTACATAGAAAACACTCCATAAAAATAAATCAAATTTGAAATTTTGTAATGCGCAAAGCAACATAAGTTGCGTGAAAGTGTAATATTTCCTCTTCTAGCTGCCTCTCTAATAACTCCCCCAAATTTTATTAGTACAGATACGGAATTTGAAAGCGCAAATTTTTATAAGTAAACATGAGAGAAGTTATGAATGATTCGTACTAATTTCTAATCTCAAATAATGCAACTAATAGATTCAACTATTAATCTTTAATAATGGACGAACTAAACTTAAATTTCAGCTCAAAATTGTTAACATAATAATAACTTATAATAGAAAAATGTTTCAGTAGTGTAACAAATTAATAATAAAAAAAGTTTTATTTGACTAGATCCATGCTGTGATTTTAATCAATCCAGCAACGTAAAAGATAATGAAATCTTGCATTGGTCCATAATCCATTAGCGTCAATTCGTGAAAAGTAAAAGGAAATAATATGGATTTTGTTCCGTGATAATAAAACTAATTAATAAATTACTGGTATAACTAGGGCTACTAAAAAAATTTGTAGTTCGTAATTCAATTGACATCGTTTCAAAAAATTTGTAATTCACAATTAATTCGATTGGAAACAAATCAAACCAGTTCGATTTGAATTTTATTCAAACTCAAACTCAAACTGGAGTAAGTTCAATTTGTTGACAGTCCTAAATGCATCCATATAGTTGAAACAGACCTACTTCACAAGTCATGCACATGTCAAATTTATAATAAAACCTTTGGATTATTGGATAATTTTTTTTTTCAAATTTTCGAATTAATTTAGTATAAAGTCAAGCAATAAAAAAAAGAGGGTTTATAAGTTAATTTTTTGTGTTCATTTTTTGACAGTTTGATTTTATATTAAATTAGTTTGAAAATTTATAAATTTAACATATAAACTCATCACTCGTAAAGTAGATCGATTTCAACGGTTTGAATGTGTTGCTTTAAATCAATCTGATGTGTTTTTGGGTTGAGTTGTGAGGCTTGGTGAGGTTAAGAATACCCTAGTTCTACTCCACATAATATATATTTTGTCCAAATTATTAAGGGGCCGTTCTGTGTGTAATAAAAGGTTAGTTATTACCTGATATGGTGCATGCAGCATGCTGTTGTATTCAGAAGCAACTAATGAACAAATTTTTTAAAGGAGTGTCCTTATTAATTTCATTAAAATATGTTACAATATTGCAACTCAAATAAAAAATAGATAAATTGAAATTCTACTGGTTTCTTCCTAATGCTATCAAACAGATGCTACACCTAGAGGAACGCATTGGCAATCTTGTTTTAGTTGACGAAGTAAATCAAATTATATGGCAGTGCTTTTCTCATCCAACCGATACAATCTTATGGGGTCAGCAGCTCAAAGCACCATTGCCTCTAACTGTGTTCCCAACAAACTCGTCAGTATTCTACTCATTTGAAATTATCCAAGAGAAGGTTGTTGCATACATAAATTGGCGAAAGAATAAGTATTCTTATTAGCAATTCAAGCCACATGGAAATAGAACAATTGAATTCATGAGGCTTGGTACGAGAGGACTTAAAATTTTCAATCAAGATTCTCATAAAATTGCACAGGTTTTATCTGACGGTACTGATCCAAGTCAACTTTTCACAATGGGAATTGATGGTAATTTAGGATTCTATCATTATTCTATGAAATTAGGGAGGGTTAAACCCTCATATAAATTACTTGTCTCATGTGATCTTCCATTGGCAGGTGGATTATATGGCATTTGCTCGCCTCAAAACACATGCAGATATCTTCAAACCAGGAGCATAAGGGATGAAATTAATGATATATTTGAAACAGGTATGTACAAAGGAATATGTGAGTTATTTGGGGATGAGGTGGAAATGGTGCAACTTAAAGGTGTAGAAAGTATATTAAGATCCCCCTTTTTTATTTTAAATATAAGTGTAGAATCCTGTGTGAATTCATGCATGGATAACTGTTCATGCGATTCTATTGTTTATTCTGATCAAGAGAAAAGATGCTTTCAGTTTGGACTGTTGGCTGGTGCAAGAGAGGTGTATGGTGAAAATGGTCAAAGTTTCTGGGTTAAAATGCCAAAAGAGAAAAGGGATGGTGCTTCTAATGAAACGGTGAAAACATTTGTGGCAATTGGTGGGGTAATTGATTTAATTGCAATTTTTATTATCATTGCTGCTTTGATTTATTATTGTTGGAAAGTTTGCAATAAGAAGATAAGTGTTATCCCTCCTGGTACAGAGAACAATTGAATTTCAAGCTACAAGAAATGATCACAGATTAATGGCAAAGCCATTAATTTAGATTAGTGTAATTGTCCTACCTCAGGAAATATTACATTGTTCTGTTATTTTTGTTTTTGTTCTTTTTATGATAGGAGCAATATATGTAAGCAGGCTTCTTTGTTAAACAGTATCATCATGAATATCTACTCTTTTTTTTCATTAAACAGAAAACAATAGACTTTTAAGTTTTAAGTCACACATACAAATTTGCATACATGTATGCTTAAATTTCTGACCTCTTGGAATTCCCAATACCAAGTCAGGTTCTTCTCCTACCAGTATCTAGAATTTAAGGGGCAAATTCTGAAGAAATTCACCAATTTTTTGTTAATAAAAACTTTTGGATTGTAGTCAATCTCACCAATTATTTTTACTTATTAGTTGTATAGTTTTTTCATCTTATTTTTTTATCTCTATATAGGGTCTTTAGACTGGTATTCTACAAATACTAGACCCAGTACCAGGTAAGCTCTAGGGTATAATTGAATCTCCAGCATGGGCAAATAAAATGAAAATTGGTTAAATAAATGAAAAAAAAAACATAATCATTATATAGCCTAGCAATAAACTTCTCTCCGTTGCCTTTATAGTTTATTTTTTTCTTTCTAAATCATAGTTTTCTTCTTTTTGTCTCCAACAGTTTTGATTTTAGGACACTTAATTCTGTGGGTCTTTTTTTGTCTTTTACCTTTCTAGTTTACCTTTCAATGGGCCCTAGTGGGCCGAATCAACCCAAGTTCTCTCTGTATATATTTATATTTCCTACATGCTTTTTTGGTGAGAACTTTCTGGAAATTATTTCCTATTGGGCTGTCTTTGTGCATAGATACGCCTGACCTTTTCGTAATGAAATTGTATTCAAGGTTCTAAATAACGTTTATCGCGTCATAGCAGGAAGCATACAAAAAAAATTATAGTGAAAGCTATGCTACATAACTTTCTTTCTATTTTTATAAAAATTATATTATATATTTGTACTAAATATCAACATTATTTAAGTCTCATAGAACAATAAATAATATTAAAATTATTAAAAAATTATAATTTTCATATTAAATCAAAACAAAATCCAAATTGTGACTCAAAATATTCATAGTAATACTAATATCATAAACTATCGATATTTTTCTATTCAAAATATATTCAGCATCATGACATAATCTATCTTTTTTCTATTTAAATTTCAAAATAACTTAGATATCATGGCATAATTAACTATCTTAATCTATTCAAAATATTCAAACTACTATATAGTAAGTATCATTTTGTTACTTCAAGAAATATTTTAATATATTAAATCTAGCATTTATTTAAAGTCCATATAAATTGAAAAGAAAAAAAAAACTCATGTTGCATAGCTCGCTGTAGCTTTCTTTTTTTATTTTGTTTGATGAATCTCTCATTAAATATTTAATAATTTATTATAAAGCTTAGTATATCAATTGCAAAAAAAAAATCACAGTTAAAATCCAATCTGAGCTTTTATTTAAATCTCATATAAATTGAAAAGAAGAAAAAAAAAAAGATCATGTTGGATAGCAGGCACTATTTGCGCTACGGTATGCGCTATAACGGACCATTATTACTGCTATAGTGCCCGTAGCTCAAATAGCGCGTTACTATGCCATAGCTTAGTGTTTATGGTTCAAAAATGCTATAGCGGTGCTATTTAGAACACTGATTGTACCAAATGAGTTCTCATAAAGTAAACTAAAATTAGCCAGTAGCCGCCATTAGACTGATTGACTTCTACAACAACATATTCACTTATAGGAAAAATATGAAGAAAAAAGGACAACAAAGTAGTCTTTAAAAAGTATTTCAACCAAACAAGTCTAATTACTGCAGTTTCTATACGTCTTATGTTTACTGGTATTGTCTTTTCTCGCATGAAATTGTGACAAATTATTCCCAGTGAGATGACAGTACCAGAGAGATTTAGATATATATATTTGTGAGTTGTCAATCCTTAACTGGGTTAATTCCTTGAATGTTTCTGTGTACCGTGCCAGCCTCACCAAATAGCTGTACCGGACTGTTATTCTTCTAATATATCGATCAACTCGTTAAATTTGACTTTTATATGTTTATTTGTTCCGTTGTGTATTAATCTTACCATTATTTTGCTTAGAGTTATCGAGCAGTTCCAGCTGCTAATCACATACATTATTAAGTCAGTGTATTGTGTATATGGCCAAAACATTTCTAACTTTTGCCATCCAAGTAATTAAAGGAGGATTCAACTGTTTTTTTCTTTCTTATTCAGGCTACAGGAAAACCACATTTTATGATAATTGTGGTGCTTATGCATCCCCATTTTCATCCCTATGATAGATATATATTTGCTGTGACATTGAAGTCTATTAATAGCAACAAATTTGTCCGGCAGTGCTCATGTGCTCTAGTTTGAACAATTTACTGATGATTCATCAGCAAATTGCTGCCGCAATGTCCTTTCTAAGCTGTCTGGGTTCAGTGAATTTATTATTTCAATTAATTTTTAGACATTTTAGACATTTTAACCAATAGTACATCTTAAATCTTCTCAGGCTTCTCAGTTTTTCTGTCTGAATCAGCATTCAATTAAATTTAATCTGTTGTACTTCTGACAAGACTGTATTGTGATATTTCTAAAAAAGAAAGCTTGGTTAAGATTTCTTCAGATAACTTAAGGCAATTAACTATTGTTCGTGTCAGATACATAGCCCTAAGTGCAAACTGTTACCATCTCTAGCATTTGCTAAAATGGCGAAAGCATGATCGCATTATTAAGTAGGCATGAATTAGAAACATCAATGAGAACTTAAGTGAGCAAATATTAATAGAACCACAATTCTTGTTTTGCAAACTGGAAAAGGTGACGCTGTCACAACCCTTGAAAAGAATTACAAATTAGTACAGATCATTCATTAAAGATGTTCCCGAGCACTACATGGAAAACACTCCATAAAAATAAATAAAAAGAAGGTTTATAAGTTAATTTAAATGTGTCCATTTTTCATCATTTTTTGACCGCTTGACTTTATATTAAATTAGTTTGAAAATTTATAAATTTGACATATAAACTCATCACTCATGAAGTAAATCAGTTTCAACGGTTTGGATGCATCGGTTGAAATCAATCCAATGGGTTTTTGAGTTAAGCTCTCAAGTCACAAAGGGATTTGGTGAGCTTTAAGAACACCCTAGTTCTATTCCACATAATATATATTTTGTCCAAATTATTAAGGGGCCGTTCTGTGTGTAATAAAAGGTTAGTTATTACCTGATATGGTGCATGCTGTTGTATTCAGAGAACAATTGAATTTCAAGCTACAAGAAAGGATCACAAATTAATGGCAAAGCCATTAATTTAGATTAGTGTAAATTTCCTATCTCAGGAAATTTTAATTGTTCTGTATTTTTGTGTTTGTTTTTTTTATTAGAGGAGCAATATATGTAAGCAGGCTTCTTTGTTATACAGTATCATCATGAATATCTACTCTTTTTTTCATTAAACGGAGAACATTAGACTTTAAGTTTTAAGTCGCACATATAAATTTGCATACATGTATGCTTAAATTTATGACCTCTTTGAATTCCCAATACCGAGTCAGGTTCTTCTCCTACCAGTATCTAGAATTCAAGAGGCAAATTCTCAAGAAATTCACCAATTTTTTGTTAATAAAAACTTTTGGATTTTAGTCAAGAACTTTCTCATCCTAGTATTTTTACTAGTTGAAAATTGGCCATTTGTGAAGTCTACTACTTAGTTGTAGAGTTTTCATCTTATTTTTTATTCTCTTTATAGGGTCTTCAGACTGGTATTCTACAATACTAGACCCGGTACCAGGTAAGCTTTAGGCTAGAATTGAATCTCCAGCATGGGCAAATAAAATGAAAATTGGTTAAATAAATGAAAAAAAAACATAATCATTATATAGCCCAGTAATAAACTAAAAGATAAACTTCTCTCCGTTGCCTTTATAGATTTTTTTTCTCTTTCTAAATCATAGTTTCTTCTTTTTGTCTCCTACAGCTTTGTTTTTAGGACACTTAATTCTGTAGGTCTTCTTTTTTGTTTCACCTTTCAATGGGCCCTAGTGGGCCGAATCAACGCAAGTTCTCTCTCTCTCTATATATATTCCCTACATGCTTTTTTGGTGAGAACTTTCTGGTAATTATTTCCTAATGGGCTGTCTTTGTGCATAGATACGCCTTTCCTTTTCGTAATGAAATTGTACCAAATGAGTTCTCATAAAGTAAACTAAAATTAGCCAGTAGCCGCCATTAGACTGATTGACTTCTACAACAACATATTCACTTATAGGAAAAATATAAAGAAAAAAGGACAACAAAGTAGTCTTTAAAAAGTATTTCAAACAAACAAGTCTAATTACTGGAGTTTCTATACGTCTTATGTTTACTGGTATTGTCTTTTCTCGCATGAAATTGTAACAAATTATTCCCAGTGAGATGACAGTACCAGAGAGATTTAGATATATATATTTGTGAGTTGTCAATCCTTAACTGGGTTAATTCCTTGAATGTTTCTGTGTACCGTGCCACCCTCACCAAATAGCTGTACCGGACTGTTATTCTTTGAATCGATCAACTCGTTAAATTTGACTTTTATATGTTTATTTGTTCCATTGCGTATTAATCTTACCATTATTTTTATTAGGGTTATCGAGCAGTTCTGGCTGCTAATCACATACATTATTAAGTCAGTGTAATGTGTATATGGCCAAAACTTTTCTAACTTTTGCCATCCAAGTAATTAAAGGAGGATTCGACTGTTTTTTTCTTTCTTATTCAAGCTACAGGAAAACCACATTTTGTGATAATTGTGGTGCTTATGCATCCCCATTTTCATCCCTATGATAGCAAAAAAATTTGTTCGGCAGTGCTCTAATTTGACAATTTACTGATGATTCATCAGGTAATTGCTGCCGCAACGTCCCTTCTAAGGTGTCCAAGTTCAGTGAATTTATTATTTCAATTAATTTTTAGACATTTTAACCAATAGTTCATCTTAAATCTTCTCAGGCTTCTCAGTTATTCTGTCTGAATCAGCATTCAATTAAATTTAATATGAATTTAATCTGTTGTACTTCTGGCAAGACTGGATTGTGATTTCTAAGAAAGAAAGCTTGGTTAAGATTTCCTCAGATAACTTAAGGTATTTATCTACTGTTCGTGTCAGATAAATAGCCCTAAGTGCAAACTGTTACCATCTCTAGCATTTGCTAAAATGGCGTAAGCATGATCGCATTATTAAGTAGGCATTAATTTGAAACTTCAATGAGAGCTTAAGTGAGCAAATATTAATAGAACCACAATTCTTGTTTCACAAACAGGAAAAAGGTGACGCTATCAACAAACCTTAGAAAGAATTAGAAATTAGTACTGATCATTCATTAAAGATGTTCCCAAGCACTACATGGAAAACACTCCATAAAAATAAATCAAATTTGAAATTTTGTAATGTGCGAAGCAACATAAGTTGCGTGAAATGTGTAATAATTTTTCCTCTTCTAGCTGCTTCTCTAATAACTGCTCAAAATTTTCGTTTCTATATATGTATAATTTATAAACAAAGTGTCCAAGAATGGGCCACCATTTCTTATGATATCACCTCTATACGCCTCTTATATACACCTTTGGTTATATGATTAAACATCACAAAATTCCATACTTAACGGCACTCAACTACTTTTTCAGACTGGCTAACAAGAAACCACATATTTCTTTTATAAACCACACCTATCACAATCATACATTAAAGCACTTGTTTGTTACCACTCTTTTAACTGTGCAATACCTCTTTAAATACATAAGCACTGAATTCACCTTCCAATCTAAACTACTTCTAATCTCTCCTCCATTATGTCTTCTTCTTCTTCTTCTTCTTCTTCTTCTCTTCACTGGTTGAGCTTAGTTGGTACCATCTGGCTTCAAGCCATTAATGGCCCCAATTCTGATTTCCCTGTTTACTCATCCCAGTTGAAAGATCTAAAGAATATCTCACAAGTGCAACTCAATTTCCTTGCATTTGCCTCAGATGCAGGAAAACTCTTCGGTTGGTTTTCTGGAGTGGCCGCCATTTACCTCCCTCTATGGCTTGTGGCTCTCACTGGTGCGGCCTTTAGTATGGTTGGTTACGGTGTTCAGTATCTCTTCTTGGAAAACTCTAAGTTAAAATACTGGCATCTATTTGCTCTCACTTCCATAGCCGGCAATGGAATATGCTGGATAAATACCGTGTGTTATCTTATATGCATAAAAAACTTCACATCTGATAGCAGGGTTGCAGTTGGCTTATCTACTAGTTATCTAGGGTTAAGTGCTAAGGTTTACACGGTTGTAGCCGATGCAGTTTTTTCGAAAGCCAAGCTACAAGCTAAGTCATACCTCCTCCTCAATGCCATTCTACCTATGATTGTTACTCTATTAGTTTCGCCTTCTCTGAGAGTGCTTAAGACTGCCAAAGAAAGAACCAACTCTGCTTTCATTTTCATGTTTGGTATCACATTAGCTACCGGAGTGTGTGCTGTGGTTGGGAGTATCGGTACGAAATCGTACGGGTTGTCATCAAGAGAGCACATGGTTAGTTTGGGAGTACTGTTAGCTTCTCCCCTGTTTGTACCGGTTGGTATCAGCCTCATAGAAACCATGAGAAAGATTTTAAGAGATAAGAAAGAGAATAGGATTTATGATTTGAGAATTGAAGATGTAGAATCAGCCAAAGAGATGAAGGAAGATGGTGAAGAAGAGGTGGTACCGGTTATTGTACCTGTAACGGTACCAGTACTGGTACAACCCGTAGAAGAGAAAGAGTGCGATGAAGTTGGTGGGATGGAGATGCTAAAGAAGGTGGATTTTTGGCTGTATTTCATGAGCTACATGTTTAGTGGTACATTAGGGTTGGTATTTTTGAATAATTTAGGTCAAATAGCAGAGTCGCGGGGTTTAAGCCAGACTTCAACTCTGGTGTCTTTGTGCTCGTCTTTTGGCTTCTTCGGTCGCCTCATTCCATCTTTCTTGGACTACTTCTCTATCAAGTAATTCTCTTTTTTCTTTCTAAATCAATCTCTTTCTTCATATTCCATTATACTGATATTGAATCTGTTGAAGTAGTTTTTTCTTCTTCTATCCTTCTCTCTCTTCACATGTTTCCCATTATTTATCTGAGAGGTTGTTATCATGTGTACTGACTAATTATAATTGTAGGAGATGAGAAATTGATTTATAGGGATACTTTTTTTTTTTTTACTTTGATATTATGTGGTTGTTAGATTTGAACGTTTTATTAAAAATTAAGGGTGGCAAGAAAGAGCGCTGGTTGAAAAAGCCAAAATTATAATATGTCCTATTTATATTTACTAAATACTATAATGTCGACCAGAAAATAGATTGGTTGTAAATTTAATACACCACGATGTTTTGTTTTCTGTCCTACTTTGAACCACTTTACTCTATCAGAAATTTTGTTATGCCAATAAATTAATGTTTTCTTATATCTGTATATAGGAGGGGATTCTCTATTTCTAGAACAGCATCAATGGCAGCACTTATGGCACCATCGGCAGCAGCATTTTTCCTCCTCCTACACCCAAGCAGTTACACATTATTCATCAGTACTGCCATCATTGGCGCTTGCACAGGGGCAATTACGTCATTTGCCGTATCTGCTACATCAGAATTATTCGGCACGAAAAATTTTGGCGTAAATCACAATATAGTGGTTGCAAATATTCCAATCGGGTCGTTTTGTTTCGGGTATTTTGCTGCATTTCTCTACCAAAAAGGAGCACAAGGAAATTACAAGTGCATTGGAAGCAAATGCTACGCTAATACTTTTCTTATCTGGGGGTGTACTTGTACAATTGGTACCGTATTATGTACCGTGTTGTATGTACGATCTAGGAATTCCCGAAGAAGAATACTGTCTAATTAAAAAAATATTGGTATATGTAGATTTAGCTTATAGTACTAGATTTTTAATATAGGGATAGAGATATAGTTTTTCTTTCTTTTTTGTTGGTCTCCTTTGTTTCTTAAACGGAGACACCATTACTTGGGTCTTATGTATTATACTCTTGAATTTGAAGTGACTCCAATAATAGACATACAAAAAAAATTATCCTTGTTTTATTTTTTAATAGTATATACAAATCAAACTATTTACGTGGACAATTCTTCTCGGACAGAAAGCATCTAAATAGACTTGTAGATTGGAGCTAACAGTTCTTAGAATGGTTGTTGAATTGACTTGTGGAATGCAAATTAAGCAAAAAAAAAAAAAATAGTGCAATAAAATTGACAATGTAATTACTAACTGCAAGTGTCTCTGTTTCAATTTAATGATTTAACAATTTTTAAAATTGTCCTTTTATTTGAAATAATTAGGTAAAAGTCCATTTTTGAAATTGTCATGACTATTTGTTTCTAATTGCAGCATTTTTCTCTATTGAGTACATAACAAGTATACATTGGAAAAATGATAACAGATCACAGTCTTATAAATTTGACATATTTTGGAGCTTTATGACAGATATGGCTCAATTACTTACCAGCAATTTACTTCAATTATTTTATACAATGGATGTACTATTCAATATTAAATGCTTAAATCTATTAACATTAGCATGATACATTTTGTACAGACTATTTTTTATTTTAATCAAAATTTATTCCAAAATTAATTCTTTTGGAAATATTGCGACGGAAATTAAATAATTGAGAGCATGGGTTGTCAATTCCGTGCACGGTTTTTAATATCGATAGGTCGAGATAGGAGTAGGTTCGATGGACATTGGACCTACTTTTAGGTCCAATTAGGTCTAACACTGTACAATTAGCATTAAGATATGTGCACTTGGAAATTGATACAGACACACACAGATTGTAATGAACACACAAATTTTAATGCAATCAGATAGTTATTACATCCATTGAACCAAAGTAGGTCCGATGGACACCTACTCTGAATTCCTGTAGGTCCACTCCTTTTTTGTTTTGTTCGTACTTCTCAGATATCGAAATTAGTCTAATTATTTTTGAAAATTTTAATTGTCAATTAAATATTTCTTATGATCAAAATTTTGAGCTAACAGTTGTCCATAAAATTGATACATCACTATTTAAGTCCCTTCTATAACATATGGAGATTCAATTATTTTAATCTAATATCTGAAAGGATTGGAACTAAAAAATGTAAACCAATTTAATTAAAAGTTCGAGATAAAGAATAAGAAAGAATAGAAAGATGAAAGAAATGCTCCATCTTATATAATGGACTAAAAGGACGCTGTAGTTTTTCAGCGTCCAAGTTCTTATTTGTGAATGTTAGCATCCAGATGAAAATTTTTAAATTCTGTTTGAATTAATTTAGATGTTTAAATTGAATTTTTGTCAGGATTAAATATTTTTTTTCCAGTAAATTGATAATATACTACAAATGATGGCTGCTAGATATCTACCAATTGCGGTCCAAATCTGGAGTGTCTAGCATCAAACTTATTATGTTGAATAATTAATAAGAAAGGTATATATTAGATACTAGTTTGACACTAAAAATGACATTCAACTCCCCTGAGAAAATATTTGACTACCAAAAAAGTTCTCTCTAGAGTCTAGACCAATACCAAGTACAGTTTTTATTTTATTTTTCAAAAATGATGGCTTTTATTGCCTCAGGCGTACCTTTTATTTATTTTTAAAAGTTTAATAACTCAAAATCTAAAACTTGAACATCAAAAATAAAATTAATACATTTAAATCATTTAATCTACACATATAATAGAGTTTAATTTATTTTAAAAGTTTAATAACCTGAAATCTGAAACTTGAATATCAAAATAAAATTAATATATTTAAATAATTTAATCTACACATATAATAGTGTCTAATTTATTTTTAAAACTTTAATAACTTGAAATCTAAAACTCGAATATCAAAATAAAATTAATTATATTTATATTACTTAATCTACCCGCATAATAGAGTTTATGATATTTTCTCATTATGTTGAAACTATCAAGAGTTTATAATATACATACATACATACATACATATATATATATATATATAGAGAGAGACTAATGTGCATTCGTATGCATATGACCCGATGTGCATACGGTCCAAATTTGAAATTTCAAAATACAAAATGTTGATCTGAACCGTTCATCTTATTCTCCATATTAATATGTGCTTGGAGACCAAATTTTACATTTTTATGAATTTTTTACTATTTATTAAGCCACTTTGAAAATTGCTAATCCAACGGTGACTTAACAAAATAGTAAGATCAGCGGCCACTATTGGATCAGCAATTTTCAAAGTGGCTTAATAACTAGTAAAAAAGTTCAGAAAAATGTAAAATTTGGTCTCCAAGCACATATTAATATGGAGAACAAGATGAACGGTTCAGATCAACATTTTGTATTTTGAAATTTCAAATTTGGACCGTATGCACATCGGGACATATGCATACAAATGTACAAATGCACATTAGTCACTTCTACATAAAAATTCTAACGGTCGATCTGAACTGTTTATCTTGTTCTCCATATTAATATGTGTTAGGAGACCAAATTTTACATTTTTTGAAATTTTTTTACTATTTTTTTAGATTTATTGAATATCGTTGTTTTTTATGGTCCAAATTTGTCTGAAAAACAACGATTTTCAATAAATCTAAAAAAATAGTAAAAAATTTTCAAAAAATGTAAAATTTGGTCTCCAAGCACAAATTTGGAGAACAAGATGAACGGTTCGGATTGACCGTTAGAATTTTGAAAACTCGAATATTGAGCCGTAACACCGTAGCTCTCTATGCAACCCATAGCACCGTAGTCAAATCCTATATATATATATATATAATTATATATATTTTTGAACGTTAAATGTTCAAAACTCTTAAATTCTATCAAAAGAAAATCCAATTTTAGAGTCCAAGCTTTTATTTGTAAAAGTTAGCGTCTAGATGAAATTTAAATTTCTTTTTTAATTGATTTAGATTTTTTAATTATATTTTTTTCAGGCTTAAATAAAAAAAATTCTGTAAATTGATAGTGTACTACAACTACAAGTGATGGCTGCTAAGTATCTACCAATTGCTGTCCAGATTAGAAATGACCACCATGAAACATATGTTGAATAATTAATACGACCGGTAGATACTAATTCAAGAGAACTTTTTGTTATAGAAAATAATAGAAAAAAGATAAATAAAAAAAGTGCATTTGATTTTGATTGATAGTAAAATCGCGTCATCGATTATAATTTCTTTTTTGTTGCAGTTTTTTTTACTGGTAGTAAGCTTTACCGATTTCAAAAAAATAAATAAAATAACGCCACTGATCTTACTACCAATAAAAATTTCCATGAACTCTTTCTATTTCTCTCTTTTTTCTATTATTTGCTATGGATAAAAAATCGTCCTAACTCAACAGTAAGTAGATGCGGCATTTGAGACCTCTAATCAAAATATTTGACTTAAAATGACCACTTATTATTAATTTTTTGAAAAACGGACACAAACGTTAAAGGTAACTGTAACATTTAGCAAAAGGATTTAACTTTCCAAACAATCTTGATTGCCTAGCTAGTAATATGCTACTTTTCTTTCTACATCTTAGGTGACATAACCCAATTATTTGCTTACACAGTGATAAATTCATGTTAGAGAATAATTCGGCTAAATATAAAATTCATAATTGAGATATAGTAAAATATATTTTGTTTCTTTTATAATAAGTAATTTCCAAAAAAAATCAGAAAAATTCTTAAAATTTTTGGAAATAGAAGAATTAAAAAAAACCCATATAATTTGTCTTTTAGTTTGAAAAGGGACTGAAAACAAATAATTATGAATCTTATTGTTATTCTTGCACAACACATCTTATCTTCTAAACAATGATTTTATATATATATTTTTTTTTACGTTTCTTACATTATATTTCAGTTTTAATCAAACAGAACTGATAGACACTTGTACACTCTGACTTCCTTTGAGATTTTTAATATCATCATATCGATCTATTCCCTCTTGTGATAAATATTCGAATACCTTATAAGAGCTAGCCTTCATCACGTAGCTCTCCACAAACAAAATCCAACAACTTGCCGACAGCCGACAGTTTGACATGCCTAATACTTTCTTCTCCTTTTAACTTCTCACCTTTTATTTTGTCAGGCGCAGTGTTGTAAAAATCGCTCGTTCAGACCGATTAATTGTCCGGTTAGTTGTTGGTAGATTAAATCGTCACAGATTTTTCTGAATAATCAGTTAATTATTTTTAATTATTTTTGAATAATAGATTAATTGACGGTATCTTATCCCTCCGACAAGTGCATACCGTTATTTATAACACTGAACTATTACACCAGAATTTCAAGTAGATTTATGATATATATTATGTACGATTAGACAAATCTATTATTTTATTTCGTTTGATATTATTTGTTTTTTATCTGTCAAGTCTACGAATCAGTAAGCTGCAAATATGGTCGATTTGTTTTTGCAATTTTGTGTCATAATTCATTTGTCATGTGAATGACTACTAAAATGTGGTCGCATAGAGCGAATATGCAGTCGTATATTGTTTTTTTTTTTTTTTTTTTTGGGACAGTCGTATATTGTTGAAGATAAATAATAAATTACAGATTAATTACATTAATTAATAGCATAATAAAGTATATAAAGATTAATCATGTAGTATTAAATAACATATATAACAAATCGTGTAGTAAGGGAATTTTTGAATGACTCTTTATAATTAATATGTAGCATATAAAGTAGAGTATGGCTAATATAATATCAGTATCATTTCAGTTTATGTAACATTAAATTCAAAACTTATCAAATTGAATTCAAATAGTGAATTCAAACTATTCAAATCAATTTACTTTATGAGTGATGCGTTTACATGCAAACTTTTTATATTTTTGAGTTATTTTAGTATCAAATCAAGCGGCAAAAAAATTGAAAAATGAATTTAATAAAATTAACTTAAAAACTCAAACATTTGATCGCTTGACTTGATACCAAATAAACTAAAAAACTTATGAATTTTACATGTAAATGCACAACTAATGAAGTAGATCAGTTTGAATGGTTTGGATTCATCATTTGAACTCAATTTGATAGGTTTTGGAGTTGGTGTTATATAGACTGAAATGACACTGATATTATATTAGCCATATTCTATAAAGTATAAATAGGCACCATATATATAAGAGACGGAAAGAAGATTATAAATCAATCAAAAAAATTTGTTTCCTCTCAAAATTCAATATATCAGAGCAGGATTCGATATCTGAGAGACTAATCAAGAAGAAGAAAAAAAAGAGAAAAAGAGAAAGAAAAGGAAAGATGTTCAAATTGAGTTTCAAGGAAAGATGTTCATCTAACGGTGCCTCCAATATGGCTTAATAAATAGTAAAAGAATTCAGAAAAATATAAAATTTGGTCTCCAAGCACATATTAATATGGAGAACAAGATGAACGGTTCGGATCGATCGTTTGAATTTTGAAAATTTGAATTTGGACCGTATGTATTTCAGCCCATATACATTCAAATGCACAATAGTCACTCTCATATATATATATAGAGAGAGAGAGAAAGAGAGAGAGAGAGAGAGAGAGAGAGAGGAGAGAGAGGAGGGATCAAGTTACAATAATTTTTGAGTTACAACAAGTTATAACAATAATTTTCTATATTTTCAAAGTTCAAATCGTCGATCCAAACTGTTAGATGTGATTTCTACAATAAAATGTGCTTGGAGACCAAATTTTATATTTTTTGAAATTTTTTTACTATTTATTAAGATGAGTACAAAAACTAATCAAATTCGGACTACTGAATTTTGTACCCCTTAATAAATAGTAAAAAAATTTCAAAAAATGTAAAATTTGGTCTCCAAGCACATTTGTGGAGATCATGTTGAACGGTTTGGATTGACAGTTTAGACTTTAAAAATGTAAAAAATGATTGTTGTAACTTGTTGTAACTCAAAAATTATTGTAACTTGATCCCTCCTCATATATATATATACACACACACTTGCACAGTACAAGGTTCCATGTATAAAAGCATGCACCACATATTCAATAAAAGACTTATTTTAAAATTTTTGTCTTGTTAAACTTATAAAATTGATGTTATAGTATAAATGATTTAATAAATTAAAAATTATACTAGTATATCTTCTTATAATTTTTTTGGCTAAAATTTACAAATTTATATTTAGTACGCAAGTTTTGAAACATCGTGATCAGTAATATGGATATTGAAAATCACATTTTGACATATTGTCAATGACATGTTATGTTATATAGACACTTATCATTGGCGCATCGAAAATAGTTCATTGAGTCAATTTTGTGGGTACAATGATAGGGTCAATTATATCGTCCGTGTAACAAGATTTTTCTTACACACGGAAGGAGATGATGTGTGAGGGTGAGGGGACTAAAATCTTGAGCATAAGCTCCAACTCAAATAAAACAATTCTTATTCACCTTTGCACGCAAGGAGAAAAAACAACTCAAATAAGATTTTGCCTATAATTGTTTTCGGCTTCTTTTTTCTATATTATTTTCTTCTACTTGTATTTAGGGTAAATCTTTTTTGTCTTTTTTCTTCTTAATCGTAATTACTTTTTTCATTAATAAAATTCTAGTTGGCAAAATTCCTAGACTTTAAAAGAAAGAAAAAACCATTCAATGTGACAGAGCTTCATTGGGATAAAAGAGACTATAGCCTCCCAAAAAATTTGAAAACTAGTTACATTTTCTTATATTTTTATGTTATTATACTATAAAATATCATTCCATCTCCAAACTCAATGTATAATTTAATCTTTTGTAGTTTAATTGAGAAATAATTGGTAAATTTATAATTTTTTTAGCCCTCTATTTATTCAGCTCAATTTTTATTATATTTCCAAGTTCTGAGTAGAAGTCGGTGCACTTAGCAGCAGCTGCCAAGATTTAAAAAAAAAAAAAAAAAAGTCGGTGAGTTTACAATTTTCACATTCTACTTTCAATGGACAAAGAAATTGGAATTAGTATGACCTAAAGTAATCCAAATTTTGAGTTTAAATCTGAACCATCCGATTAGAATTCGCACAAATCTTATAGAGGTCCCGTAAATTCCAACTCGGACCGGATTGATGTGAATCCTGATCAGACGGCTGTCTGAATCCAGATTCAAATTTTGAGTTACTTCAACGATCCGGACCCAAGAAATTGTGGTAGTGGGGGACCGGTTCTCTGCTTTTAAGGACCTTTAAACAGCTAACCAACCTTAGTCCCACACTGACGTACAGTGAAATAAAGACAAATATATTTTACCCCACATTATAAGCCACTAAGCTTCATGCAAGTGTCGCCTCTCTAGCTAGTTAGTACTTAGTAGCATACTAGCAGTTTTCTCTAGTGACTGTTGACATGTCACCGACCATGCAGCGACCGCTAGCTTCATGCATGTTACTAGAGATAGCTTTTGAAGAATTTTATTTTCATGAAAGGCTAGGAAATGTCATTGTTAATAAAGTTGCATGTCTAACTAATTACAAGGTGCTAAGCAACAAACTATATGAAACGTATACTAATCATTTTCCTTTTGCCTTCATCACATATGTTTTCATTATATGTAATTGTCACACGAGACATGTTTTCATTATATGTAATTGTCACATATGTTTTCATTAAATAAGAAAAAAATACTACGAGACATAGCTTTTGGAGATTTTTTTTTTTCATGAGAGGATAGGAAATGTCATTGTTACTAAAGTAGCATGTATATATATATATAGAGAGAGAGATGGACTACGGTGAGTTGCGAAGTAAAGTGACTATTTTACTTCATGCTCATATTTTGCGATTCTAAAGTTCAAAATGTCGATCCAAACCGTTCATCTTGTTCTCCATATTGAAATGTGCTTGGAGACCAAATTTTACATTTTTTGGATTTTTTTTAATATTTATTAAGCAATTTTGAAAGTCGCTGATCTCATGGTCCATAAAATTTTATTGTTCACAGCAAAACAATAATTTTCAAAAATGCTTAATAAATAATAAAAAAAATTCCAAAAAAATGTAAAATCTGGTCTCCAAGCACATTTCAATGTGGATTAAATATCTAACGGTTTGGATCGGTCGTTTGGACTTTCAAAATAAAAATATTGTTGGGTTTCGGATACCACTTTTGGAGTTTCGCGGTAACCAAAACTCGTTTAGGCTTAAGGTGCGGAATGACCGTAGAACAAAAATTTCTACGGCCAACTTAAGCTCAGGATTAAACGGGGTATGTCAGGAAACTTTCCAAGGCGGACCACCTTCAGTATTCCTTTGGCATCAAAACCCAATTTAATCCTTTTACAGATCTACTCCATGATTGATTTCTAAAACTTTAATCTACTTACCAATTAAATAGATTAATATAACATATTTATACCTTGTTTCCAAATCACAGTTGGAATGCAGACCGAGCGTGTAGAGCTACATCACGGAAGGAATCGACTCGTCTCGGAGCATCAGACGTCTGATGCCTCTATCGGTTATCCACCAGGACTAACCAGAGAGCGGTTAATTTCTTCTGCCAGAAATACCGTAAACTGCAGAATTCTGCAAAAACACTATTCACGGGGAAAAGACGAAAATCCGTAAACACGAATTTTCGGTTACTCAGTTTCATCAAATGAGCAAAACTGACATACCGCTAAATTCGGTAAAACACTATTCATCGATCCCGTAAATATACTCCACAACAACCCGCGAGATTATACGTCAACTACGTATAACTTTCTTTTCTCAACCGAAACACTATTTGGGAGAGAAACCGAGAAAGAGAGAAAATACCGATTCGATTCTGCACGAAACGATACAAGTGAATTAGTGATTTTTCTCTCTACATGCACCCCTCTATTTATAGGCTTTTGAGGAGGTTCGCAAAAGACCGAAATACCCCTCAACATATGCCTATTTACAAGGTATGCCATTGACACCTCATCCTTTTATATGTGAAATGACCAAAATACCCCTTCCACACCCTTCCACACTCTTCTCCATGTTTCTACACATGCAAGGTGGCATAGGTGTGAAATGACCATTTTGCCCTTGTGGATAGGATTGATGACATGTCATCTGGATAGGATCAATGACACGTCATGCGGATAAGCACGAATCTGAAAAGACCCGAATGCCCTCGGTCCGAAGACAAATAATATTCGTATAATTATTCTGAACAATTATATATATATTTTTCTTGCGGTTATTTGTTTCGGTATCGATGACGTGTCATCTGGATAGGATCGATGACATGTCATGCAAATAAGGACGAATCTGAAAAGATCTGAATGCCCTCAGCCCGAACACAAATAATATTCGTATAATTATTCTGAATAATTATATATATTTTTCTTGCGATTGTTGTTTCGGTAATTTATACAATGTGTCCTGCACATTTATAAATTAACCGGTTAACTTTTATACAACGTGTCACACACACGTTTATAAATTAACCAATGTTTTTTGCTTGTTATTTTTACATAACATTTATAATTTAATTATAACACGTATAATTAATTATAACCATCTTATCATTGATCATAACCAATTTATAATCAATCAAAATAAGATTCTCCAATTAGCTCCTATATGGTGTGACCCAATAGGATCTGTGTTATGTTGGTAAATAGAGTTAAAACTGTTTTAACTTCTATAATCATGGGTGGTGTCTGGCAACACATCATGACCATCCAATTACACAGATGATGCTGTACTGTACAATATCACGATCCAGTAAACAATTTACTTGTGTCTGTTCTTCTGTCTCATAGCTATCAGATCAGTTTCAAGGTAGATGTGTGTCATCCTTGCTAACTGAATCTTTTCTTGATCTTGAGCAGATTATCAAATATAATTACTCTTGTAATTATACCGCTAGCAGATAATCTAACTCTATCAAGGGGCCCAGTGATGCTATAGCTCGTATAGAGATACGAGGGACAAATAGTACTTTTGGTAGACTATCACTTCCTCAGCTAAGCTATACATATGGGAATGCTACCGTTATGACTGCTTTTTACGGACAGCGGTAGATAGCAATCACACATACATATTTCTCAGTGGGAACGATAAATACCTCATACTTTAGAACGTGACACTGAATGAGAAACATTAATGACACGAACACAATTCTATTTAATGTCTCATTCGGGGTCTGTCAAATTCCATGTTCCTAGAATATGTATCTATGTGATTAAAATGACATCTCGTGTCAGGTGGTTTGTAAAACTTAACCATCTTTTAATCCACATACTAACCTTTTCGCGGTAATTAGTGTTCCTGCTAATTACCTTGGTTAGTGACCTTTTAAGAGTATATATCATCTATATTATAGAGTTTAACAATTTCAGTCATGAACTCGAAATGATCCATAAATGCAATAATACTCAAGGCAACAAAATGATATTAATCATCCAATTCATGAACAAAGCTTTATGATAAATTATCGTATTATTGACTTCTAGATTATTACAAACTAACAAATATAGCGTGAAGTAGAAATGCGTTTTACTTTGCAACTCATCGTAGCCCATCTCTCTCTCTCTCTCTCTCTCTATATATATATATATATATATATATATATATATATATATAGGCTGTGGTTAATTTGTTGTCGGCAGTGCTGCCGCCTTTTTTTATTTTATGATGTCCAAAAAATAAATCCAAACCGTTAGATGTTTAATCTATATTATAATCTACTTGGAGACCAAATTTTACATTTTTTGGGATTTTTTTACTATTTATTAAGGAGTTAGGCTAATATGACATTGGTGTTATTTGAAACTAAATAACACCACATCTTAAACCCTTAGATCTGCTTTAAGATTCATAATATCCGCTTTTACTGTTCAAACACTTTATTTTGTACTAATCTTAAAGCAAATCTAAGGGTTTAAGATGTGGTGTTATTTAGTTTCAAATAACACCAATGTCATATTAGCCTAACTCTTTATTAAGCTGGTTTGAAAACCGCTGATTTCAATGCTACAGAAATTTACTGAAAACAGTAGTTTTCAAACTAGCTTAATAAATAGTAAAAAAAATTCAAAAAATATAAAATTTGATCTCCAAGTAGATTATAATATAGATTAAACATCTAACGGTTTGGATTTGTTGTTTGGACATTACAAAATAAAAAAGGCGGCAGCACCTCCGGTTAAAATGCTGCCGACAGCAAATTAGCCGGACCCTATATATATATATATATATATATATATATAGTAGGGCTACGGTGCTTCACGAAGTAAAGCGAGTGTTTTACTTCACACTCATATTTTGCGATTTTAAAGTTCAAAACGTCAATCGGAACCGTTCAAGTTGATATCCATATTAAATTGTGCATGAAGACCAAATTTTACATTTTTTGGAATTTTTTTACTATTTCTTTAGAATTTTTGAAAATCGTTGGTTTTTACATTAATCACATATGTTTTCATTATATATATATATGATTGTCACACTTACGATCATTATTCAATTATTGATGAAGTTTTAATAAATAAAAAGTACTACAAGACATAGCTTTTGGAGAATTGTTATTTTTCATGAGAGGCTAGCTAGGAAATGTCATTGTTACTGTCTATGTACATTACAAGATGCTAAGCAACAAACTATATGGAACTAATCCTTCTCCTTAATTAGTTTGTCAATTTGTCAATTCATCACATCAGTTTATATATATATATATATATATATATATATATATATATATATATATATATATATATATATATATATAGTAATGCTACGCTACTTCGCAAATTAAAATGGATGTTTTAATTCGCGCTCATATCTCTAGTTTAGAAGTCCAAATAGCCAATCCAAACCGTTAGATATTTAATCTATATTAAAATGTGCTTGGAGACCAAATTTTACATTTTTTTGAATTTTTTTACTATTTATTAAGATGGTTTGAAAATTGCTGTTTTTATTAAAATTCTGCATCATTAAAAAACAGCAATTTTCAAACCATCTTAATAAATAGTAAAAAAATTTCAAAAAATGTAAAATTTGGTCTCCAAGCACATTTTAATATAGATTAAATATCTAATGGTTTGGATCGGCTATTTGGACTTCGAAATTAGAGATATGAGCGCGAATTAAAACATCCCTTTTAATTCGCGAAGTAGTGTAGCCTTACTCATATATATATATATATATGAACATGAAGGATGTGTGTTTTGAAAGTTATCTTTTAATAATAATTTATGTGTTGTTCATGATTTTATTACGAATATTATTATTCTTGTTCCTTGAGATTTATATGTTATATCTTTGGAAGTATTCAAGAAGATGCTCTTGGTCTTGAATCATAGAACTCCTAAGATGAGAAACATTTAATCACTAAATAAGTTCACAATCGTGGTAATTAAGTAGGAACATTAATTACCGAGGAAGATTGTCATGTAGATTAAAGTACATTGAAGTTCTATAAATGTTGGTAAAGGATTATCATTTAATTACATGAATATATAAAATGTGTATTTTATATATTGAGCATGACCTAAATGAATGGAACATTATATGGATTGTGTTTTGTGTCATTAATGTTTCCATTGTGTCTTTAGAATCTTATATATGAGATGTGTAGGTTTTTCACATGAGAAGCATATAATGTGATTGCTATTTAAATACTATCTTATGATGGGAATAAAATAGCAGTTCGTTGTGTACAACTTGTGCGGGAGAAATCTATATGTTAATATTATCATTGTCCCTCAATTTGAGTTATGATATTACTGGGCCCCTTGGTAAAGTGGAATTATATCGCATGCAATATAACTGATGTAGTTATAATTATAATTCACTTGAGAGACCAAGAAAACGAATATAATGCAAAAATGACACAATCCTATTTTGCATATTATTCATAATATCATGTGACAAGGATAGACATAAAATTAGTGGATTGAGTAAATGATTTACTATGTCGTTTGGATAACTATAATATAATGATAGAACCTCTTATAGTCAATAATATAAAGTTTTATATTATTGCCAAGATGACATAGATCCTCTATACGGTCACACCAACTGAAGAGAAACAACAAGTATTTTACATTTCATAATGATGTATAAGATAAAATACATGTGATGAAATGCTAAAATAAAATGTCATAATATGACATGCTTAGACCATAAATAAATTTATGAAGTTATGCAAATATTATTTGGTATAATGTTTGAATCCATTATAAGAATAATATAAATATGAGTTAGGCTGGGGTGTTATGGATAGCATAGTGGCCTCCCGTGCTACGGCTCAATATTCAAGTTTTCAAAATCCAAACGGTCAATCCGAACCATTCATTGTTTAATCCATATTGAAATGTGCTTGGAGACCAAATTTTACATTTTTTGGAATTTTTTTACTATTTATTAAATATTTTTGAAACCGCTGTTTTCCAGTGATGCAGAATTTTAATAAAAACAGCAATTTTGAAACCATCTTAATAAATAGCAAAAAAATTCTAAAAAAATGTAAAATTTGGTCTCCAAGCACATTTCAATATGGATTAAACAATGAACGGTTCGGATCGACCGTTTGAATTTTGAAAACTTGAATATTGAGCCGTAGCACGGGAGGCCACTATGCTATCCATAGCACCCCAGCCTAACTCTATAAATATTGTATAATAGAATAATATGAATAATATTATTTGTTCATAAATTAATTTATTGAACCAACCATAAGATGAGATTAAAGAGAGCATGAGATGGCTAAACAAGGCTAGTGGCATTTGTGTAATTGATTCAAGCCTTACACAAAGGGTTGCCCTAACCCTTGCCTATTTAAGGGGGCTCATTTTGGAGAAAAACAAGCTAATTTTCTGCCTATAACACTTGCCAAAATCAGCCCCTTTGAGCAGCCACGTTTTTCCTTTATCCTTGACCAAAAGTTGAGAAGGTTGCTCTCTCATCTGTTAGTTTGTAATAATCTAGAAGTCAATAATACGATAATTTATCATAAAGCTTTGTTCATGAATTGAATGTCTATTTATATATCATTTTGTTGCCATGAGTATTATTGAATTTATGGATCATTTCGAGTTCATGACTGAAATTGTGAAACTCCATAATATAGATGATATATACTCTTAAGAAGTCACTGACCAAGGTAATTAGCAGGAACACTAATTACCACGATAAGGTTAGTATGTGGATTAAAAGATGGTTAAGTTTTACAAACCACCTGACACGAGATGTCATTTTAATCACATAGATACATGTTCTAGGAACATGGTATTTGACAAACCCCGAATGAAACATTAAATAGAATTGTGTTCGTGTCATTTATGTTTTCATTCAGTGTCACGTTCTAAAGTATGAGGTATTTATCGTTCCCACTAAGAAATATGTATGTGTGATTGTTATCTACCGCTGTCCGTAAAAAGCAGTCATAACGGTAGCATTCCCATATGTATAGCTTAGCTGAGGAAGTGATAGTCTACCAAAAGTACTATTTGTCCCTCGTATCTCTATACGAGCTATAGCATCACTGGGCCCCTTGATAGAGTTAGATTATCTGCTAGCGGTATAATTACAAGAGTAATTATATTTGATAATCTGCTCAAGATCAAGAAAAGATTCAGTTAGCAAGGATGACACACATCTACCTTAAAACTGATCTGATAGTTATGAGACAGAAGAACAGACACAAGTAAATTGTTTACTGGATCGTGATATTGTACAGTACAGCATCATCTGTGTAATTGGATGGTCATGATGTGTTGCCAGACGCCACCCATGATTATAGAACTTAAAACAGTTTTAACTCTATTTACCAACATAACACAGATCCTATTGGGTCACACCATATAGGAGCTAATTGGAGAATCTTATTTTGATTGATTATAAATTGGTTATGATCAATGATAAGATGGTTATAATTAATTATACGTGTTATAATTAAATTATAAATGTTATGTAAAAATAACAAGCAAAAAACATTGGTTAATTTATAAACGTGTGTGACACGTTGTATAAAAGTTAACCGGTTAATTTATAAATGTGCAGGACACATTGTATAAATTACCGAAGCAACAACCGCAAGAAAAATATATATAATTATTCAGAATAATTATACGAATATTATTTGTGTTCGGGCCGAGGGCATTCGGATCTTTTCAGATTCGTCCTTATTCGCATGACATGTCATCGATCCTATCCGGATGACACGTCATCGATACCGAAACAAATAACCGCAAGAAAAATATATATATAATTGTTCAGAATAATTATACGAATATTATTTGTCTTCGGACCGAGGGCATTCGGGTCTTTTTAGATTCGTGCTTATCCGCATGACGTGTCATTGATCCTATCCAGATGACATATCATCAATCCTATCCACAAGGGCAAAATGGTCATTTCACACCTATGCCACCTTGCATGTGTAGAAACATGGAGAAGAGTGTGGAAGGGTGTGGAAGGGGTATTTTGGTCATTTCACATATAAAAGGATGAGGTGTCAATGGCATACCTTGTAAATAGGCATATGTTGAGGGGTATTTCGGTCTTTTGCGAACCTCCTCAAAAGCCTATAAATAGAGGGGTGCATGTAGAGAGAAAAATCACTAATTCACTTGTATCGTTTCGTGCAGAATCGAATCGGTATTTTCTCTCTTTCTCGGTTTCTCTCCCAAATAGTGTTTCGGTTGAGAAAAGAAAGTTATACGTAGTTGACGTATAATCTCGCGGGTTGTTGTGGAGTATATTTACGGGATCGATGAATAGTGTTTTACCGAATTTAGCGGTATGTCAGTTTTGCTCATTTGATGAAACTGAGTAACCGAAAATTCGTGTTTACGGGTTTTCGTCTTTTCCCCGTGAATAGTGTTTTTGCAGAATTCCGCGATTTACGGT
Organism: Carex pumila; assembly: GCA_033356055.1. Lineage (NCBI taxonomy): Eukaryota > Viridiplantae > Streptophyta > Magnoliopsida > Poales > Cyperaceae > Carex > Carex pumila. The sequence continues at coordinate 99,724 of JARJHM010000030.1, forward strand.
ATTTCTGGCAGAAGAAATTAACCGCTCTCTGGTTAGTCCTGGTGGATAACCGATAGAGGCATCAGACGTCTGATGCTCCGAGACGAGTCGATTCCTTCCGTGATGTAGCTCTACACGCTCGGTCGGCATTCCAACTGTGATTTGGAAACAAGGTATAAATATGTTATATTAATCTATTTAATTGGTAAGTAGATTAAAGTTTTAGAAATCAATCATGGAGTAGATCTGTAAAAGGATTAAATTGGGTTTTGATGCCAAAGGAATACTGAAGGTGGACCGCCTTGGAAAGTTTCCTGACATACCCCGTTTAATCCTGAGCTTAAGTTGGCCGTAGAAATTTTTGTTTTACGGTCATTCCGCACCTTAAGCCTAAACGAGTTTTGGTTACCGCAAAACCCCAAAAGGGGTATCCGAAACCCAACATCATCTTCTCTTGTTAGGTTTAGCCACCAAGAAATCAAATAGTTTGTTGATTTAAAGATCAAGAGGTGGTTGTATCTAAGCCTTGAACTTCACATCCATCTATCTAAGAGGTGTGGTAGTTCGTTGTTTAGGTTCAAGGTGAACCAAGAGGTGCTTCCAAGAGAACAGCGGTTCCAAGAGATCTAGAAGGGAAATCAACTTCCCTCTAACAAGAGATTTGACAATCTCTTTAGGTATAAATTATTATCTCCTCTTGTATAAGGAATAAATAAATTTATTTATTTTTATTTAGTACACATTAGGTACTTAATGAAACTATTAAGAAGTTTCTTGTTTGCTATTGTCATATAAATAACGTCTTTTGTGTATTGAGCCAAGTGGTGATTGGAAATTTTTTTTAATTCTCACCATAGGCATACACATGAAATCCTTACAGAACATGCTAGCATGCTATGCATAGCATAGAACCCCTCTATGCAACGGCTCGGATTTCGAGTTTTGAAAATCTTAACGGTCGATCCGAACTGTTCATTTTGTTATCCATATTAATATGTGTTTGGAGACCGAATTTTACATTTTTTAGAATTTTTTTACTATTTCTTTAGATTTATTGAAAATCACTGTTTTTTATGGTACAGATTTGCTGAAAACAGCGATTTTCAATAAATCTAAAGAAATAGTAAAAAAATTTCAAAAAATGTAAAATTTGGTCTTCAAACACATATTAATATGGAGAACAAGATGAACGGTTTGGATCGACCATTAGGATTTTGAAAACTCGAAATCCAATCCGTTGCATGGAGGGGTTCTATGCTATGCATAGCATGCTAGCATATTCCTATATATATATATATATATATATATGATTGTCACACGTACTTACGATCATTATTCAATTATTGCTAAAGATTGTATTAAATAATTAGTTACGTAAACTATAAAAACAAATTACTACAAGACAAACTAAATTAATGCAGGTAAAAATGCAAATATGTCATCAAGCTGCGTGCTGCTGCTGTGTTTTTTTTTTTTTTTAATTATTAAAAAATCTAGGTACATCCTAGTATTTTTTTAGATGTCTCAAGAACTGAATATGTATCCAAGTGACAGAAACTCGTACCACTGTACTAATTAGCTCATTGTTCTCAGGTGTTTGCTTCTAATTGCTGCAAATTAATGTACTTACAAGTTCCATACAATATCTCTTCCATTTTGAACAAAGATCATATCTTTTCTCTCTTATTAAACACGTAGATGTCATGATCTGCCAATAATTACAATTAAAATATTAAATTTCGGATTGAATATCAACCCTCTGGTCAAATAGTCTACCTTTTTTTTATTCTATGCATTTTTTGATGTTTTTTTTAGTGCAAAAGTCTAAATTTATTAGACACACACATACTCCTCGATGCCTTTCCAATCTCTATCTCACGAAATCTATGCAATATCTATACTTGATTTTCTGATTATTCCTCATTTTTATTTTTATTTTAAATGTCATTTAAGAATTTTGGGATTGATTGATATTTACTTGGTTATGTCTTCATTTCTTTCCATTTTAATGTCATTTAAGAAATCTTAATGTCTTATGAGCAAAACTAGGGTGTAATGTGATCACCAAGAGGGGTTGGTGAGCACACCTCCAAAAGGCTATTGGATTAACTTCGAACTATGAATTAAAACTGTTGAAATCCATGTACTTCATGAGTAATGCATGTACATGCAAAAAATTTTAAAGTTTCGAATTAATTTAACACATGGTCAAGTGGTCAAAACAATGAATATTTTATAAGTTTTTTTAAAAATTGTTTTATGTATGTATTTTTCATTATATTTTTGACCGCTTGACAATGTACTAAATGAATTCGAAACTTTAATTTTTTTTGCATATACATGCATCACTCACGAAATACTTGAATTTTAACGATTTGAATTAGTAGTTTGAAGTCAATCAAATAGCTTTTGGGAGATGTGCTCACTAACTCCTCTTGGTGAGCACATCACACCCTAGTTTGCTGGTATATGTCATATTTGTAATAATCTGACTTCTGGCCACTTGTTTAATTTGCAGCATCCATCAAAATTGATAGATATACAAGTTTAAATGCCCCATTAATTATTCTAATCTATTTGCAAAAATTAAAGAAATTAAAGAATATGTATAAATATCACATCTTATTCATAGGACAGACATGCATGCAATAATTGCACGTCATTTGCTCCCAAGCGCTTTAGTTTGTTAGTTTGATTCTTGAAACGGAAGCTAGATTTGATTGATGCAAACCAGAAGTTACGGGATGCAATCAAACAATTTTTCCCCTGTAGATTATTGTTAGGTAAGCTTTTGATCGGTGATTGACATATATATATGTCTATACATTTTTTTGAGAGGGAAATAAAGCTTAATTTAAACAGTTGAATTGCTTTTCAGAAAAAAAAAAAAAAAGACATTCAATGACACTTGATTAAGTGTGACAATTACCAGGAATTTCGTTAATTATATGGAGTACGTAGGTAGGGTTTACTATGTTATATGGTACTATATATATATATGAGTAAAGCTAAGGTGTGATGTACTCATCAAGAGAGTTTGGTGAGTACAACTCCAAAAGTATATTGGATCGATGTCAAATATTGAATCCAAATTGTTGAAATCTATGTACTTCATAAGTGATGCATATACATGTAAAATTTTGAAAATTTCAAGTTTATTTGCTACAAGGTCAAGGGATCAAAAAAATAATAAAAATTGAATATATAAAATAACTTATAAATTAACTTATAAAATGTTCATTTCTTTGACCGCTTGACCGTGTAGCAAATACACTCGAACCTTTTAAAATTTTGCATGTATATGCATCACTCATGAAGTACATGGATTTCAACGATTTGGATTCAGCATATGGAGTCGATCCGATGAACTTTTGGAGTTGTGCTCACCAAAGCCTCTTAGTGAGCACATAACACCCTAGCCTTACTATATATATATATATATATATATATATAGGGCATGGCTAAATTGCTGCCAGCAGCATTTCAGCGGAGATGCTGCCGGAGCAATTTCGTAATTTGTGATGTCCAAACAACAAATCTAAACTATTAGATGATTAATTTATACTATAATCTACTTGGAGACCAAATTTTACATTTTTTAGAATTTTTTTACTATTTATTAAGCTGGTTTGAAAACCGCTAATTTCAATGCTGCAAAAATTTACTGAAATCAGCAGTTTTCAAACCAGCTTAATAAATAGTAAAGAAATTTCAAAAATGTAAAATTTGGTCTCCAAGTAGATTATAATATAAATTAAACATCTAATGGTTTGAATTTGTTGTTTGGATATCACAAAATAAAAAAAAGGGGTGGCAGCACCTCCGGCTAAAATGCTGCCAGCAACAAATTAGCCGGACCCTATATATATACAACCAAAAAATGAAATAAATTAAGGAAGTAAGAATGAATTATAACTAGGTTAAACATTTGGCTTAAATAATAACATGTTGTAATAAGCTGGTCGTAGCATACATAAAGAATTGCAATTAATTAATATATATTAATATAGTCTTAAACTTCGCAGGATTAAGTAATAAATTAAGTCATAAACCATGTAGTCTCCATGTCTATATTATTTCATGTACAAGTAATAAATTAAGTAGTCCTGATCATTTAAATTTATTATTAACATTATTTCTGCAATTGTTACCGCCTCAATCCATAAATAAAGATACACTAATTTTATTAACATCAGAAGCTGTTGCCTAGCTAGGCACGTTTTCTTTTTGGAGTGAAGGATGGTTTCAACTTTCAACCTCTCTTTTTTCCATAATGTTTAGCTCACTAGATTTTGAAATTTTATATCCAACTTGAAAATCAATGTTTGAAATGAACCGTACAATATATATCTGTGTTCTCACTCTATGTAATTGTCAGCAACATTTTCAAAATTTTCCAACATTTAGGGCAAGTTGATCAGTAGATGTAAGTGTATATTGTCAATTGAATTTGACAAATAAATCTACTCATTTTGCCAAAAATGGTGACCAATAATTATATGTAGTCATTTTCTAGCTAGTATGTAGGTTCTAAGGTATGTTTGAGTTGTGTCAGATACAAAATGTCATAATCTTACCCTGTATGATGGTATAATAAATAATTTGTATGAGCACGGAAGAGTAGGTTATGAGTAAACAAACAAGTCCTTCAACTAATCTTAGTAATGGTGGCATTGGATTTCAATCTTGCGGCATTTCACACAAAGAATAATATCTTAATTACTAAATTAAGCGTGATTATATTTATAATTTTATTTTATCAATTTAACAAATATCATATAAATCTATATATTGTTATATATTTAATTAATTTTGGAATTAATGAATAACCGTAATGAAGTGGGAACGAGGGGAGTATCGTTAATTTGTTTTTGGTAGTAGCACACACCAAAACAAATTACTCACCAACTCCTGTCAAACAAACAGAGCGCTAACCCTAGAGTGCGATGACAGTCGGAGGAGCAAACCTAGCCATTGAGTGAGATGAGGATTAAGGTATTAGAGTGATTATGAGTGTATATAAGTGATTAGAAGATTAGATCTAGTTAAAAAATAGATCTAAGAATTTAGAGGGTGATTAAGAGTGATTAGAATAATTTTGAGTAATTTAGAAGATTTTGTGAGAATAAAGAAGTAGATTTAGGAATTAGAGTCGCTTGACTCATTGTAAATATAGTTTTTATCAGTGTTCTAAATAGCGCGCTATAACGCCGTTATAGTGGCGCTATAGCGTTTTTGGATCCTAAACGCTAAGCTATGCATAATAACGCGCTATTTGAGCTACGGACGCTATAGCGGTAATAGTGGTCCGCTATGGCGCATAGCGTATAGCGCAAATAGCGCCCGTTATGCAACATTTGCTGTTTTTTGTTTCAATTTATATGAGCTTTAAAATAAATAAATGATGAAGATATTGTTTAATTTTGATGAATATTACATTATATCAAATTCAGGTCCGCTATAATAATTTTTTCATTTTGATCTTGGTTTTTTTTAACTGATGATAAATCAAATAAATAATTGCTAAATTATGAAAATTTTAGGGACTAACAAGAATTTCTTCAAGGTCATCTGTTTATTTTACTAGAAGTATGATTTTTTTTTCTTTTCAATTTATAGGTTATTTTGAAATTTAAATAGAAAAAAAGATACATTATGTTATGATGTTGAAGATATTTTGAATAGAAAAAGATCTATAATTTATGGTATTAGTATTACTATAGATATTTTGAGTTGCAATTTGGACTTTGTATTAGTTCAATATGAATATTATAATTTTTTAATCAATTTGATATCATTTATTGTTCTATGCGACTAAATAATGTTGATATTTAATACAAATATATAATATAATTTTTATAAAAATAAAAAAACACTATGTGGCATAGCTTTCGCTATAGCGTCGCTATTCGCTATAGCTTTTTTTGGAGGTTCCCCGCTATGACGCAATAAACGCTATTTAGAACCTTGGTTTTTATTAATCAAATTGTTGGTAGGCATTAAAGTCACTAACCTTGAAAAAAAAGTATGTCCGTGATAGTGGTTGAAGAAGAAAGAAAACAACAATTGTTCGTTTTGTACAATTTTACAATTTTGTACGAATCACAATGACATAAGCCAATATAATTTTTTATAGAAATAAAAACTTAAATAATCAGAGAGATGATTTTATTTATTTATTTTCAATCTAATATATGGAACCAAATCATTCATTTGAATATCTGGATGACTTAATCGATAATTTTGTGTCAAATAGTTTTCGTAAGTTATATTATTGTAGTCGATCTTTTTGTCAAAATTAAAAAAAAAAAAAAAACTAGAATCCATGTTTTTGTCAAAACAAAAGTTCGAAAACTACTGAAATCAAATTATTTATTATGTGATATACGATCTCTCTTCTCTCATTCATTTTCTCGCATCCACTCAGACTCTATTAGAGAGGACAATGTGACTAAACAATCAATTTGGCACCATTAATTTTCCATATTATGTAGTTGTTAGAGAGATAAATTGTGAAATCAATAGAAACAAATTATTGATTTGGTGTCATCCATTTATAAAGAAAAAACAATCCATTTTGTTTCGATAAATTAATTTTATTTGTTTCTAAAACTAAAAAAAAATGGAGTTGTTGTGCGGTGCACATGGGTTACGACTGATGATGTATGAAAAATATTAAGTGACCGAAAGGATGTCTAATAATTGTTTAAAGGAAAATGAGCATATTGTTCTGGTAAAGAATTTATGAGATGCAGAGCCCACTTTAGTCAATGCGTCCCATGAACCCATCTGATAAACTGTTCGACATTTGGACTGCTCCAATTGATTGGGACTGGTTTATTACATATACGCTAAGCCATGTCAGACCACACAAGAAAAAGTATTTATAAATAATGAAACAATTTCACCCGGACTTGTTTTTATCTATGAAGCTTAGTCACGTGTGTGGATGCTGTACAAAGTATTTACACTAAGTATAAATTACGCAAGTACATATAGGATTTATGTCACCCACATCATGGAATTCTATTTAGTAGAGGGGCTAAAAAAGTAAGTTGCTTCAGATGAGAAAATAATTTTTCTAAACATAATTAATGTGATTTGTTGGTCTTGTACAGCTTTGTCTTTTAGCTTTATTCAAAGGATTTAGATGTTTTTTCATTGTACGTCATGTCTCATATTTTTTCTCTTTGTTTTCAGAGTTCAAACAATCATTCTGAACCAATTAACATAATCTTCATATTAAAATGTACTTAGACGCTAAATTTTATATTTTCTTTTAAAATTTCAGTATTGTTTTCGATAGATACAAATTCACTATTTTTGGATAGTTCAGAAACAATAATTTTGTATCAATCTAAAAAAAATAGTAAATAATTTCTAAAAATAATATAAAATTTGATCTCCAATCACATTTTAATATGGATATCATGTTGATCGGTTTTGGATAGACTCTTTTTGAACTTTGAAAACAAAGATAAAGAATATGAGACACGATGAAACACGAAAAACATGTAGATAAATTTAATCCTCATTATTCTGATATGAGGAATCAGGAATACATCTTCAGTTCAGTAGATAGCAATTTAGGTATCAAATAAGTTTATTTTTTTATTTAAAATCCAGGTATCAATTTAGGTATCAAATAAGTAACCAAAAGCTAATCCAGTCAGGATATTTATAGATTTTGGCAGCAAAAGCACCTAGATATTTCAGTTGAGTGGAGGCATGCATTATATGTTATCACTACATCTAATTATTTCGTTCTGGATATATGGCTATATACTCCTAGTACCCATATACGTGGAACTCTCTCTGTTCTATTAATGGTCCATATATACTTGAGCTAGCAGCTTCTCTGCCTCCTCTAAAGTTTTTTTTTCTTTTATATTAAAGGTTAAAGTATTGCGTTTATATTATTAGTCAAAGGTATAGGGTTAGTTTGCTCCGAAATGATTTAAGAATTTTAATTCTTATATCATACTCAAGAAATTTTTAATTTACTCAAATCTTATGAAAGATAGACCACTGTGTATAAGCCAAGATTGAAAAGCGTATAGTATGATTTTTGTTTTTTTTAGTAAGAAATAGAAGTCAAGCTCCTATTTTATTAACCGCAATTAGTTACAATCATTTATGCTATGTTTGAATGTACTGAGAACAGTGAGAATAGTAAGAATAGTACTGTTCTGATCCATTCAAACATACTCAATTGCTATTCGGAACAGCAAGAATAGTGCCGTTCTGCTATTCCTACAAAAAAAAGTCAGAATAGCAATTGGTGCTCTCTCAAATGTTCAATCTCTCCATCGCTATTCTAAATGTTCAATCCAAACAACATTTTCACTATTCCGAAAAGAGTAGCTATTCTAAATGTTCAATCCAATCAATACTAGTCTCACACTCTTTCAAAAATCACTATTCTCAAATAGTAGCTATTCTAGAGTGCATCCAAATGTACCCTATAGGGTTTGAGAAAGAACTCTAGTGTGGATTTATAGATGGATAAAAACAAAACAAAAACAGAGAAAAAACAAACAAGAAAACAAAAGAGAAAAGAGTAAAGAAAGCGAAAAATAACAAAGTACATGAAACAACGAATGAAAATGTTAATTTCTTCTTGCATATAATTCTTCAATCTTTATTCTTCATTATTTAAAAAGTGTCATTGAAATCTAACTCCTTCAACTAAACTATTGACTGTTTTATATTGCTCTCTAAACAATCAAGCACACCGTTCTCTCCAAAGGATGAATTGCCTATAGTATGATTTTAATTTTATGAAATTATGTCAAGGAAACATCTGAAATTGGAAGAGACTTTGGGTTTGGCGATTTGCTATACTGTGTTGTATGTGAAGAACATTCAGAAAAATATAGAATTAGAAACAAAATATGTAGGAATACTTCCCATGCATGCTTTGGATTGATGTTGTTTTATCTCAACCATTCAAACACAATATCTCACAATATGCTCAATTGGTGGTCAATATTACTCCTGGAAACACCACAAATTAAATTTGAAGCCAATTCTTAGTTTGCTGCTAGATCTATATCTAAACTTGAGTTCATGGTATACGAACCAATCACATCAACCATGGTAATAAATTCGAGGCTCAATCGTCTTAATGCACTTAGCGGTTGTAAAGAAAGAACTTAATTACAATTTATAAGCAAGTTCAATTAATTTGGAGGCAATCTCTTTCAATCAATTTATTACTGAAGTGATCAATTTGACATAGTTAAAGTTGCAATTGATGCCACTACCAAGAATTTCAAAAAAAAAAGAAAAAAAGAAGAAGGTTGCAATTGATGGATGTCGCTTTCAGTTGCCAATGTTAACATTAATGTCTCACACCATATGGTGAAATTTAAAGGGGCATCCAATTTTATTAATTTGGAGTATATGTACTTAAAAGGGAAACAAATTAATAAATCCTCTATGGGTTTTGTGTTTAATAAATTTTATTAGAGTAAGTATAAGTTTTGCTTCCTTTAAAAGAAACAACTAACCAGAAAACAAGGATAACTGATTGTTGGAAGGGGGTAAAAGGAAAGAGAAAATGGAGCAAAAGGACAGAGAAAGATAATCTGAATTTGATTGATTTATGGATACACAAACTCACAGTGGGACATACTTTAAATGTCGACTAAGTGGAACAATTAGTAGTGCGTAGCATTGAAAATGATACGAATCTAAAATGCACACATCCGAGATCAAATCAACAAAAAAAAAATAATGAAATACACAAGTAACAAAACGAGTGAGATCGACGCAGAATAGACAACATAATTGCAAGGATCCAAGTGGTCAAATACCACTTCGGAGTAGGTCCGATGGGCATTGGACCTACTTTGGTTCGATGGGTGATTTGACCATCCAATTGCATCAAGAATCGTGCACTCTGTATTGAAATCCGTAGAACTTTTATCACTTTCCGTGCGCACAGATCTTAATGCTAATCGTCCGGTGATAGAGCTAATTGAACCTAAAAATAGGTCCAATGACCATCGGACCTACTCCTATCTCGTCAAATAGACAAAGCATTGAACATCGGTTAAACTTTACATTGACGCTAGTCCAATAAAAACAGAACATATCTTTGATCTTCTATGACGGCTAAGGTCTGTGGAAATGTGTGGCAAGAGACATTGGGACTTACACAGCTTTGTTTCAAGATACATTGTCAGTTTGTCACCACTATAAATCTAGGCTGAGAGGTAAGAACAGGGACGTTTGTAAAATTGATGACGCGGAAGATACCGTGGGACCATTTTTGTTCACATCCCCATTTTTTATGGACCATAATAAGTTACACAGGTAAATTCTTTGGATATATTTTTCTAAAAATCCGACCGATTTTAAGATGACTGTAAACCTTTCAAACAATCACACCAAAGATTTTAGATAAAAAAAAGATATCTTTTGTTTCCTCTCCTGATGTAACGAGGTAGAGACGTAGAGCACAAAGTTTCAAATTAGTGAACAGGAGTTTACCGTGACAAGATACTTCAAAACTCAACAGAAAATAAAAACTCAATTGTAAAATTAAGAGAGACTCATTCTTACACTCATAAAAATATCAGAACTGTTGTTTTCGATTCAAAGTTTGAATCGAGAACAATGCCTCCGATCCAAACTAATTTGGCTGTTTTTATTTCTGTTGACCAGATTGTCAGCATCCAAGCTGCGTATTGTTTACGGTCAAAACATCTTTCAATATGCGTATTGTTTACGGTCAAAACATTTGATGATAACGGTAAAATTAAATTTCAAAAATTGCAGTTGGCTCAATTTCAATATACGTAAAGCAATTAAATCATACAAAGTGTTGCCGCCTCAGTTTTAATATTGTGAACAATTGCCTCAGTTTGGCATTGTTCCAGGTCAACAATTTGGATACAGAGAATTAATCCGGCCAACAAAAATAATTAAAATCAAGGACATGAAAAATGATATGGACTGGATAATGTGGATAGAAAGATTTGGATACGAGAACTCTTTCTTTCTCATTTTTTTTATTAATTTTTATGAATAAAAAATTCTCGAGTTTGTTCATTATTGCAACCTAAACTTCGGTGTAGAAACATTTTATTACCTCTTGATTTTTGAAAAATTACTTCTTGATGAAAAATGAGGATAGAAATTAAGGGGAGTTATAAAACTGCATACAATGATAATTCATAATTGTTTACGTATATCATAACATCCATCTGATATTTATTTTTAAAAATATTGTTCCAATGAGAAAAATAAATTAATTTGTAGATGTGTTCATCATTATTTATAGGACATGCATTAAATTTGAATTGATCATTCATCAAATAGTAATTGAATTAAATTATAAAAAATTTAAAATTATTTGATGAAATATTAATTAACTTTTAACTTGATCCAAATTTGATACACATCCTATTTTAATATGAAGTACATATTTACAATTTGGTCCAAGGTGAAATTCATTCATATTGTTTTTGATGATTAGACAACAATAAGCAGTACTGTGACATATTCTCGGTGGGAAATTTTGCAAATTTGTGATATAATTAGTAGTCTACCTTTGTACTGGGAAATTTCGGATAAAGATTATGATATATATATATATATATATATATATAGGAGAGATCGGATTACACCACTATTTTGGTGACATGGTGTGACAATGTCCATTTTTGAAATTTCAAAATCCAAATAGTCGATCCAAACCGTTCAATATGATGAATATATTAAGAGTAACTTGGAAATCAAATTTTACATTTTTCTGAATTTTTTTACTATTTATTAAGTATTTAACAAAATCGCTATATTCAGACCGTTGAATTTTTGAACCCCTCTAAATAAACCAAAAAAAAATTCAGAAAAATGTAAAATTTGATCTGTAAGCACATTTTAACATATCCATCAAGTTGAACGGTTTGGATCGACTGTTTGGACTTTGAAAATAGATGGTGTCATTCCATGTCATCAAAAAATAGTGTCATTTGATCCCTCCTCATATATATATATATATAGGTCTGTTAGTACTAGCAATATAACTTTGTTAGTGAACTCTTCTCAGATATTATATGCATTTTACAAGCCTACATCATACGTTAAAAAAAAAAACATGCTTTTTAAAAATGATTCACAAAAAAAAAAAACAGTCCAAAAAGTTCCTTTCTATGCACATACTCGTAAAATCTTTGTTTATTGAATTAAATATATTAAAATATTAAAACCGGTCCCGTGATCCCTTAAGAAACTATATCCACACACGCAACATTATATGCTTTGCTGATACCATGGAGATGGAGATGAGGAAATCCGGCCATTTTTATTAATATCCCAAAAAAAATAGATAATTTTAAAAATAACCTCGTTTTTTTTTTTTTTTATTAATGCCCTAACCGCTTGGAAGCGGAGCGGGCCAATATCAACACCAAACCGCCCGTATAGTGGGCGGTCCACTTTTTTTTTTTTTTTTTTTTTTTTTTATAAGTTTTTTTTTTTTAAAACAGAAATTTTTTATTTTTTGTATTGAAATATTAGAAATGTTGAATATATTTCTTTAAAAATAGATGGAATACAATATAATTTGATTTATTAGAAAGACTGCAACAAATAACCCGGATCAATATTTTTCAGGCCGGATTTTTCGCGGCTGTAAGAAAAATTAATATATCTCTTTATGTGTTATTGGACAAAAATAAAAATGCTTAGATTCCGAGTTATTGATCCCGGTTCAAAAGTCACTTCTATGTAATCTAGAAAATATTATAATCCTTCTAGGACATTTAATTTATAAAAAGTTGTATCTATTTTTGAAAAAAAAATAAAAACTTTAAGTTATTTAATAATTGTTATTCAAAAAGAATTCTCAAAATAGATACAACTTTTTATAAATTAAATGTCCTAGAAGGATTATAATATTTTCTAGATTACATAGAAGTGACTTTTGAACCGGGATCAATAACTCGGAATCTAAGCATTTTTATTTTTGTCCAATAACACATAAAGAGATATATTAATTTTTCTTACAGCCGCGAAAAATCCGGCCTGAAAAATATTGATCCGGGTTATTTGTTGTAGTCTTTCTAATAAATTAAATTATATTGTATTACATCTATTTCTAAAGAAATATATTCAACATTTCTAATATTTCAATAAAAAAATAAAAAATTTCTGTTTTCAAAAAAAAAAACTTATAAAAAAAAAAAAAAAAAAAAAACAGTGGACCGCCCACTATACGGGCGGTTTGGTGTTGATATTGGCCCGCTCCACTTCCAAGCGGTTAGGGCATTAATAAAAAAAAAAAAACGAGATTATTTTTAAAATTATCTATTTTTTTGGGGATATTAATAAAAATGGCCGGAGGAAATCCTATCTCAAATCCCAATCATCCATTTTATTCTCGGAGCAATTTTCCATAAGATCTTTGCTGATATCATGATGATGAGAAAATGACGCAATTGTCAATAATTAATTTTGGGGGAGCAAGGTGACAAACTATTCTATCACGACAGCAAATAAAGACGCATTAAAGAGGTGAGCTCTTGCATGATGCTTTCTTGAATGCTTGTTTGCTCATTGCCTCTTACATGGGCCATTTTTATTTCATTAGGCACCTAGTACACTGGGCCACTACATAATAAGTGAAATCTCCGGTTCTGTAGCACCGGAGATGTCCATTTTCATTTTTTCACTTAACACTTTTATGGCCATTGAACAAAAGTTTTTACTTGTTATAAAACCATTTAAGAAGATTCTTTAAAAACTTTTGTAAAACTTGAAAGAATTAAAATATAAATTTAATTGTCAAAAAATCAAGATTGAAAGAATTAAACATAAATTTAATTGGCTAAAAAATCAAGATTGGGAGATTCAACAACAAAAGAAAGTTTGGTTTTAGATTTTTTTTTTTCTTTCTTAACCATATTAGAAAAACAAAAGAAATCGAAAATTGAATTAAACAGACTTATTGATTTTGTTTGAACATTTGTAGATTCTGAGACAACTATTTTACTGTTTAATGAAATAGTTTACAGTAAGCCTAATTGGATGTTTCAACTTTCAATGGGAAATAAAAAAAAAAGGTTCATAACATTGCTTTATGTGGGTTACATTTGAGCATGCAGATCTCCAAATGCACAAACCACATCAGCCGACTATAATACAAAAGCACTTCTAAGGAATATAATTATTATACTAGTAGTGCACTAAAGGATAAGTCCATTTATTAGAACCATAGAACAAATGATCAGATAATTGGTGGTGTTGCCGCTTTGAGATGTTAACCCAGAAAACGGCCATAACTCGCTTTCCTTTCATATGCCATAGGGAATTTCTAAAACTTTATTCAGAGAGAGAAAGAAAAACTAAAAGAAGAAAATAAATTCTTTGTTGAAACTTGGATGTCAAAATCAGTCCTGCTGACGTCATTATGACGTAGCTAACTCTTATTGAATTTTTTTTTGTTTCCTCGTGTTAGAGCAAATCGGTTCTCTACTTTTGTTCTTGAAAATTATACTTTAAACTAAAACAGCGGTCAAGAATCAAATAAAAATCAAGTTAGAAGTGAGTTATGGCATTTATAGAGGAAATTTGTATATTAATATTTTTGATATTAAAATTTAAACAGTTAATATAAACTGTTTAATATAATTTTCGTATGAAAATGTACTTTTAGACTAAATATTCAATTTTTGTTAAAAATATCTTTCTAGATAGCTTACTTTTGAATGACTTAGAATTTTTATATCAAATAATTTCCTATCTAAAAGAAAATAGTAAATATAAATGCAAATTTTAGTCTGCAAGAACATTTTTATATGGATATCTTGTTGAACGGTTCTATCAACTGTGTGGATTATGATAAAAGATACTGATCCATAGTACAGACCAATCCGTGCTATGCATAGTACCATAGTTTCACCCGTTAAGTTAATTCTAATTTCTAAATTTTCATGCTCGTACAATTAAGTTTTAATTATTTTTAACGGTCACGTCAATAATTATTACTAATGAAAGAGAGAACAACAGGAACGAGAGCCGATAAAAAAGTTAGAGATCGATGTTTTTAAATAAAATTGTGTTACATATTAAAAAGTGAAATAGAAAGTATAAGCCTATCCATTTAGATTCAGACTGTTTGTAAGAATCCGGATCAATTCGAAGTAAAATGTAGGTGATCTCCTTAAATATTTGTGCAGATTCCGATCAAACACTCTAAATCTAAACAGAAATACTATGTTACCTAAAGCCTTTAACCGTGGGACTAAATGACAAGCTACAAACCGGATAACCTCTGTGCTGCTTGATGGAAGAATTGGGCTGCCGCTGGGCCTTGTTAACAGACACAATAAAGCTAGACTTTATTAATACATTAATAGCTCTACCCATTAACTAGAATTTGAATAAATTAGGCTGTCGGATAAATTTGGGCCATTCTCCCATGCAACCACAGTATTGAAAGCATGATTATGAATACTTTTTAAATATTAATATATGTGCTATACGCTGATACGCCTCAAGGCTTCTTTCATCCTTTTTAAATATTAATATATGTGTTATACACCTCAATTATGAATTATGGCTGCTATGAGTCCCCATATTATCCACAGAAATACTGAAAGCATATTAAATATTTAATTGAATTGAGATGTAATATTAATATTTTATGATAGAATCCGCATATATTAGTCTACATAGAAATCCAAATATGCGGCCGTATACCGTATATGCGGTATGTGGTGGCCTTCTGCATACCTTCCGCATACGGCATTTTACAACACTGCCTAAAGGTGATATGAATTCCTCAACAATGGGGTAAAACCCTATTCCATCTTTTTTCCCTTCTATTTTTAGACTGGGCCGCCCTCAATGGACCTCTTCACCTGAAGAAAAGGAGTAGAGAAAAAAAAAAAAAAAAAAAAAAAAAAAAAAAAAAAAAAAAAAAAACAGATAACCGTCTCTTCATTTTTCAACCTGTTATCTATTTTCCTTCGAAGACTGGACCATGGTAGTTAACGGGCCTTCACTGACCCAGAAGAATAAAATACAAGATAGTCTTTATATTGTAGCGCATATAGAGACCGACTCCAAAAAAATTAATAGATCCAACAAAGCTGAAATAGTTGTTTTTAAGAATTTATTAAATTTCCGTTCATTTTGTTAAAGCTTCTACGAAACAGGGCCTACTTAGAATACATGGAACCGGTATTATTATGCTTTGAGATTTGTACATAAAGTCAAGGGCCCATGGAAAATATTGTTGGGGTTGATAACACTATTCTTAGTTTCAATCCACAAGTGCTTTGCTCTATTAATCCTGATTTCACACCTTTAGACTGTGCTCCAGTTGTGGATAATAGAGGGGAGGGGACGGGACAGGAGGGGAAAAAAGAGGAAGTTACATGCTCCACAAAAAAAAATTGAGAGGTAGAGTAAACAGCAAGAGTAACCGGCTTACTCTACTTGGACGAAATTCATCCCTCCCAATTTGGAGTGTGGCGGAGGAAAAAGAGGGTCCACCAATGACAATTCCCCCTCTCCCTCCTGTCCTCTCCTCTCCCCTCCCCTCCCCTTCTACTTAAACTTCTGGAGCACAGCCTTACAGGAACCGATTTCTATATTAGAAATTGAAGTGGCTATTCGTCAATTGGCAAGGCATAAGACATCAGGACCTGATGGCTTACCGAATGAGTTTATTCAAACTCAATGGTCGGTGATTAACGAGGAAGTGACAGATTTGATTCAAGGTTTTTTTGAACAAACGCTAGATATTTCATCCATCAACCAAGCAAATATCATTATGATACTAAAGAGGGAGGTGGATGTACAGGTTGGTGATTTTAGACCAATAAGTGTGATGAATATGGTTCCAAAATTAATATCTAAGATCATAGCTAACCGATTAAGAGATTTCTTGCCTGCCCTTATATCCTCGACACAAACAACTTTTATTTGAAGTCGACAAATCTCTGAAAATTTCAATACAACAGGGGAACTGTTACACCATATTTCAAACAGTGGCAAACCCTCATGCTTTATAAAATTGGACTTTGCGAAAGCTTTTGATTCAGTTAACTGGTCTTATCTAAAGGTGGTTATGTTGGCAAGAAGATTCCCGCATAAATGGATACAATGGATAGATGCATTGCTCAATACGGCTTCCTCAAGAATTATCATTAATAGAGGGGAGACAGACTTCTTTCCACATAAGAAGGGCCTACGGCAGGGGGACCCATTATCCGTCATGTTGTTCGATGTTGCAATCGATGTATTACAAAAGATGGTGGAAGTTGTTAACACACTGGTTCATAAAAGGCTTACAAGAAAATTGAGAACGTCGGTTATCGTACATCAATATGCTGATGATATGGTACTCATTGCAAGCATTGATGTTAATACGATGGCGACATTAAAAATCATTTTGCAACTATTCACTATTGTTTCTGGTATCAAAATCAACTATGACAAAAGTTCTTGGATTCCAATTAATTTGGAACAAGATCATTTGCCAGTTATAAATGCCATTCTGGGGTGCTCTATGACAAATTTTCCGATTAATTATCTGGGCCTGCCTTTGTCAATTTTGAGACCTAATAATGCTTCATACATAACCCTTATCGAAAAATTGGAGCACAGGCTACAGGGATGGCAATCGCGCCTCATTTCAAGGGGAGGTAGATTGCTACTAATGAATTCGGTTATGAGTGCAGTTCCAATTTACTTCATGTCATCTTTCTTATTGCCTAAGTGGGTTATAAAAAGAATCGACAAGGTCAGACGTAACTTTCTGTGGGGCAAATCGGAAGGAAGAAAAGGAATTTCTTTAATAAATTGCGAGATCATATGCACACCCAAGCAATATGGTGGAATGAGAGGGGCTGATTTAGAAAAGTGTAATTGGGAGCTACTTTTGCGTTGGTGGTGGAAGTTGTATACATAGCAGCACTCCCTGTGGGCCTAGACAATCACTACTATTAGATCTATCACACATAGAAATTCCTTACATCAGGTTTGGATAGTACGAGGTTTATTCTTCTGAAACCAATTACTTAACCTTAAACCAATGTTTGATTGGAGCACAAGTTGGGAGATTAATACAGGTGCATCCATTTCTTATTGGTTTGACAATTTGATGGATCCAATTATGGCTTCCCAAATTGCTCCACTGCCTTCTAATCGTACTTGGTCCTTGCAAATGGCATTTTAGAATGGTTTGCCGTGTTTTAATAGGCTCAACGGGTCAGTGAATGAAGCCTTACAGTGGAAATGGACATTGCACAGGAACTACTCGGCAATCTCTTTTTACAACATCATTTCTACTGGAGGGCAAATCAAGAATTTAAAAATCCCACCTACAGTTAAATTTTTTTCTTTTCTTTGCCTTTTTTTTTTTGAAATACCGGGCAGTGGCTGCGAAGTTTGATGTATTAATGAAATAAAGGATTATACAGGCTGCATGCATCAATATTCCTGTTGGCCCTCAATAAACTGTGGCATGCAAGCCTACATTCATGCCAACCACATCCTAGCTTAACTTGATATCCTGTACCACTACTTTTGCAAAAGAGAACTACCAAAATTATAAGAAAAACTTCCCCAGCCTCCTTCTAATTTACTTCCCACAAAGTCACATCACTAATAATCCATTGCATTACCACATCTGACTGTGCTTGTCTCTGCTCAAAAATTTTGCTATTTCGCTGCTTCCAGATTTGCCAGCAACTAGCTGAGAAGATGGCCTCCCATTTTTTGCGTGCTACTAGATTATGTTTGAATTTATTAAATGATCTCCTCCATACGTCTTGTACAGTGCTACTCTGTACCAGTATTGCATCTCCCATTAAGTTATTTAGGCTACTCCAAATCTCAAATGAGTAGGGGCATTTGAAGAAAAGGTGAATTGCTGACTCCAATGTTCCCGTTTCACATAAAGGACACGTTGTTTCAGAGCAGTTGAAATTCCGGCATATCATGACTTCCCTTGTCAGTAATCTGTCTTTTAACAGTAGGTATGCAAAGAGCTTTACTGTTGGTGGTATATGGCATTTCCAAATTGCTCTGAATTCCCATTCGATACGACCTCCTCCTATGAGCATCTTATAAACCGAAGCTGAGCTGTACTGTCCATTTGAGCTGAACCGCCAAAGCAGTTCATCTGGCTGATCAGTGAGTTGCGGAAAGGTTTGAAGTTGCTGATGGGCTGTCAGACGCAGTACCGTTGCTTGTCTCAGAGACACTGAATGGCCCACCTGCCTTGATCCTGAGTTGGTGATCGGTAAAGGTCCCTAATTGTCATACCAGTAAGAAATCAATCGGCCATCTCCAATTGTCCACTGAGTTGCCCAAACGAAGATGTGTTTGATTGAGAGGAGCTGACCCCAAAAAAAGGAGCCCGAGGAAGACCAAAGCATTGGACCCGAGTGGTAGTTGCATTGCCAACAGATGTTCTTTACAATGACAGTCCACAGAGAATTAGGTTCCTTATAACCTTTCCACCACCATCTCAATAAAAGCGAAATGTTCCGTAATTCTAAATTCGACAGACCCATACCACCCCAAAATTTTGGCAAGCACACAAGTGGCTAATTGCACAGTGAGACCCCTCTGACATGAGTAGTTGATTTCCTCCAAAGGAAATTCCTTCTTGCCTTATCCAATCTTCTGATTACCCATTTGGGAAATTTGAAGCAAATCATGTGGTAAGTCGGTATAGTAGATAAAACCGACTGTACCAACTCTAAGCGCCCCCTTCTACTCAAAAGTTTTGATTGCCAGCCCTCCATCTCTTTTCTACCTTCTCCACCAGTGGTAAGAAATCATCTTTTATCGGTGCTCAGATATTTAGTGGCATTCCTAAATAATTTATTGGGAAGTCTGTTTGTGAACATCCAAGGATTGCTTGAACCCGTAGCCTGTCCTGTTGAGGTATGTTTAGTGGAATGAAAGTGCTCTTCGCATAATTGACTTGCAAGCCAGATGCTTTGGTAAATAGCCGCAAGATGAGTTTGAATGAGATTAAGGAGGTGTCATTTGCATTAGCAATTATTGCCGTATCGTCAGCGTATTGAAAGGCCAATATGGATTCACTGATTTTTCCTGACAGTGGTGTTCCCACTATCAAACTGGTGGTCTGTACCATCCTTTGGAATACATCAACGGCTATATTGAAGAGCATAGGTGATAGGGGGTCTCCTTGACGGAGACCCCGTTTGTGAGTAAACGGTCGTGATGTTTCTCCATTAATACATACCCTTGAAGAGGAAGTCGACCAAATTGCTTGCATCCAAGATATCCATTTCTCAAGAAAGCCTCTAGCTCGCATGACCCGTATTAGAAATGCCCATTCTATCGAGTCGAATGCCTTTTTGAAATCAATTTTTGCAAACACAGCCGGCTTGCCCATGTATGTGATGCAAAGTTTCTCTCATGGCCACGAAGTTCTCTGATATCTGTCTCCCATGCACAAACGCCGTTTGCCTAGATGAAATCAAGTTCGGCAATTTAGATCTCAACCTATTGGATAATACCTTGGTGATCAATTTTGGGATTAGATTGATAACACTTATTGGGCGAAAATCTGAAGTGGTTCTTGGTGCCTCGGTTTTTGGGATCATTATAATATTTGCTTCATTGAATTGGGTTAGGTTGAGGCAGTTATCAAATAATTTGAGCATTATCTGGAAGGTTTTGGCTTTGAGCTCCATCCAATAGGTCTTGATGAATTCATTGGGTAAGCCGTCGGGACCCGACGCTTTGTTATTCGCCAATTGTTTAACTGCAATTTCCACCTCATCCATGGTGAAAGGTAGTTGCAGATCAGCTAGGTTTGGATTTACTGGGTACAATGCTTGAACTTGAAAAGTCAGAACTGGCTGTGATTTGCCCAGCAGCTCTTCCATGGACTTAGCAAAAATTTCTTTGATCTGTTCTTTGTTTGACACCCTTGTATTTCCCTCCTCAATTTCTAGAATCATGTTCCTCCTTAGCCTCGATGAAGCAAAGGTGTGAAAGAATTTCGTGTTTCTATCACCTTGCTTGACCCAATTGCATTGAGACGTTGTTTCCATTTCAACTCTATATTATTTGCCAAATGATAAGCTCACTCGGATCTGTTGTCTCAGGTTGAACTCATGAGTGTGCAGATTCCTTCTTTCTTCGATTCGATCAAAGAAAAGTATCGATTTTTTGCAAAAGTCGAGCTGTTTCTCTAGGAAGCCAAAGGACTGTTGCTGCCATAAGGTGAGAGCCCTGTGTAGGATGGCGGTTTTGTGATGGAATCCCTCCAGCAGGTCTGAATCATTGAGAGATTGCTCCCTCTACAGATTTTGAACCATTAGTCTTGGTTGCTGGTATTTTAACCAAAATAATTCCAAACGGTATCTTTTTGGTTGTTGCTGTATCCCCTTGCAAGTGAGAATGAGAGGTATATGGTCAGAAACAATGTTCTCAAGTGCCTCAAGAGCAATAAATGGGTAAGCAATAGCCCACTGCGGATATAAGAAGATCATGTCTAGTTTTGAGAAAATCGGCTGTGGTCGTCTACTTGACCAAGTGTAAGACCTGTTTTTTAGCGGGATGTCAAGTATCCCTGCTTGAGCTATGAACCTGTTAAACATATCCATTAAGGCAAAGGTCGCATTGCAAGAGGACCTGTCAGTCAACCATTGGACAAGATTGAAGTCCCTTGCGAGAATCCACGGATCTTTTGCCAAATTGCAAGTGAAAGTTAACTCACTTATGAAACCTTGCTTGAGGGAGTCTTGAATTGGGCCGTATGCATTAGTGACTAGAATGCATTGACCCGAGCTGATGTGTTTTAGAAGAACCGTCACAGTGTGCCGTGTTGCCCATGAGTTTAGAAACTCATATGAATGCTTCCAAGCAATAAGAGTGCCACCAGCTGAATTTAATGCCAAGTTATACACCACATCAGTACTAAAAAAAGATGGTAAAAAACACAATATGTAAGAAAGGTCCAATCTATTGCATTTAGTCTCTTGAAAAAGTATTACATCACATCTCGTCATTTTAATTGTGTTTCGTACCACTCTACATTTTTCATCATTTCCTAGTCCTCTAATATTCCAAGAAAGAACTTTAAATTTTTTTGATAACATTTTAAACTGAGAACTCAAACAACAGCAACATAAAATAATTTAGCTGATGCTAAATCATCTCCTCATCTGATTCTATGTCCTCCCCAGAATCGAAAGCCAAGTCTGGGCCCTCCTGGTTCTGGCCCGACGCTTCCCCCTCTTCCATATTCATTTCAGGCTCCCCATACTGGGTCATGTGATCTTGACGTTGCAAGTTGTCTTCATGCAAGGCCTGTTCCACATCTAAAGTATGAAAGCCACAACCGGCAGCTATATCTGCACAGAGCCCATATTCTACACTCACTTCAAACAGGCTATCCTTATGAAAATTTAACTCAGCTCTATGGGCGGCCTCATTCCCTTTGAATTTAGCCCGTGCTGTTGATTGGGCCGCCTTCTTGAATGTGACATGCTTTGGAGGCAAAGCAATTAACTTTGTAGGCTTTTGTTGGCCTTGCTTGATTCGGCCCACGTTGGTTTTCCTACTTTGCAAGTGAGTCACCTTTGCACGACACGTCTTCTTTTTGAAAGGTTCTGAATTGTCACGTATAGCAAGCTGTCCCCTGGAGCCAGCAGACTGACGGCCGACATCTGACTTCTGAAGATTTTGCTGCACAGAATGACAGTCCCTTGGGATCGGTGCGTGAGTGTTTTCTAGCGGTGACTACCGTTGGAGGATGCGGACTGGGCTATTGATCTTCTGCGGCCTGATCCGTTTGGGTAGCTGTGGTGGAATGTCGGTAGCACCCTTTGCCCTCTGTGACCGACCCACTTCAGGTTGAGGCTGTGCGATCTCTTTGCTTGTATTTTTAGAGGCTAGAGGCTCTGAGATTGGATGAGACCCTGTTGCATGGTCACTGTGGGGCAAGTCAGAGCCATAGAGAGAGTTGTGACTCGCCTCAGGATTTTGGGTTGTGGATCTTGCTGTGGCCCGCTTTGCCTCCACCCGAAGGTCGATGATTACTCTCGCCTGAGACTCTGTGATCATCGGACGTTCCGAGGATGTCAGAAAACCTCTTATCTCCGCTGGTATTGCCTCAGGGCTGAGGTCTTTGCATAGTTCTCTCAGAACATTCCGAGATATGGGCATTAGTTCGTCCTCTTCACCTCTCCAATCACCGGCTAGGGGTATCGGCTTAGTGAATTTAGGTTGGTGTTTGGGTAGGTCAGCCGGCGAGTATAATGGTGCACGGAGCCAATTCTTAGTTTGTACCAAGATAGGGAACTCTACGCCGCCGGCATACATGTTTACACCTCAGGGATACATTCTAAACGGTTCACTGCAACGGCGGCCGTCCAAGTAGACAAGTTTGGTGGGTCTTCTTGTGGTACTAACCCCATGTAGATGCTGAAGGTGCTAATAGCACCTGCTATGTCCTTTTCTCTTCGTAACATCGGAGGAACATCTGTTAGTGTCAACAAGGCCTTGTATTCTAGAAGGACCAGCCGGGCGCCGTCGAGAGGCGACCTTGTATCCCACAATTCAGGTGTTGTCCTGTTAATGAAGGTCTCAGGTGCAACTCCTTCTGGCAGCATGATGAGAAAACGATCCTTAGCCAGTATACCAATGGATATGTCGGTCTTTGAGACCAGCTTAGTTCTTTGAGCAAAACCAGCCACATCAGACAGCTTGAAACCTAGCTCGAGGCCATGTGTATCGAAGACCACTGCATTGTTTAATCTAGAGATCTCTTTAAGAAAGGCAGGATCCCTATCAGCAAAGTAAGCAAGTCGCTTTGGCCTATTAGCAGGCATGACCGGCGCACTGATGGGGCACGGCTTGAGGAGAAGGTCATCAAACGGCTTCTTGAGATCTGTCTTAGCCGCCTGTTGTTGCACCTTGTTGGACCAGTAGGGTAGTGCAGCCGGGTTCAGCATGGTGGTCTTGTAACGGAAACCCGTGTGTCCTTCTCCTTAGCACTTACCGCACCGCATGGGGTTCCTGCAAACGGCGGAGCTGTGACCGGTTCTACAGCACCGGAAACACCTGCCACGCTATTCGGTATACTGCGAGGATGGTGGAAATCGCAACTGGGTTGGGCTATGGGGAGAGATGTAGTAGTTGGCCTGAGTTGGAGAAGGGGAGGAAGGAGGTGATGAGCTTGGAGTAGGCATTGTTGGTTGGAGTGGGATTAGGTTTTTAGTGACTGCTGGTTGAAATAGCTTCTGTGGGGGTTGTGAGAGAACAACTTTGGTATATAAAGGCTTGGTGAGGTATGGGATGTAGGGTTGGCACGCTGGTAGTGGTGTTGTTGACGGTAAGAGACCTTGGTTGGCGTCGCCTCTCCTTCGGGATACTAGCTGCCAATCGCCCATCTTCATTTGGACTGGCGAGACATTCCCTTTTCTTTGCCTTAGGGGAACGTTACTCACACATGATGTAATGGAGGTGAGAGGTATTAATTGTGAGATAAGATGTGTTCTGTGTCACACATGCGGCCTAGAGTCAACTTTTCATTGTTGGATTTATTGTCAACCTCATTGGATTTAATATCAACATTGAACATATATGTAATCTAATTATGTATTGTTTACTATCATATATGATTGTCAATTAAAGTGATCAAATAAGGTAATAGACAATTAATATATTAATTAGGATGTGGTCCATAAATGTGTAGAACAATTTAGGCAAAAATCAAATAATTGATGAACTAATTTAGAAATTTGTAATTTAGAAAAGTACATTTTCAGAGGTTAGAAAACTGTCATTATGAAGAGTTGTAGTCTGCACGGATATTGATGCAGTCGCATAGTTTTTGATGCACATCACATTATACCTTTTTCAATTTGACAAATAACCATAAAGGTTAATATAAGGATTGGTCCCCAAGGCACAAGGAAACAAAAAAAAGCACAGAAACAGAACATATGTTTTTCTCTTAAGAAAAATACAATTCTGTATACTTTTTCTTCTTCTTCCACCATCAAAGAATAGAGAAGAAAAATCCATTAGGAAAATTTGGAGAGGATTTCTCAAGGGCCACATCTTGCTGTCTTGGAAGACTTATTCCTCGACCCGATGACAAAAGACGAGAATGACTTCTTACCATTGAAGACTTGTCTCGTGTTTATAGAGACGGCTTGCTTTGCTATGGCTTTGGTTATTCCATGACAAACGACATGGAATCAGGTATTATGTTCCGCACTTATGATTTATGTTTTGGATCTCTTTAACATAGGACAGTCCTTAGGTTAAGGTGGAGAACTGTTTCTCTTTTCTCGAGGTGTAAGTGTTTGACCCCTATATGAGATGTAATTGTTTGATCTCTAGATAATGTGTAATTGTTTGGCCTTTATGATTCCCCAACATTCATATCTTCTTCCAGTGTGAGTATGCTCTAAGGTTCTGGAGGAGAGTGACAGGGTTTTTGGGATATAACATAATGTGTAGAGGTATTATTGTTCGAGATACAGTTATAAAATCATTTGAAAGCTGCAGAAGGCAGATAACAAGGAAGAAGTGAGGGGGTTTTATTTTTCTCATCTTGTTGGAGACTCTAGAAAGAAAGAAATAAAAAAAAAATCTTTGAGGGTAATTCGGTACATCCAGTCATGGCTGTAGAGGGAGAAATGAAAGAGGCGATGATGTGGTTACAATTTAGTTGAGTGTGTTGTAATTTATTTTCTTTCTACAATTAGCGGGTTGTGGATGTAGAAGTCTAAGAGGTTTTTATTTATTTATTTCTCTATACCTGATAGCCACTGTCGGGATCTAAAAAAAAAAGAGATTTGTACATAAAGAATTTGGATGGTGCATATTTTTCACATATCAAAGTTTGAGATATCTGAGGGATGCAAATTTTCCAAATTTAGTTTGATCAGTGTCAATTATGTGCCCATTTATTACAGTCGTACTGTTTTGTTTGTATAAATGGGCTGAAATTAGGTTCAATGGCTCAACACATACAATTTTAAGCAGATTTGAGTTTGATAACTTCTGAACTTAATTGTTATTTTTTATGAAAAATATGGAGGTTTAGCATCTCAAATTTTAATATTCATTGATGATTCAGAATATTTGTGATCTTTCACACAAATGATATTGTCTTTTATCACTAAATCAAACAAAATGAGTGCGTGCATCGAATTGAAATTAAGATAAATGGAATCTGATACCATCTGATTCGCAGTGGGTCTATTAAGATCCAGAGAGAGACAACTGCACCCTGGATTTTGAAATTTAGTGAAAAAATAGTCCAATTATTGTTTGCCCCTTGCTACAAATTATTTTGTCCCTCTTTGAACGCAAGCCCAAAACTTGTAAAAATACTCTTAAAAATAAAATTTTAACAAGCCAAGCCCAAAACCAAATTCTCGAGCTTCTCTCTTAGCGCACAGATCTGATAAAGATACAATTTCGAATCACCCCTGGCTATCTGACAGTCTTACTCCAAAGAAATCTGATCTCTGTTAGCGATAAAATTTATCTGATTCAAATCCGATCTCGATCTCGATCTCTCTTGTTCTTCTTTGTTAGCGATAAATATAAAGTTAGTTTGGTATTGGCTCATAGTATGCACCTAATATGCAGGGTGGACCCACACCAGGGGGGCTGTCCTCCTGAATTTCGAGTTTTAGTGATGATCTATCGAAACCGATCGATTTTGCCCTCTCTGGAAATTTTTTTGCCCCCCTCTAAATATTTGATTTGTAATTTAGATTAAATTTAGTATTAAAATCAAAATTAATTTTTTGAATTATGATTGGTAATTAGAATTATTAGTTAAAACATTATAAATTATAAGTCAAAGTATTGAAAAATATAAGTCAAAGTATTATTTTTTTTATCGAGTTTTCAATTAGTTAATGAGTTTAAATCCAATAAACTATTTAAATCCGATATGATATTTTTTTTACTCATCTGATGAAAATTCTGACTCCCTCCCTACTAATATGCGTTAGTTTGGAATTGGAATGGAGCCCGTTGCTCTTCTCGCAATGCCCATATTATATATGTACCCAATATAAGTATTGAATCCGATCTTGAACCTATTTGTTTAATTTTTTTTTCCATCTCAAAACAAATGGTATTGGCTCAAGAATCATGTTATTTTTTATTATATACATACATACATATATATATATATATATATATATATAGAGGTGGGCTACAGTGAGTTGTGAAGTAAAGCGACTATTTTACTTCACGCTCATATTTTCCGATTTTAAAGTTCAAAATGTCGATCCGAACCATTCATCTTGTTCTCCATATTAAAATGTATTTGGAGACCAAATTTTATATTTTTTTGAATTTTTTTTACTATTTATAAAGCAATTTTGAAAGTCGCTGATCTGATGGTCCAGAAAATTTTACTGTTTTTTACTGTTCACAGCAAAACAGCAATTTTCAAAAATACTTAATAAATAGTAAAAAAATTCCAAAAAATATAAAATTTGGTCTCCAAGCACATTTCAATATGGATTAAATATCTAACGGTTCGGATCAGTCGTTTAGACTTTCCAAATAAAAATACAGCGTGAAGTAGAAACGTGTTTTACTTTGCAACTCACCGTAGCCCACCTCTCTCTCTCTCTCTCCCTCTCTCTCTCTCTCTCTCTCTCTATATATATATATATATATATATTTTATCTAGTACTGATTAGCTAATGGATTTGAACCCAATAAGTTATTTGAATCCGATTTCTGCCTCCTCTCCGGCCGTCCCTGTGACAAAAATTCTGCATCCACCCCTGTTCAATATGATTGTTGACTTAAGTTAATAAATTAAGCACTAATTGTCATCTGATGACAATTGATTAGCAACTGTACTTAAAAAAGAGACTAATAGGTCTAGGACCAAGGAGATGCAGGACTGCATGAATTATGACTTCACTATTCTCCTCTTTTCATGTCATGGATATGCTTCTTCTATTTCCCCCACGTCCCATTCATGGAGAAATCCACACGCCAAGGAAAGGCCAACTATAATTTTTTTGACTCAGCAATACACAATCAGCTGGCTACTTGTTAATTTGACCACTCAACCAGTAAACCTATTTTTCGTTTTTTTTTTATTTCTCTTTTTAATTTTGCTTTGTTTCCTGATTATAGTAGAATATGCTATATATTAATTAACAAAATAAATTGAGTTTGGTTATATATATATATATATATATATATATATATATTGTGCATTGGTCCCAGTAATAAGCTGTCATGTGCATGCATTCATGTTTACCCACATGGGCAATTTCTTGGAAGTTTATATTATACGTTGTCATTTCTCCAATCTATCATTGGGAAATCAACTTGCATGCCTTGTGTCCCCCTCTGTTAAACTCTTTGCTTAGCGAAGATTAAATATATATTAATGGCACGGAAAAATTTGAATTGAACACTCCCCTTAATATATATTTAACGGCATGTAGAAACAATAACTAAAAAATTAGTTTGACTATTTGAAGATATGAGGCGTATTAGTACGATATTAGTCACCTACCTAACTAATAAAATAAAAATTATATTCCACAAATACATTTCTTCCCTATTGTTGCTTGGCATGTAAACATATTGCTTCTTTTAATGTATAATTAATCCAAACTTCAGTACATCTTTGTATACGTACCTAGCTATATCTACACCTTGAAGAATGCCAAAGATATACATAACGTGTTGTACTAACTTAAATTAAAGAGTCACTTAACAAAAACTTAAAGTTTCAACGTTGACATCTTCCAGAGGGTTTCAATTTGAACCCTAAGAATAATAAAACAATAAATTTAAACAGATTTGATCATGACCATTATCAATTATTCTAATTAATTGCCAATGGATCTACCAAATTTACAAGAATTAATATGAAGTACCTCAACCAAAAAATGTCATATTCTTACTATTCGAAATGGAGTTATAGTCTGTGTCAGTAGGATTTGGAGTTGCATTATACAAAGATGAGGATGAAGCTACTGGAGCTGCAGGCACAGCCGTCACAGGTGCTATGGGTACAGCCATTGACATGTCAGCATGAAGCGAAATCAATGCACCTGTTGTTCTAACTTGTTGATTTGTTACTTGACTAGTTTGTTTGTACTTGTGCTTCATTATCTCTGTTCTAACTGCTTGCAACTCAGCTTCTAGCAATTGCACTTGCTGTTGTAGTGCAGAGATGGTACTCATGCATCCATAAACTGGGTCCTGCAGCCGTAGGGTTGCCTCATATACGAGGCTGTTGGCCGCATCAGCTCTCTGAGACTCAGGAACCTCCTATGTAATTAAAAAGGATACATTTTGTATCAATAACTAAACCGTGGCAAAACAATTACTGATAAGTTGATAATAGTGATCCAATGATCATGTTATAGTTATTCATACATAACTGTGGATAAATAATGTTTTGCAATAACATATTAACAAAATCATTTAGTAATTTTAATGGAACAAATATTTAAATTTTATTTTGAGATCAGGACCTTGAAGATGAATTTTTTGAAGATCTTATGATGTTTAGATTTTCTTTACTAGAGCAATTGTCCTTAATTAGTAATCACTTCATCTCTTTTGATATTGAAAAAGAGCAAGTTTAAGTTTTGTGCAGGAGACTTTTAGTATTGTATTATTTTAAGTAGAGCAATACTTTCTTAGTTTGTAAATTAATTAACTTAATAGTATATATCTAGCTATTTAAAGCAAAAAAATAAAAAATAAAAAAATGGACAGATTATCTAGTTTTCCTTTTAGCTACCCTATGTAGCTTGATTAAGTTTAAGTTTTGTGCATTAAGCTACCCTATGTAGCTAGATTATCTAGTTTTCCTTTTAGGTATATTACCATTAGCTATACTCTTTACTTGTGTAAATTAACTTTATAGTATATATCTAGTGTTTTTCAAACAAGATAAGCAAAGTAGTAGAAAGAGGTTTAAAGCTTTAAGCTACCCTCTGCAGCTAGATTATCTATTTTCTCTTTTAGGTATATTACCATTAGCAATTTGGAAACGTTGCTTGCGCCAAAAACCTTGTGCACGGAGGCAAATTTGTGGGGCTCATGAGGGGGGAAGTAAGGGGAGAAGGGGCACTCCTGAGCGCACCTACGTCTTAGGAGTTTGCATGCGGCGCAAGGTGTAATTATGTTTAGGGTTCCTGCTGAGCTCATATGCCTTGTGGTTGTTTGCTCAATCGATGCTACTATCTCTGCTTCTCGCTTGATCTTCTTTCCAATCTCATCAAATCTTTCCCTATCAGATAGTAATTCAGACAAAACATGAATTTAGAGAGGGCTACTAGGGGCACAAGAGGAATATTTTCTTGAAAAATGTATTGTATACGTGAAAGGATCTAGTGTACAATAAGGTGATAATATTGATTCATGAGGCCAAAAAATAAATTTATGCTGGCTGTGAGGGGATTTATACTTGTCAGAATTTAATCCCTTCAATTAATCAAAGCAATGACGAATGAAGCATATGCCTAATTCTAAATGAAGTGAGAATGAATCTGACATGAGATCGAAAACATAATTAGGCTTAAACTTAAGCTTCTAACAAACAAAGATCATTGAAAGAGTTTGAATATAAGAAATGAAAAGGAAAAAGAAAAGGAATCAAATTCCTTTCATAAAAAAAAGAATAATTTTTTTGTATAACTAGATTCTTACCTTTCCATGGAGATTGAGGCATGCTCTAGAAATTAAGAGAATCAGAGAGAGTTAGAGCTGTTGTACTAATGTAGTAAGAAGGAATAAAAGAGAAAGAAAGGAGTGCTTAAAAGGCAAGGTATTTAGAGAAAGTGGGGCTAAAAGGCTTGCATCTAAATATATAAATGCACGAGGTAAAAGAGGCACAATTGCTGGTGAATAAGAAAGAATATATGCTGATGTCTGGCTGATGTCAAAGAAAGCAACTGGCATATGCTTGGTTGGGGAAGAAACTAAATTTGTGCATGCTTTGTATTTGAGAAAGAAAATAATGTAATTTATAGTTAGCATTACTGTGTGAAGAGAAGAAATTTCTGTATTTCCCATGACAGCTCTTAATTAGTTGCTTACGCACATGGTTTGCTTGTGTATTTTGACTTCTGATATGTGAATTTTTCTCTCACTGAAAACATCTTTTACAGCCAACAAATATGTTCAATTCAATGTATCAAGAGTTTCTGTTTATAAATTTCAAATAATTAGAACAACATTACAATGGATACTTTTTTCTCTATACTTTTTGTGAATCTAACTAATCAAGATGCATGTGCAGACAAATTATTGAGTTAAACTTTACGCTTCTCATTGATGATAAAATTTTGAAATTTCAACACATAACATTGAGATCCCTTGATGTTCTGCAAATTAAACCGTATTTAATCAAACAAAACTTCATAACGTTGAAAACACGTAACTGAAATTATTTTGTATATATAATATTTTTAAGTCGATCTTGTCAACGCCATAAATAAAACACATATCTTTTAAGCCCACACTAGTGAAAAAACAGGAATCAAGATCAGCTTATCTGGATCGGGTGTACTAACCAACCGATATTAATACCTATCTGGATCGGTTCTATCACTAAAACCGATACTAAAAGCTAATGAAAGGACAGCACATAGGGTACCAATTTGAGAAATAATTCGGGTACCAATTGAATTTAGAAAATTGTTGTTGCTAATTCTTGTTGTTGGTACATTAGAATTTCAGTTGTTGTTGGTACCTAGCTTAAGAACCAAATAAATGTTGTTGGTACATTAGAATTGTTGGTACCTAGCTTAAAAACCAAAATAATTGTTAGACATTTGGAAATTGTTGTTGGTACATTAGAATTTGGGTTAATAATTGGTTTAGTTACCAAACCAAAATAATTGGTTTGGATTTATTTGTTGATTTAATTTGAATTGGTTTGAAGTTAGTTTGGATTTATTTGGACTTTGAATTTATTTCGACTTGGATTTATTTGGACTTGCAAATTCAGATATGGAAAGCAATAGTCAGACAGCCTCGGCTAAGAAATGAGGAAGAGGGCCTAATACAATCAATGAAAAGTTTAACGAGAAAGGGAAAGAGGTGGAACTTGACAAGTTTCACAGGCCGGTTGTTACTACAGATACAACGTCTTTTCCAACGGAATTCGGTATATTGGTGAGAAGGAATATTCCTATAAGTTTCGTATTGTGGAAAGATGTTCCAGAAGAGAACAAGCTGAAAATATGGGAAACACTGAAGGTAAATAACGTAGTACTAAGTTCACAAGCTTTCATTTGATATTAACTAACTCTAAATTTTGATTTCTATTTGTTTGGCAGCTGAGATGGGGTATAAAAGATGACGAAAAAGTAAGGAACTATTATTATCAGAAGATGGCTACTTGTCACCGGAGGTGGCGATCCGAGATGACTAAATTGTGGCGCGCGGGTGAGACGCCCGATTTTGCCAAGCAAAATATGGAAGAAAAAGACTGGGAGGTATTTGTCAAGTATCGAGAGACGGAGGAGTTTGAGGTATGTTTATTTCTGCAGATCACCTACCTTATCTCTAAGTAAGAATTCAAATTCTCTTATAATTAAGGCCTACAATGATTGTCGTGACATATTAATTGTAGACTGCTAGCAAGGTTGGAAAGGAGAATCAGGCCAAAAACGAGTATCCGCATTTCTTAGGATCTAGAGGTTACATGGGCGAGGGTTTTCGGAGTAGGCTTACAGATGCTATGCAGACGATTGCAGACGAGAAAGCATCTAGTGATCCGTCTTCCCAAGGCTCAACAAGTGCATTGAAACCAGAAGAGGTCCTTGATATGTCGATTGGGCATAGGCACGTCACCTGGAGACTAGGAAGACAAAAGCTCGATAAGGAGACCAATGAACGCTTTTATCCAGAAACATACGTACCGGTCATCGAGAAAATTGTAAGAATTTTAGATATTGTCATT
The DNA here is from genome assembly GCA_033356055.1 of Carex pumila. Taxonomy (NCBI): domain Eukaryota; kingdom Viridiplantae; phylum Streptophyta; class Magnoliopsida; order Poales; family Cyperaceae; genus Carex; species Carex pumila. The sequence goes on from JARJHM010000030.1 coordinate 132,644, forward strand.
CATTGAAACCTCTACTTTAATTTATTAGTTTATTGTAAGAATTTTAGATATTGTCATTCATTGAAACCTCTACTTTTATTTATTAGTTTATAACATGTTGTCATTCCAGGGAGAACAAGAGGCGGCTCTGAAACAAGGCTTGTTGGCCGTTAAACGATACGACGATGTTCTCGGAAAATCTCTGTCAAATCCGGAACATCCTGGGAGGGTGAGAGGAGTGGGAGGTTTGCTTTCTATCAGAAAAACATACGAGAAGAGCTCAATAAGGAGGAGACGCGCTCCCTCGAGTTCCGAAGCAAAAATGAGGGAAGAACTGAGGGAAGAAATGGAGAACAAAGTAAGAGAAATAGAGGTGAGACTAGAAAAAAAAATGAGGGAAGAAATGAAGTCTCAACTTGCACTTTTGGTTCAGCAGTCAATGGGCCAACAAGTTCAGACGTTTATCCCAACAGTCCTTCAGAGCAGCAGCCAGTCAATCAAACCAATTGCAGATCTTTCCGGGTATAATGAGGTAATACAAATTCAAATTCAATAATATTCAAATTTCACCATTTATTTTCCATTACATGTTGTACTGTTCATACGTTTTAGTTTATTCGAGTAAATACGTATATCTGAACAGGAGGCAGAAATAAGCTGCAAACTCCAGGCAGGTGTCAATGGGAACACTGTTACAGTAGCCGTGGGGACAATTCATGTTCCAGTTGCACCCGGTGGAACAATTCACGGCAGACCGATGCCGCTCGACCATGCAAGAGTGATGGTGGATGGTATTAAAGATGCGGACTTCATATATCACCCATTACCTGTACCAAATGGCGAGCAAGAAACCCTAAAGGATGCCCTCGGCAGTTTCACTGCATGGCCGATGTCCATGATAGTAATAGGTTCAGATGAGGTATATTATTATTACAAGTTCTTATACTTCCGAATTAGTATCTATGTGATAGAGTTATAGATGATTTTAGATTTTACTTCAATTTATTATGAAATTTTGCAGGAACCAGGCAAAGAAATGATTATTCCTGGAGGTCCGAAAGCAACGAGTCACTGCAAGGCATTTGATGGTATCAATTTTGACAAGCTGGGACAGACATTCAAACATATTCGTGATCGGTTTTTGGAGCTAGATGGCAGCCCAATCACAATCGATTCCCCAGCTGATCTTTTATGTTTAGATGACTCCATACGCGTCTATGCAGATGATTATGCGGCCTTGCTTACTCCACGGGAGTGGCTCACTGTACCAGTTGTTCAGATCTGGATGCTGTGAGTTAATATTTGTAATAATTGTAGAATTTTAGTACTTGTAGTTCAAATTTCACAAAATTGAGATGACTTTTGTGTCTTTATTTTGTAGGTATTGGCACAAATACCTCAATGAGGAATATCCCGATGAGCAGGTTGGTTTCATGGACCCCAGTCAAACGAATGCCACCCTGTTGAATGATGACCGAGGACGTGTTCTTCAATACATAGGGAAAGCACTCCGAGAAAATTGGGACAAGAGATTAATCTTCATACCATACCATCAGATGTTAGTGTTACATATATATATTCTAATTTTATTATATTTCTTTCAATTCATATAAATTGAATAATATGACATGCTACAAACCTAACATGCAGAAATCATTGGATATTGGTCGTGTTTATGCCAAGAGAACGTACATTGTACGTGTACGATTCCGATAAGAAAGGTAAAATGATGCTGATGATCAGTGCTGCTATCGAGGAGTAAGTGTCTTTCCTAAATTTTACGTTTTTTTAGAATACTAATGATTTTATTATTATATTATAATTTCAAAAATGTCTCGTAAGTACTGATTGTTCAATGTTTTCATATTTCAACAGCGTCTTCATAAAGGAAATGGGTGCTTCTTTAACGGTTCGTAACGATTGCAAGGTAATAGTTCCTATTGCGATATAATTATAATGAATATACATATAAGCCATTTGTATGCTCGTAATACAAACATTTTATTTTTTGGAAACTTGTTATATAGTGCCCACAACAACCAGCCGGCTGTGAATGTGCATATCATACCATGTTGCTCATGCAAGACATAATAAACCACTGTCTCGATGTTTTTCCGCAATTGAAGGTATATATGCATTTATAAATTTTTCAAAAATAAGAATTGTTGCTTCAAATATAATAAAATACACAATTTAATTGTATATATATGCTCTTCACAAATTCTAAAAATGCAGGATATTCCCGCTAAATATACGTTACAACGCTTGGCCGACTTTCGCCAAATGTGGGCCAAAGTCTTGCTGAAAGAAATTAAGACGAGAGGAAGTTAGGAACATGAATTTTTTGTAATAAGTTAGGATGTGTATGATATATAATTAATTTAGGATATGTTTTATTGATAATTAATTTAGGATGTGTTTTATTGAAAATTAATTTAGGATGTGTTTTATTGATAATTTAGGATTTGTGATAATTTGAAATTTCGGCCAGCTAAATAAATATGGAAGCTGGCCATTTAATAAAAAATATTTTTTTAAAAATTCAATAGAGTATCAGCATCGGTTCTTACATAAAAACCAATGTTGATAGTAATTTTCTGAATTTAAACACAAATCAGTATCGATTCTTACATAAGAACAGATACGGATAGTTATTTTCTGAATTTAAAAAATATAATATGAAATATACATCTGTATCGGTTGTACAGTACGACCAATGCTGATATTTTTCCCCTGAATTTTAAAAAATCTAATTTACAATTTAGATATGTGTCGGTTGTGAATTACAACCGATGCAGATAGTAACTATTAGTATCGATTGTAACAACCGATACAGATTTGTTTGGTATCTGTGTCTCCCTAATCAGGATCGAGTGTGAACCGATACTGATATCTGTATATAACCGATACTGATTCTATTTTTTCCAATAATGCCAAGATGGAATGCACGGAGCGGTTAGAACCGGCCCCTTGAATATTCCTGCTAATTAATTCTGATGGAATGGTCCGGATCTAAACTTAAACTATTTTGTTATCTTAGCTATTATGAATTCTTTCCTGAAAAAAGAAAGGAGGTAGTTCTTCAAACCATCCAACCATGACGAAGCACTTTGTCATTTTCGCGTCAAACTCCTTTTATCTTTTTGAGAGAGGGTTTCCACCGATTCACTTTCACTTGCAAAATTATATATATAGCATATGTATATTGTGTATATGAGTATTCACATCATCGAGGATGAAAATACAATATGGTTTAGGAAACAGGTTTAAGTTTAACCGACTGATCTTGTTCTTTCCATCTCCTTTTTTTATATATATTCTTTAAAAAAGAATCCCTTCGGTATTGCAGGGATATAATATTCCAGCCGAGTTAAAAGGTTTTCCAGAACCTATTTAAATATAGGAAAATCTGCTTTAAGATTTGTGAAAACTTAAGATAAATGATCTGGTTTGTAATTAAACTTTTTTTATCAATATAACTGTTGCCGCCTAAGCCGGCAACCATCAAAAAAAGAAAAGAAAGATAAATGATCTGGGTCTAAATCAGAAACCTTACAATTACATCATCTTAATTCCTATTTTTATGCCACCTAAAAACATCAGTCCTAGTGATTCTACCACTACCGTTGAGCTGTATCAAATTCAGAGCTAGTGTAATAATTTTGGGCTGAATTTTGATTATTACTTCAGTTAGGAACAGAGATTTCTTTACTTCCATACAAATTTTGGGCTGAATAAAATTTTAGGCCCATATTTTCTTCTATAATAAGTTAAGGGCTAAGACTGAATTCGTGCAAACTAGATTCACATTAATATTTAAGAGCTCTGAATTATAAACTTTGATTGGATTGGTTCTGTTTAAAATCAGATGACCTAAATGTATTAACTCAAAAGATGCTCTTTTAAGTTAATGCAGAAAATTTGGACTCCTCAAGGCCTTAGCCGGATTTTGAAATAAAATTGAAAAAGAATCCAAACATACTTGAAAAAAGTTTGAAAAATCAGGAAAAAAAAAAAACATAGGAATATGTACAACTAATATCCAGTAGTTTATGATTTTTTTTAAGATTTAATGAAATAATTCCCAAAAAAAAAAATTCAATAAAATAAATTAAAAGTCAGAGAAATTTATTATCATTATTTACAATTAATAATTAATCATCGATTTTATATTTTATTTTTAATATCTTTTAGGTAGCACCGAAAATAGTATATTAAAAACATATTGGAACAACATGTTTCATTACAAGTGTCTTCTTGGAGTTCTTCAAAGTCTATACGTTTCGACACGTCACGTAATATTTCAAATCTTGTGTGGCAGAGGTCTAGGCACTTGGTCTAAATGGAGGTAATTGATCCCATTTGTTATTTTTTTAGTACAAAATACTATAGAACTATCAAATTGATCCTCATTCGCAATATAAAAATTTCAAATGCTTAACTCCTATTCACGTTGACCTCCATAGTTAGAAAGTCTAGCTCTGCCCCTACCATGTAGTATGGCCACATGGCACTTATGCAAAACACATCAAGCTTTTCAGAATGATGACATGATACAACACATTCTTCGAAACATATTTTCAAAGTAAAATCTGAGGAACCAAATTTTTGATTTTATACATATATAACATGCTAAACCACTTTTAGAGCTCGTGCTGCAAAGACTTTTAATTGAAGTGTTGTATGAAATTGCAAGAACCCTCTTCTCTTGCCATATAAAGACACTACTAGAGTGTTGCAAAACACCTTCAATTGGAGTATTGTATTAGTGTTGAAACCATTATCTTCTCTTGACATTTAGAGACACTACTAAAATGCAGCAAACATATTCAATTGGCATGTAATGTTAGGGTTGCAACCACCATCTTCTATTGTCATATAAACACTACTAGTGTGCTGCAAAGACCTTTAGCTTGAGTGTTGTATTAAGGGTTACAACTACCATCTTCTCATGTCATTTGGAGACACTATTAAAGTGCTGCAAACACCTTCCATTAGAGAGTTGTATTAGGTGCTGCAACTACCCTTTACTCTTGTCATCTAGAGATACTACTAGAGTGATGCAAAGACCTTCAATTGGAGTGCTGTATAAGGCTTGCAACAACCCTATTCTCTTGCAATATTGAGACACTACAAGTGTGCTGCAAAGACCTTTAACTAGAGAGATGTATTAGGGTTGCAACTAACCTATTCTCCTGTCATCTGCAAACATTACTTGAGTGTTGCAAAGAACGTCAATTAGAAAGTTGTATTACAGTTCCAACTACCTTCTTCTCTTGCCATCTGGAGCCACTACTAGAGTGCGGCAAACACCACCTTCAATTGGAGAGTTCTATTAGGATTGCAACGAACCTTTTTACTTGCTATCAGGGGACAATACTGAAGTGTTGCAAAGACATTCAATTGTAGTGTTGTATTAAGGCTACAACTACCTTCTTCTCTTGCTATATAAATACACTATTAGAGTGATGCAAACACTTACAATTGGAGTGTTGTATTAGAGTTGCAACTATCATCTTCTCTTGCTATACGGAGATACTATTAGAGTGCTGCAAACACCTTCAATTGGAGTGCTGCATTAGGGTTGCAACTGCCCTCTTATGTTTCTATTTGGAGACACAACTTGAGTTTAGAGGTGTTTGGAGCACTCTAGTAATGTCTATAGATGGCTATAATATGGCATTTCCAACTCTAATACAACATGCCAATTGGAGGTGTTGGGAGCACTCGAGTAGTGACTATATATATCAAGATAATAGGGCATTTACAATCCTAATACAACACTCCAATTGAAGGTGTTTGGAGCACTCTAGTAGTGACTCTATATATCATAATAATAGAGCATTTACAACTCTAACACAACACTCCAATTGAAGGTGTTTGGAGCACTCGAGTAGTGACTTCATATTGCAAGACAACAGTGCATTTACAACCCTAAAACAACACTCCAATTAAAGGTGTTTAGAGCACTTTAGTAGTGATTTATATAACAAGATAATAAGGCATTTACAACCCTAATGCAACACTCCAATTGTAGATGTTTGGACACTCGAGCAGTGACTCTATACCATAAGATAATAGTGCATATACAACCTAAATTCCACATTCCTATTGAAGGTGTTTGGAGGACCTTGGTAGTAACTCTCTATATCAAGATAATAGGGTATTTACAACTCTAATACGACACTCCCATTGAAGTAGTTTGGAGCACTCGAGTAGTGACTATATATCAAGATAATAGAGCATTTACAATCATAATACAACACTCCAATTGAAGGTGCTAGGAGCACTCTAATAGTGACTCTATATAGCAAGATAATAGGGCATGTACAACCCTAGTACAACACTCTAATTGATGGTGTTTGGAGCACTCTAGTAATGTCTATATATAGCAAGATAATATGGCGTTTTCAACCCTAATACAACACTCCATTTGAAGGTTTTTGGAGCACTGTATTAGTGACTCTATATAACAAGATAAAAGTGCATTTACAATCTTAATACTACAGTCCAATTGAATTTGTTTGGAGCACTCTACTAGTGACTCTATATAGCAAGATAATATGGCATATATAACCCTAATACAATACTCGAATTGAAGGAGCTTGGAGCACTCTAGTAGTGACTCTATATAGTAAGATAAAAGGGCATTTACAACCGTAATACAACACTCTATTTGAAGGTGTTTGGAGCACTCTAGTAGTGACTCTTTATAGCAAGGTAATAGGGCATATTCAACGCTAGAGTGTTTGGAGCACTCATGAATTTATGAAAATTTAATTGTAAAAAGGGCATTTTTGGTCATTTCAGATTATAGCTGAAGCTTGGACATATTCAATTATTATTTAGAATTATAGAGAATTGAATTTGGATTCGTTTTGAACTGGTTTGAGTTGATTTAGACTTGAAACAAAGAAGTTATGGCCAAAAAGGACTGAAAATGACTTGTTTTTTATACTTCCAGGGACCTATTTGTAAATTTTCAGGGACCTGAGACTGTGATTTGAGCTTTTGACTAGGTCTGGAGTTCAAATTAGGCTTCCAAGGGCCTATTTGAAGATATTTTATGCTATCAGGGACTTATTTGTAAGTTTCCAAGGATTTCTCTGTTAATATTTAATAACATAGGGGTTTTATGTGCAAAAAGGACATCTTTTAATTATTTCTGGACTTTGAGATTGGTGCTGGTCTCTTAAGATTTGAGCTTGGTGCATTAATAGATCTGTTGGGCCTTTAATTGGTGTGCAAAGGGATTGGATGTTTGCCACTTGGGCTTTAAGATTGATATTAGGTTTGGTTTAATCAGAGGGCTTTGAGATTGGGCTTTTGGGCCTCAATAAATGTACTAGACCATCAATACACGTACAAGACAAGGATATCAAGCATTCGGTCTTTGAGATTCGCACTGGTCAGCTGATTTAATTAAAATTAAATCAGGCGACTAACAGGGGGTCCATATGTCAGGATCGTTAGTTTTAATATATAAAGGGTAGCTAATATCAAAATATTTGCACCACGCCTCCCATGCATCCAAGTCATTTTATAATTTTTAAAGTCCAAATGATTGATCCGAACCATTAGATGTGTTATCCATATTAAAATGTGCTTGGAGACCAAATTTTATATTTTTTGGATTTTTTTTACTATTTATTAAGCCACTTTGAAAACCGCTGATCCAATGGTAGCTTCTGATTTTACTGTTTGGTTAAGCCACTGTTAGATCAGCGATTTTCAAGATTTCATGAATATCAAGGATATTAAAGGTCAAAATAACAGCATATTTATATATTTTTCAGTCTTTTAAAATCTGAATTTTGAAAAATCATAATTAAATGTAGAAAATTCATATTAATATGAAATTTATGTCTATTGTGTATGTTTTACAATGCTTTATCCAATGGTGAAGTTCATTTTTCATTTTATTCCTTCTATTAATCAGAATTTACTGATTTGTCAACATAGGTCAAATGAACACATTTTGTACATTGCATTGCAATAATGGTGTTTGTTATACATTATATGGACTTGGTCATATACCAGAGGTTATCAAAGAGTGTTTATATGTATGGGTATAGGTCTGGTAATGGTCAAAACAAGTTTTCAAGGGAATTATAGCAACTGCTTATATACCAGTATCAAAGAGAGAAGATCATAAGGGTTCAAAGCTCATCAAATTGTCATTTAAATTTTTTTTAAGACGTGTCAGACTCTAGAAAATTGCAAGGAAGTCCCTGACTTTTCTAAAAATCATGTTTTGAGCATGTCCACTTGATTTCAAAGAGTAATATCATCAAAGCTTCATCAGGAAAGGATGTAAATGTTATTTTGACAGCATAACAGTTGTACTTTTACATCCAAGCCCTTAGCTTCCCACTATTTGAATTTAAGTCCTTCAAAACAACAGATTTGGTCATTTCAAGGGTATAATCATGTTATTTTTCTTATCTTAAACACAAATAGGCTCTCTCAAGTGGACATAGGGTTGAGAGTTGCAAATGATGCTTGTGGCTCACTTTAAACAACCATTGTTTATCTTTTGTTTTAAGTCACTTTATACAACCATTGTTTATTTAATTATTTTTACAAAAGAGTCAAAGGGTCAGATGAGCAAGGATGCCTGTGGCTCACTACACTCATCTTTACCTCCAATTAATTTATAAAAAAATGATCAAGGGAGGCAGAGAAGAAAAAAATAGCAGAAAGTTAGAGAAAATGTATTAAAAAGTGGTTTTTTTTTATAAAAGATTTGTATTGAAACAATATAACTTTGTATTTTAAATATTTATATACATTTTTATATATAATTAAATGACTTTAGAAGGGAATCTCAGATCCAAAACAGTAAAGAAAAGAAAAGAACAAAGGAAATAGTAAAAATTTAAAGAAAAATCAACTTTATTAACCATAAGAGATACATAACTTGACCCCTAGAGGTCTTACATCATTTTACAACCCTAATTACCTATGAATTAGGTCTAGTGCAGGAGAAGAACAGAAGAAACTAACTTCTAATGGCTATTGGTATGCTGATATACCAGTATATATGTGTATGTGTGTGTATAGGTGTATATGGCTGCTAGAGCTTGTAACCTCTCCTCTCTTTTTTTGAACTTAATTGAGCATGTATATATAGCCTATGGAGCTCTAGGATTTAGGGTTTGCAACTGGCATGTGCTATCATTAATCTATCCCTTGAATTTCACCAATTTGCTTCGAATGGTTCAGATTGGAGCTCTAGCCTTCAAGGCATCACTTGCAGAGCTATAATCCAATCAAAACATGCCAAGTTGGAAATCCATAGTATAACATAATCACAGCCTTCAATTTAATTTGGTTTATGGGCTAAGATTGAGTAATTTGAAGTCATGCCCTTCCTCAGGTATAGGAAGAAGATTCTTCTGTTTTGTCTTGAAATATAGGCACGGTAACAGCTGTGCATGAGGTTAATTCAGGTGTCAGACCCCTCTTCAACAGTCATTTCCCATTTTGGATATATTGTGCACTACTTTTGTATACATAAGTGTGCCAGTAGGCAATTCGGGTATATACCCTTTAATCTAAGCATTGAAAGGCTTTATTTAACCTCCAACGATCACATTTAAGTATCCATAAGACTCTGATTATCTTTCATTATTCTCAATTTGATAAACCCTATAAATCGGGTGTCTCGAGTTTGGATCGTTCAAGATCGTCTTCTGTCAAATTGATCATTCAGAAAGCATCACCAGAAGGTAAGAAACATTCTCATACTTTCAATTTCCATTTTCATGTTTTAGCTTGCCTTAATCAGGATTCTCCATCGTCGGAGATGAAGGAGGAAAGGAGAGAAGAGGAGAGGAGAGACTGTCAGGTAGGGCTTGCATGCCAGCTCTCCTTTACGATATCTTTCTCTCTCTGTTTAGAATAGGTATATCATGAGCCACACATAGGTCATAGCATGGCCCACAGAGAAATGGGTGCATGTACTCAGAAGGGGTCAGAAGCGCAGTAGCTTTAATCAGGCTTAGTTTTAGCTAAGTATGGCGCATTGTGAACCAAATCTCGGTTAATATGTTCATTGTTTATGCTCTAGGTTTATCCAAGTTCACAATCCAGCGAAATTTCCATCCATTCACTAACTAGTGGGCCCAAGGTTCATGGTATTGATCTAATGCTCCAATTTGCACACAGAAAAGGCCAGGGTTATTGTTAGAAATACGTACCCAAAGCCACTTGGGACCAATCAGGGGCTGCCATGCCATCAAAACCTTTAAAAATTCACAACTCTTCAACCATCTTGAGTTAGAATCTGTATAATATATCAAGCATTTATTGTCGTCAATTTAATTATTTAGCGCCATTTTAGGGTACAACAGTAGCATAGAAATTACATGCAATTATGATCTTTACATGCTTATTTCTAATTTGGTCTCTCACTTAAATCTTGAAACTGAATTTCATAAATTAACTGAATATTCAAACATAAATGAGAAACATAATATCAAAACTTCATAATATATATAACACTTGTTATATGTCACAAGTTACATATCTAAAATTACAATGAAAAATAGAGCATTAAATTTCAAATAACAGACTCCCACTAAAACCAAATATTCTTAATAGAGATTACACCCATATGAGCACCATGCTCTTCAAACTTAGCCGGTGTCAATTCTTTAATAGGAGGATATTCTAACATAGAGTCTGTTCCTAATGTTCTATTTTCAATTCATCATTCTGTACTATTTCCTTTACTATACTTTACTTTAGCATTGTTCTATTAACTGAATAATATTTGGAGCACTTGTTAAGACTAGATTTGTGTCCTTTTGCTATTGAGATTTTCTAGTTTACTGTTTTGCTTGTCATACTTAAGGATAACCTTATCAATATAATTCATTTGGGATAAACTTAGAATATTTTTGGATCTTCTCCCTTAGTATTTCAATCCCTAGACTAAATGATGTACCACTAAAATTTTTCATCTTTGAATTCTTTATCAGAAAGTTCATAGTTACTTGCAACATATTTATATCAATATTGACAAGCAATATGATATCCACATATAAAATTAGAAATACAAACTTACTCATACATAACTTAAGGTATATAAAATCATTCAATAAATTTATCTCAAAACCAAATGAGATAATCTCACTATGATTTTGCAATACCATTGTTGAGACACTTTCTTTAGTTCATAGATGGATTTCTTAAATTTGCACACCATAGACTTTGCGCCTCCTGACACATAGTTTTCTAGTTGCACCATACATATTATTTCATTAATGTCACCAATTAAAAATATCGTCTTAATATCCATCTACTAAAGCTCCAAATTAAAATGCGTAACCAATGTCAATATGATATTTAAAGAGACTTCAAAAATAAAGTATTGATGATTCAAATAACATATCAATCAATATGTCTTCCTTTGAGCCGACAATATTAATTATATGTAAACATAATAATTATCACTATACTCTGTGTACACATAATTTTAACAATCATTAACCTTCCTTTGGGCTGGTTAATACTTGCATTCATTAAATGAAATTAAATAAAAAATCTCTTAAATCTTTGATGACAAGACGAGTTTTATATTTTTTTATTGATACTTTTGAATTCTCTTGAGGGCTTCCAGTATTATCTAAAATAATCTAGCCTACAACAACATCTTCCAAAACTTGGTGCGGCCCTGAGTGGCCTGCACCTGTCTCTGGATTTTTATTTTGTGTTATTTCATCTTGTTGAATTTGAGTTTCAATGATGATTTCGTCCATAATGGTGTTTTGAGTAAAACTTAGATCTATATCCACAAAACTCGCAATACCTGATGGAATATTTGCATATTCCTCTTCGAAATCAATTATTTTCTCCCCTCCCACAAACTCAACATCCTAAAAAAAAATTGCATTTTTTGTCTCAAATACTGGAAGAGGAATGTAAAAGCTACGCGATTTGAGAAAATGAAAATTTAGTCTGAGTGCATAATTTTTTTCCCACCACTTTTGAACTAGCCGGGAACAGTTTGAGGAAAAATGACAGGAGGTTTTGAGGGAAAAAGGGGTGTACCTAACAGTTCAGGGAAATGTCTGGGAACCATTCATTTTCTCGTATAAAATTTTCAGCCGAAAGGATTTGTTTATGGAATTACCTTGAAGTCTGAGTTAGTGGAGAACTGGTTCTTTCCAGTCCGCGTTATCTAGTCCTAATCTGAGTTGTTAGAACAATAACGTGTATCGTTCGATATGGAAAATGTATGAATTAATATGAGCAGTATGTTACATTGTAAGAACTTGTTTCAATAAAAAAAGGCATGTATATAAAATAATTAAATACATAGCTTTAGGCATTGTGCTGGCATGTAATGTTTAAAATTATGATTGTTAAAATTACATTATTTTATCAGTTTTTTTTTTTGTGTGGAAACTACTTTGTCAAGTTTTCTTTAACACTGATTTGAAAGTTTATTTGTCGCGCACATTAAATGAGAGTTTCATTTCTTCACAATAAATTTTTATTGTGCGTATATGAAATAACAAATTTCCAATGGTAAAATAAAGAAATAAAGAAACAAGAGAAAATTTCCTCCATGCCACTCCAAAACTTGAAAAATACCAAATTACCACCTCAAAACTCAAAATTTCTTATTTACCATTCTAAAATCATCAAATTTACCAAATTGCCATATTTATACATGTAATATACTTATTTGATGAAAATAATTCTGAAAAGTGTTGTATAAATATATATATTCATATTACCCATTTTACCTTTCAAATCAAGGGATAAAATGATGAACTTGATATCTCCAGTGCAATAGCCCTTCATCCCCATCCCTGTGCCTGTCTTTCTCTCGTTCCTCCTCCAAGACCACTTCCCTCCGCGCCTCTCCCTCCATGCCTCCCTCTCTCGTTCAACAGATCCCCTTCGCCAAAACCCGCCTAAACCCTTCCTCCTCCCCTCTCCAGTACTCCTTCCCTCTCCAACAGATTTTGTGAAAAAACTGCATAATTGTAACAGTAGGTACACAGTACAGTCCCAAATTATAGATTTTAATTCCTATTTTTATCAAAAAAAAAAAAAAGGCTGAGTTGAAGATTTTTGCAGTTCAAGACTGGTCGTTTACTTGGTGAATTCCTAAGGCTCATACGTGGCAACCATTCCATTGTTTCTTGATTTATATAAATAGTTTATATAATACAAATAATGCAACTGGTGGGTTGATAGTGTAAATATGTAAAGTGTACCATTCCATTGATTTATACTAAGGTTATTTTTTGTGTTTCACTTTTGGGATAGATGGATATTAGACGATGATTCACTTAAATTGGAAAGTAATTGCCAACCTGCAGGGGAGGAATTTGTTTAAATATGGCAGTGAATAAGTACAAAAGAATAAAAATGACTTGTATATTTTTGGATATTTATTATAAAATTTATACTTATAGATTTGCTACTGCATCATAATGTGACTAAGGGAAGGTATATTTGGTATTTCTTGTGTTAAAGTACTTGCATTTATATACTGATATGGTGGTACCTACTAAGTTTGTTAATGTGGTACATGTTAAAGTTTGAATTTTTTTTTTCTGAAACCATTTCCCTCTGGTTATTTCAGAAAGGAGATACAAGACTCAGAATATGCACCTTGTTTGCAATAGATGCAATTGCTCAGAATATGTCTAAAACCGAAGAAGCATCTGGAGATATATACAAGACTTCTACTTGGACTAATTTTTTTTTGGATGAAATTATGTAATTTTTTTTACTAAATTTTTGTTTTGATGTAATTGTCAAAATATGATATTCTTGAGGTTAAACACACTTTTATTGGAATTGTCTTTTAGTCATTGCTTGCTATGTTCTAATGTTGTTTGAACTAAATAATATATTTGTTTAGTGAATAATGTTTTCCAGATCAAATTAATTACTTTTTATAAAATATCATTGCTTCTTATTTCCCATTTCAAAATACCACTTAGACATAGTAATATGAAGAGCGCCTGAGTCGCTTGTTACAAATAAGGAATTTAATTTCAAAGAAAAGTATGATGTGCCATGTGCCAAAAAGCAGAAGACAATTAAAATTTGAAATTTCAACATTCACAAATGATTCATTCCTCTCTGAGTTGTTCTATTATAGAATCATGATTCATTCTCTTTTGTGTGACACACTAACAAAATTGAAATACAATTGCAATATACAAGATGTGCATTTATTTATGAAATAATAGACGTACAAGCATTCGATAAGAAGTTAATATAAGATGTGCACTTATTTATGAAAACAAACATCCATCAACACGAAAATAAAAAGACACAAATATCTTAAAATAAATTCATTGTTTCTTGATTGATTGATTACACTGTATGCTATTACATTTATAGAAATCCATCTATCTAAACTACAGTTGTTTTGAAATCTAAGGTAAGAATCTGTTCGACTTGTTTGCTTGTGTGTCTTCGTCTCCACAGAAACTGCAAAAGTAGTAATTAAAATGGTTAATTGCATAAACATAATTAGGCTTGAGGGTTACTAATTTCAACCATAAAATTATGGACCAATGTCAAATGCTTTCTTTAGAATCATTGATGCTTTATTTAGCAAGTGGATTTGAAAATTAAAACTACACAAAAAGTTCAAAACCCGTTTAAATAGATGTCACCAAGTATGCCAAAATCTGTCAAGAACAAATAAACTTGAACTAATCCTCTAAGTCTCAAGCCCTGTACCAATGTACCAGTACCGAACCGATACTGTACCAATACCAAGCAATGAAAAGAAGAAAGCCCAAGTCTAGAATAAAAAAAAAAATCTATGCTTCATATAATCAAAAGCATGCAAGTTGGTAAACCCCTGAGCAAACTTCAATCGATTCATTCGGCCTCAAGTCTTGTACCAGAACTATGCACTTACTGTACCAATAACAAAAAAAAATATAGAAGAGCAAGACAATCAAATGATACTGGTATCACTAAAAATAGGGCTTAAGTTGAGATTCAGAGTGGTATGATTATAGGGCTTAAATTGTGAAGAATTTGGTTGATTATAGGGCTCAAATTGGGAAAATCAGTTTATAAAACTAAATTTGACATGGTAATGAAAGAATGGACCAGATGATTTTTACATATATACACTAATTTAAGACTCAAAAATCTTGATGAGGTATGGTCTATTCTGTAAATTCTCCAATACAATTAGAGTAAAAGGCGAAGGTTACACATATATAACACACCTGCTTCCTATTTCTGGGAGAGAGGCGCACATTTCTTGAACTCATTGCAAGGCCATCAGCTTCACGCACTATTTCTGATCCAACTATTTCAACTACTAGTGGAGCAAGAACTGGTGGCGGAGGGGCAGGAGGTTCGGCGGAGGAGAGGAGACTTCGGCCTGACGGAGAGGGAAGGGGTACTGGAGAGGGGCGGAGGAAGGGTTTTGGCGAAGGGGATCTGTTGAACGAGAGAGAGAAGCGCGGAAGGAAGAGGTCTTGGCGGAGGAATGAGAGAAAGAGAGGCACAGGGGATGGGGGATGAAGAGCTATTGCACTGGAGATATCAAGTTCATAATTTTATTCTTTGAATTGAAGGGTAAAATGGGAAATATAAAAATACATTTTTATACAACATTTTTTCAGAATTATTTTAATCAAATAAGTATATTAGATGTATAAATATGGCAATTTGGTAAATTTGATGATTTTAGGATGGCAAATAAGAAATTTTGAGTTTTGGAGTGGTAATTTGATATTTTTCAAGTTTTGGAGTGGCATGGAAGAAATTTTCTCAAGAAACAAAGAAATAAAGGAAGAAAGGTTGTATTTTTAATGGTAGCGTACTTATTAGGCTGACATTACATTAGTTACTATCAAAAGAGACTAGCATATTTCTACGACTATAGCCAGATTTGTATTTAAAACAAATAAAAATTATTCACTATATATTTTTCCGGATTAATTATAATTCAATCGGTATTTAAAACAAATAAAATTTACATTTGTTATTTTTAGGGTTGAGTTCGTCCAATGAGTCTGATTTGTAAAAATTAACAAATTTAACAATATTTCTAAAGGAATTTTAACAATATTTACGAAGAAGATTTTATTCATTTGTAACAAAATAATAAAAGTAGGATAAATCTACCTTTTATTATTGAAACAAGTTCTTACAATGTAACATACTAAACAGCTAATATTAATTCATACGTTTTCTCAAGTAATCAACTAATCATGACCTACACATTTCGAATGTGATTATGGCACATTTATATTTATATATGTGGTTCAATCATAATAAAAAAAATGCTATTAATTCCTAATTGCAAAAGTTTTATTATTTTATGTTTAAGCGATACGAATGCTGGAGCAAATATAGGGTGTAAACGGTCGGATACGGATCGGATAGTGGTCAAACAGTATCCGTTATAATTTTTCAGATATGGATACGGATACGGATTTGATATTAAACGGATACAAATACGGATACGGATCGAATTTCGAATGGATACGGATATTAATATAATCGGATAATTAAAAATAAAATACTAATGTATATTGTAGTAAAAAGTAACATCTAAATATAATATAATTTTTTCATTTAAATTAGATTTAATATTTTTTATAAGTTCATTGGTTACAAAAGATAACCAAAAGATATATCATATTAACAAAATAATAGGTACTAATCATGTCATATTGATTGTTGAACTGTTTGAACTTTGAAAATGTAAAAAACAAAGCATTTGTTCCACAGTTTACAAACAAACATTTTCATATTAGTCAACTTATATACATATATATAAAGTACGGCTAATGCGCTTCCTCTAGTATATTAACAATATGCTTCCGGTCTCTAAAATCTATTGAATTAGCTTTAAATGACAAATCTAAACTGTTCAAACCAATGTCCTTAACGAGAGCTTCGTTTCCATATAAAAAATTTAAGTTTCGAATTTATTTACTATTAAGTCAAGCGGTCAAAAAATGACCAAAATAGTGCATTAAAATGCACATAAAATCCTTCATCTTTTGACCGCTTGACTTGATAGTAAATAAATTCGGAACTTAAATTTTTTTTTATATGGAAACGAAGCTCTCGTTAAGGATATTGGTTTGAACGGTTTAGATTTGTCATTTGAAGCAGATATGATAGATTTTAGAGACCGGAAACATATTGTTGATATACTAGAGGAAGCGCGTTAGCCGTACTCTATATATATACATTCTAGTTATGTACCCGTGCCTTGCAACGGAGAAACAAAATTTTTAGTTGCCTAATACTTATTCATTTAGATGTGATTAAAGTTTAATAGATTTTTTAATTTATAAAAAATATTATATTGCCATTCTCGTAAAAGATAAAACAATTTGATTAAAATATAGTAGCTATAATTGCTCTTAACATTTTTGAAAATTAGAATATAATTACACAGGTGCCGAAATCAACCTCAAAACTGAAATAATACTTTAAGAAAACACCACCACAGGCAGAGTTAGAAGTTAAGCAAGAAGCAATATATTAAATACGAGCAATGAGACATCCACTTGTCAGAAAGACAAAGAAGCTGATTAAACAACTCCAGAAGGAGCCAAGTGAAAACACCACCGATTATTGGTTCTCAATATTTTTATTCACACTTTGTTCACAATTAAAATATAACGGTCCGTAAATTGAATAAAATTATTTTGTATATTACCACTAATTTATTTCAGTTTTTGTTATGTTGATTTCGTAGCAGCAGTAATGAAATATTTTTTTGATCACTTTTTTAAATATGAGTATTTTTTTAATTTGATTTGTTCATCATGTATTATAAAAAAAAAGTAGCAGCCTAATAGTTTATTTATTTATTTTCTTCAAAGATGGTAATTTTTATTTTTGGGGAATGAATGCATGTGAATGAAGACAAAATGAATAAAACCAAGATAGCAAGTTGACAATGTAACAATTAGCTATATCATATGACGCCACGTGTCATTGATTATCGTAGAAAATAAGATTCATGCATGAATTATCCTCAAATTATTCGTTTTCAAAACATTTCCATGTAAATAGACAAATAATTAAATTACAAATATATCAAGATGATTATACATTTTTAAAAGAAATTATAAAGAACTTTGTAGTAGTAGTAGAAAGGTGCTTGAAATGAATTAGAAATTGCTAAGAAATAGAGACAGCCAATTGGCTCAGCAAATGAGCAACCAAATAACAAAAAAAGGAGACACTAAAAGCATCTACATCTGTGAACCCAAAATAAATTAAATATAGTAGTCTTAGTAATTTAGGAATTAATTCGATCTTAATTTCTTAACCACTGTATTTGTAAAATTAGTTTTAATTTCTTCACTTGAGTTACGAACCAATCAGAGAAAAAGAAAGTCCTGTAAAAATTAACTTAATTTCTTAATCACTACATTTGTGAAACCATTTCATCACTTTTTCTTTTATAAAAATTATATTCTCTTCTTTCCAGTTTCTTAGCTTTGAAATTTTCTCATTTATGTGTCAACTTATAAAATATGAATATAGTATTGTAAAATTGACAGAAAAAAATAGTTGTGCCTCTGTTCATTGTATCAACAAACAAACAAAAAATTACAAGTAGAAAACTACCGTTCTTTTCACCAAAAAAAAAAAAACTTTATTTAATAAATTGTTCAACTCAATTATTTAAAAATGTTAAAAACAAATCATATACTTGATAAAGTCGAAGTAATATAAATGCTTACTTTCCACTTAATTTAACTACGATGAAGTGCTCTCTAGCATCAAAGACTATCAATTCTTAACAAAAGATGTTCCTTCCACCTAATCTCAATGTTCACCTGAGACATAACTCGATTATTAATGAATATTGACATACCTGATTGTCTCAATGTTCCTCTGAAATTCATTTGGTTGTTTTTTTTATTATATTGATTGTTTTTAATACAGAGTACCCAATTAACTGTGACTTTTTTTCTTGAGCCAATGTACTATTTAATAGCATATTACGACACTTATTGTGTTAAATTCATTTGGTTGTTTTTTTTACTATGTAATATTTTTTTTTTGTTAGAATTAAATTAGACTGCTCCATTATGTACTACATTATGAGTCAGGAGTTGACTCGTCTCGATTTAAGTTGTTCGCAAGTTGATTTCAAATTAAAGCTTCTAACTCGGAAGTAGATTAGCAACTCGGACTCAACTCGGTTCATGAGTTCGCGAGTTGAATTCAAATTGTCCTCAATTCGGCTCATGAGCAACCCTAATGGTATGTGTGGTAGCAATACAGATTTACTCAACTGTATGTGCAATACAAAAATTAAATATATTAGAACATTTTATGTTTAATTAAAAAATTCTAAAATTCTAAAACTGCAAAATAATTTTGCGGAAATAGGAATTTCAAATTCGCAAAATTATTTTTGGTTTTAGCCGAATCCAAAAAAAATCAGAATCGGTGTTGATTTTGAAATTTGATATTTTTTTTTAATTTCAGTACGATCCATTAAGTCAAATTATATGATTGTCTGAGCTAGCAAAATCTTCTTTATTTAGACAAAGTAAACCATAAAGTTTGTTCTTGAAAGACATAAAAAATTATCTACCATAGACTCACTCTTTATATTATTACTACATTTTGCGAGATTTAAAAAAAATATATACATTTATTCCAATTTTAAAAAATGTATCTAGACGAATTCAAGTTAATTGTTACATATTTACATTCCTTTTAATTTAACTTCTTCAAATTGATTAAAATTGTTAAATTTTCTGTCAGAAAAATCATCATGTGGTATTTTAAAATAGAGGGAATTTTATGTATAACCCTAAAATATCCAAAATTAGATATTCTACTCTAACTTTGAAATTACATATTTTCTTCTCTATAGAACTCATAAATTTACCTACTTTATTGTCTTTATATTAAAACTCATTTTAAATTTATGAAACATCTATTACATCCTTTATTAAAAACATAAAAAAATTGAAGGTTGTTTAAGATAAATATCAGTCTTATATTTGATCAGTTTTCGAGGACAAAATATGTATTTTTAAAGGATAAAGGGAACAATGAGTATCCGGATTTTTTTAGGATAAAATAGACAATTTATATGGGAAAAGGGGCTTATAAAATCAACATTTTAACTTTGCTCTTATAAGAGAAAGGGGAGGTAGCACAATTGGCTAAGAAAATGTCTTAGAGTTGTTATACCCAAAGGTCGAGAGTTCGATTCCCCCTCACGAACCTTGGTAGCTACTACCAAGTTTTCAAAAAAAAAAAAAAACTTTGCTCTTATAAGATCAATATTTTAAAATATTAGACTGAACTTTTTAGTTACTAATTTAAAATCTATATGCGAAAAAAAGGGTTTGAAAATTGATTTTCTAAAAACTAACAAAAGTTGCATTTTTATGTACATACCTTTCTTTGATTTTTAATTTACATTCATTATGCGTGAACTTTCTAATTTAAACTATTACCATATCGTTATAAGATGCAATAGCCACGCAACAAATATCTGAGATGGAACTTTATGATGGAATTTGTAGAATAAATTTTTTAAAATTTAAATAGCATATAAAGTACATAAACAGTTAGGCCATCCCATTGACCAATATCTTTATGTTTTATCTAATGGTGGCATCAGATGATATGTGGCCTCCCACACACTAAACAGTAAACAAAATTGTTTCCTAAAAAAATTTAAAGAAGTGTAACCCACTATAAGATGGTGTCTATCTTACTTGAAAAGACATATACATAAGCTGTCAATTTCAAAAGAAGAGAATCTATAAATGAAATTGAATTGTCACCTCAAATGCTCCTCCTCCTCCTCCTCCTCTCTCTCTCTCTCTTTCTCTTCTCTCTTCTTTCTTCTCTCTTGTCTATCTCATTTGAAAAGACAATCCATAAGCTGTCAATTTCAAAAGAAGAGAATCCACAAATGAAATTAAATTGTCACCTCAAATACTTCTCATCTCCTCTTTCTCTTCTCTCCTCTCTCTTCTCTCTATGTCGATGCAATTGGGGTGAATAATTATGCCACAGTTAAAACAAAAGAACATATCCATTATATCTCTTTTCACCTAACATAAGCCACAATGTCCTCATTCAGTTGGAGGATCCCTGTCTTCGAAATTCTCGTCAAAGATATTTCTAACACGAGGATCAGGGCCGCTCATGAATTATTCAACATCTTCGGATGAAAATAAACATTGCAAATGCCTCCTCGAGAGGGTTTTACTTGTCCAAAAGTTATTAATAATTTATCTTTTTTCTTCACATGAAATAGTAAGAATTAGGGTTTCAAATGACAATGATGAATTAGACATTTGGTATTAATTCTAAATAATTTATAAAAATTAATAACAATTTGTCTGAAGCAATTTGTAACACTTTCTAACAATTAAAAAGTTCAATAAAATTAAAAAATAAACCTGCAATCGCCCAAAAAATCGCTCTTTTTTGCCTCTATAATTGCCTTTGTTTTGTCTTCCTCTTTTTCTCTGTTTCGATTCTAGTGAGTTTGAGAGGAAGGAAAGAGATGAGATATTTATAGTACCAAAAAAACAAAAACTAAAAAAATCTCAAACTGTGATCTAATTTCACGGTTTGATATTTTTAATCCAAACCGTAAAATTAGGTCACGGTTTGGATATTTTTAATAAAAACTTTGGATTCTGAATAGATTTGATATTTTGTATAAAATGCAGGATATAAAGCACAGTGCATTCCACAGAAAAGTGAAGGCACACGTAACGTTTGGCAGAGTGCATATCCTTTGAGATATACCAATGTGTCTGTTGCCTATTTGGAGGAATTTTTTTTTATAAATCATAATTAATTAAATTAATTTTAACAAAACAGTATGATTACTTTTTCTACAAAAATTATAAGGACCAAATTCCCAATTCAATCTCCACATTTTATTTTTTTTCTGGTCCGAATTGTGGATTCGGTCTCTCTTTATTTTGAAACAATAGGCTATCACAGGCAGAAACATGAGCTATCTCTGACTGAAACAGCTTGTTCTAGGCAAAAACGGAGCCAAAACAGAGAAAAATGTGGGAAAAAACAAAATAGGGGTCCCTAGCAGAAACAGAGAAAAATTTGGAATTCAGTCTCTCCAAAAAATAAAATTTGGAGATCGAATTGGAAATTTAATTCTTATGATTTTTGTAAAAAAAAAATAATCATGCTGCTTTGCTAAAATTAATTTAATTAATTATAGTTTATAAAAAAAATTCTATTTGGGGATAGCGCTGGGACAGTATTATTTTTGCTTTGTGATTCGTGCAAAACTATTTAAACGGTTGATAGATTCCAAAAAGTCACGCAAAGTTAGATATCTCAGAGGATGCGAATTCCGTTTGGCAGCACCAGAATGAAGGAATCCGCTTGGGGCTAACACGAGGCGTTCCCTTTTCTTTCTTTTTTTATCAAAGTGCGATCTGAAATCCGACGGTTCAAATAATACCTGAGAGAAGATAGCTTCCATTTTGCAAGTACTTAGAATAATTTTAGCATTTACGAGGAGGTTTTTTTTATTTACTTTTTTGAGAGAACTTTACGAGAAGTTGCTCATGCGATAGCTTCAAAAGGAGTCTACATATTTAACATAAAAAAACCGTAGACTATTAATTTAATTTACTAATTGTATTAATTTCCTCGATTTGCTCATTCGTACGTTGTACTTAAGAAAATGAAATATTTTAAGAGAGAGTCTATGCATATCACGGGTTGGTTCATAATACAGACTAATATTTTCATTTTCTAAATTCTAACAATCGATCCAAACTGTTTAACATGATTTTCATGTGAATATATATTTGCAGACCAAATTTTATATTTTTTTTAAGAGGAAGGATCAAGTTACAACAAGTTACAACAACTATTTTCTACATTTTCAAAGTCCAAATCGCCGATCCAAACCGTTAGATGTGATCTCTATAATAAAATATGCCTGGAGACCAAATTTTATATTTTTTGGAATTGTTTTACTATTTATTAAGATGAGTACAAAATTCAATGGTATGAATTTGACTAGTTTTTGTATCCATCTTAATAAATAGTAAAAAAATTTCAAAAAAAATGTAAAATTTGGTCTCCAAGCATATTTTATTGTAGATATCACATCTAACGGTTTGGATCAACGATTTGGACTTTGAAAATATAAAAAATACTTGTTGTAACTTGTTGTAACTCAAAAATTGTTGTAACTTAATCTCTCCTCTCTTTTTTTAAATTTCTTTTACAATTTTTTAAGATAGGTAAAAAATCACTTGATCTGAAAATTTTAGACCATCAAAAAACAGTGATTTTCTACCTATTTGTAAAAATAGTAAAATATATATATATAATTCGTTTTGCAAATATATATTCATATAAAAATTATATTGAACAGTTCAGATTGACTATTAGAATTTCGAAAATAAAAATATTAATCCATATTATGAATCAAATCGTGCTAATCGTGCTATGTATAGTAATATAGACTCAGTCATATTTTAATATTTAAAATAATATATTTTTGATACCGGAGCATTTGCATATTCGGCTGACCTACTAATTAGAGTACACAACATTTTAGTTTTAATTTTCTTTCTGTCAAATATCAACTCTAAATTTCAACCTTATATCAAATTTAATTTATACAAAATCAACACGCAGCGAGTTGAGATCCAATGAAGTAACCAACTTTTGGATTTTAGATCTGGACCGTCTGATTCTAATACGTGATAATCTATTTGAAGTGGAGTGTATACATCCCAAGTAACCAATCTGAATCCCAAAGTGATTTCAAATGACGATTCAAATCAGACGATCATGATTCAAAATCCAAAAGTTAGGTTACTTTAGGATCCGGACCCTCAGCACCGGGCCCTCCTAACTGTACTGGCCCTTGTTGCACAAGTTGTATTACCAAAATATTGGGTGCTTTTGCTACGGATTGCTTTGCAATTATTTCATGATGTTATTATGCATTACCAAAGTATTGTGTGCTTTTCCTACGGATTGCTTTGCAATTATTTCATGATGTTTTTTTAATAGAATAAATCAATGGCCCGTAGACCTAATTATTTCATCAGTAGACTACTAATTTTACTTATAATTAGTAATGATTCTCTTGGTCTGCACTCGGTGCATTTAAAGAAAAATAAAATATATATGCTTGATTTTCGTGAAAGTTTCTACCAATGCTTCAAAACCAATTAATTACTTTTGAGTAGATCTATGAATATTTTATAACTCTTAACAAAAAGAAAATCTGCACAGTTAATTATAACACGTGACTTAGTCAACTGATTCAATACCAAGATCAGAACTGGAATCCTTTAATTATCATTTAATTAATCGAAATTATACTTCAACACGAAATAATTAACACATCAAACTGTATCTTCTCTCAGTAATTTGCACAAATGCAATTAACTTCTCAAAATCATCCATTGAAATAATTAACTATGATAACAAAGAAACATAAACCGTGGGGCCCGTCGCATAGAGAAGCACATCGATCCATGCCGAGTCGAAGAATTGTATCTCGTACTGTCTCCTTCTCCGGTCGGCAAAGAAAACAACCACCGTGAAGAACTCGAAACCACATTCAAATTTGCAGTGTTTGCTTTCTTTAGCCTTAACCTCCTAATAAGAGCTGTGATTATGCCAATTCGCATAATAAATCTCTTGTTCTTCTTCTTTCTTGGGCTCGTCGCATCACACCGGTACCTGTACGAAGGTGGTGGCGTGATTGTTGGAACTTGTATTCCTGACACAGCAACTTTTGGTGTACCGGGTTCAGTTTCCCAGAGAAACGGGACTGATCCCGGCCCCACACCGTAGTATCTCAAGGAAGGGTTAGACATGGAGCTCTCCTTTGTTAGGAGCCTAGCAAAAAACTTGCCTTCATGCTTTATGTGAATGGGGCTATGTGGTGCGGTCATTATACCATGAATTGTATCTCTAAACGATGGTTTTGAGGGAGAATGTGGTTGCATTATATATAGACCAAGTAGTAAAGAAGAGAGTACTTAAATTATTAATTAGCACATGGTCTTGACTTAGAGTTGAAGAGGTGACAGATTATTTGTGAAGAATGATTTAGGTCTCCAGTTAAACTGACTGAAGTGTAGTAAGCTAAGATGATTGATTAAGAAAACGGTAATTAGTTAGTACTTAGAAGGGCAGATGTTGACCCGTCAACAGATATAGGACATGCATGGGTTAGACTCCTCTAAAATCCTTTACATAGAAATCAATTGTAGAATTGTCATACTTTTCCCTTGAATTGACCAAGAAAAATATTTTGGTAATTACCAAAAGTTTATATGGAAAAGCTTCGTATCTTGAAATCTTTTAATCTATATCACATTTCTTTATAGAAAAAATTAATGGACAGTTTTAGTCTCCATCCAACTTAATTTTATTGTGCACTAATTGGGTTTTCAAAAATTATTATTAAAGCTTAAAAAATTTAAAATTACATGTGTTCTTTGTTATTTAAATAGGATTTGCATCAAGTTTATACAAGGATTTAAGCGTTGTATTAATTAATTTAAAATTTTAACGGTTGAACTTTGATGGCATTTAATGAAGGACCAGTTAAATTAATTTTTATTTATGTTCTATCTAAAGAATTATCGAAAATTAATATATTATAATTATAATCAAAGCACAGTGAAAATTTTTGTTCTTAGAGGAAAGAGACATTATATTGCCGCATCTCAGCGAGAGAAAAGAGAAGAAGCAGGAGAACGAGGAGATAGAGCAAAGTGATGGTTTTCTAATTTAAACAAACAAAGGTAGTCATGAGTTGAATTAATATATGCTAATGAGATCAAATTGTACAGTGAGAAAATATTAAAGATTTATTTAATTTATACGTGGGTATAGTCAATTTCAATTTTTTGATGGAAAATGTTTGGATCATATAAATTTAATTAATACATAGTAATAAAATATTTCTTAAATCTAAGATAACAAATAACCAAGCTCCGTAGTTAGAAATACATTTGTATTTTTCATTTGAATTGTATCAAATAACCAAATAGAAACTTTTAACGATGGTCCTACTCCTACCAACTGTTACAACTTACGAGAGTACAATGTTCTTTGGACCAGCGCTAAAGTCTGTGGCACTCGGTGTAGCGAGTTGCTTTCATCTTGGATCTGAAGTTCTCATTTCTGAACTGGTGGATTGTTTACATGTCAGCGACACAGAATCTGATTATCAGATACCTAATGCTGTCAAATTAAATCCCAACCGTTCGTTATGCCTTCGCAATAATATCAAAGCTGACTAAATAGGCCTGAAATCTAAACCGGTTCACTGGAACTTAACCTGATCATGTAAGGTACCGCAGAGAATGATTACTCAGATACAGTAAGGAGCTTCTTCACCTATCCAAAGATATTTATTTTGCTTGGAAATGGGTTGTTAAAATAGTAGCAGAGGGATGTACTTATAATTACAATAGTTCACCCAAAAAAAAAATATAGTAAATGGCTACAGTAATTACCCCACTGGGCACTGACTCGGGCGAGTCGATTGGCTTTAGCCTGGTCCATATCAACTGGTAGTTGAACTCCACTGTTTTTCTTTTACTTTGTAATAATTAATGCATGAGTTCCTATTAATTTCGCCAGAATAGTTCAACGCAAATTGAATGGTCTGTATGTATCAGATTTGAGTCGACGAGGTTTCATTTGAAGAATTACCAGATTATAAGTTAGATTGTATTTCTGATAGTGTAATTTCAGATTATTTTCGAGTCTTGAATTGGGTCAAATTGAGATTTTGTTGTTTTCAATTGTTCGGTTTTGGATCATTTCGGAACTTGGTTCGGTTCAAGTTCGAGATGTTCGATTTCAGGTTGTTTTGAATTTTTTTTTCTTTTCAAAAAAAAAAAAGATAAAGTCAACCCTTCAAATTCTACACTTTTATTATTACAATAAAGAATTTTTCTCATATTCAAACCAATGAAATCATCTTGCATATTGTGTTATATTAAGTCGGATACAGTTCAGATTATTTTTTGACAATTTAATATATTTAGATTCATACTGTTATACAAATGGGTTGATGCTTAAGTATAGCAAAATTGGCACTAAATAAAAATAAATATTTTACGTCCAGGTTATCACTTTTTTTTCCTTTGAAAATTATAAGCATGTTTATTTAATTCGACATGCATTTTATTTTAACAGAGACAAGATTCATTATTATCTATATTAACATTACGGTTTATCCAAAACCATCTAAAATAAAACCAAGTAAATGCTTACATTCGATGATGTTTTAATTGCCACAAAAAATTATTCCTTATAATATAAATTAACTTACAAGCCCTTTGGAACGGAAGATATTGTTCAAAATATACATAGAGACAGATAGAGATTGGCTAAAGTCATGGTGTGATCAAAATCTTAGTGCTATCAATTCGTTTTTGTAATTTTAGAAATAAATAGTCGATCTGAAGTACTCAATATGTTCTTCATATTAAAATGAATATAGAGACCAAATTTTATATTTTTTGAATTTTTTTTACTATTATTAAGGATTTTTTTTAAAATACTGTTTTATATAATAATAAATTAATTAAAATCTGAAAATCAGTGATTTTTAATAATTTATAAAAAAATAGTAAAAACTTTCCAAAAAAAATGAAATTTGTTTTCCAAATACATTTTAATATGAGAAACATGTTGGTATGAAGAATTTCATATCGACTATTTAAATTTTAAAAATTACAAAAACAAATTGGTAGCATCAAGATTTTGATCATACCACTATGACTTTAGTCAATCTCTATATATATGAGTGCTGTAAATAATGGTATCTGCTTGTTAGACGGATAGGGTGCTGCCAAGAGATTAATTAAAAATAATCGGTCATAATTAAAAATAATCAGTAGATTAGTTGGAAAAATAGCACACTTTTATGATATAACTTAGTGTTCAAGGTCCAAAAACGTTATAGCACCACTATTGCGTCGCTAAAGCGCGCTATTTAGAACACTGATTCTAAACATACCCAAAAAAAACCTACAAATGAGAGGCAGATCAAACCGCCTTTTCTTTATGAAATGGTATTAATTGTAATATTAATTGTTATTAAATCTAAGTTTTAAATTAGCCATGTGGAGTACGTGATTTCTATTAATCCACTTCTTGATGGATTTGTATCATCTGAAGTATTGTAGAGGATTATCTTTATTTTATGGTTTGAGATTAAATCTCAACCGAGTGAGATTCAGGCTAACGCAGGAGAGTATTATTGAGCTTTGAGATTCGTATCAAGTTAAAAAAAAACAGTCCAGATCTAGTAATTATAAAAGATTCCCTTATCAGGTAACTGAGAGATTGTGAATTCCTCGTTGATGAAAAGGATTCACAATTGTTTACAACTAAGAAACCTCGCATTCTCGCAAGCTGCATTGATTTATAGATGGTCCCATCTCACAGCGTGGCAGGTTGTTTAGTCCTTCCTGAACAAAATTAATTATTCAAAATTTATGAAATTTGGTTGTTGTCATTTAAGCTCATTTAATTTCTTCTATTGCATCTGTAACTTTTATCCTCTCTGTCCTAATTTATTCTCAATTATTTCTTGAGCAAAATTTGTGGACATTCGTAGGAGTCCATCCATATTTTGCACACTCAACTATTTACTTATTTATTAACAAGTAATATATATCTTGACTGAGAATACATAATTATTTACAACTAAAACTTATTGCAAAAAATACATAAATATAAGTATAATTATTTTACTATAGGAGTCCGACTGCCATGATATCGATGGTATTCAGCTTAAATACCACCAACTCTAAAAACATATCAAATTGACTACGAAAGTCAAATTCAAACTGTTCAAACCGATATACTTACATCCTATTTGGATGGAGAGTAGAGGAAGGAATGGGAGGTAAAGAATAGAAGGAAATGGAATGAAATATAAAGGAAGATTAACATATTTAACCTCTTCGTGTTTGGATGATTAATAAGAGAAAATAAATTTAACTTTCATTTTCGTCTTATTTCTTGTTTGATTGATTAAAATTTATGAGGTTAATGAGAAATTCAGTAACTGTTGTAGGCTTGAGAAAAAAATATTGTATAAGAATTATATATGTAAGATATAGGGTTGGACATTTGTGTCATTTTTTCTAAAAATATTTGTAACAAAATTTATTTTCATCCATTACACTCCAATTTAGAAGGGAAACAGATTCTATTAATTATAATGATACAAGGTTAAACCTTTCACCTCCTGTACCATTTACCTTCGACATAATTTTATCAACCAAACACGATTCAACGAAAAGTTTTTGTTCATTTCCATTCCCTCCCTCCCTCTACTCTCCATCCAAACAAGGTGTTAATGAGTGGTGCATTTACAGGCAAAATTTATATTTTTCAAATTTATTTAGTATCAAGTCAAGCAATCAAATGTGAGGTTTTTTAAGTTAAAATTTAATGGATTTATTTTTCATCATTTTTTTACCACTTGACTTGATACTAAAATAATTAAAAAAATTATAAATATTGCATGTAAGCACATTACTAATCAAGTAATTGGTTTGAATGGTTTATTCTTCGTTTGAACCCTATCTAATAAGTTTTGAAGTTGGTGGCAAATATTACCAATGTCACGACAAGTACTATATTTAATAATTGAGGAGGGTCCAAATGCCTCAATTTTTTGTGCCTCCATTTTTTAAAACTTTAATAACTCAAATTTAAAACTTAAATGTCAAAATAAAACCGTTATATTTGATCTATGTTATTTTCTCTATGTGCTTATAAAAAATTATCACATTTCAATTTTATTTTTATGTGAATCAATAAGTTCAAAAATCAACGTCTATAAATCATCCACATTAGTATGTTTTTTACAAGCTCTTGATGACAATCAAAATAAAATTGGAATGTCATAATTTTTTACACGTGCATAAATAAAATAATGTAGATCATATCCAATGGTTTTATTTTGACATTTAAGTTTTAAATTTTGAATTATTAAAGTTTTTAAAAATAGAGACATGATGGAGAGGCACAAAAAATAGTGGCATTTGAACTCTCCTCTTAATAATTATATAGTTTAATAAATAAATGCTTGGTATCGAGCTATTAATAGTTCTGGAATGAATTGATTAGTGTTCTATGTTTTTGCCATGTGATGTTGTTTTTGTTGTTCTGTGAACATGCTTTGTATGTTAGTACTTGTATGTTGTTTTTGTTGTTACGTGAACATGCTTTTCATGTTAGTACTTATGTGTTGTTTTGCATTACTTTGGTATAATGCTTTTTTGTATGTTGTTACTAACTTCATTTTTGAAATTTGTAGCAGCATGAATTCTTTTAGTTTCAATGGAAACTAGTAGATTTTCCCTACCTTATCAAAAAATTAATAATAAATAAATAAATAAATAATTGTAATTAACAAATGGGTAGAATTATTGGATTCATTATTAACAAACGGGTAGAATTATTATGTATAGGAAGCTGAATATGTATTGAGAAGGGTTTATTGAATTCAATTGTACCACGTAATAGGTATTTTTAGTAAATTATTAACGTTTCATGATATCGTTCATTCTTTCTAAAAATAAAGAAGGATTATGCTTGGAAAAAATCATAGATTTGATAAGTATTAAGGTTCAACAATTAACTTGAAATTAGACATTCCACCTAACAAAATTATTCTTTTGTTAAAGGGTTACATGTTTGTAATTTCCTTTTATGTTCATAAAGTATATAAATGAAGGACATAAAGCATAGATATTAGCTTCCTATTATGATTTTGATTGCTACTCACACTTCTGATTAATACTAAACTAGCATTGTGTTGGTATATAGCAATAAGATATATTGTAAGAGAAGACGAAAAATCTCATACAAAATAAAATATTTTTATAAAAAAAATACTAAATGACCAATAATATTTCTTAAATGACATCTACACATAAATAACATTCCTTAATTAACATTCCTTAATTAACATATTAAGTAACATATTAAATGTCATTTTTTTTACCCTTTTGATATATTTTCATAAAAAGAATCTCAAACAATATGACACACTAAATGACCAATAACATTTCTTAAATAATATTAAAATAGAAGACATGACCAATCCATTATCAATCAATTCAAAAATTCCTTAAATGACATTTCAAAAATAGAAAAAAAAATCATGACCAGTCAGAAAGATGATACAATTTGCATTTAGAGAGTACGCGTCTAGATAAATTTATATTTCTAGACGTAAAAACATAAAAAAAAGATGCATGTAATAAGAATATTTGATCAGATGATTGATATTCAATTCAAAATTTTATCTTTTAATCAAAGTTGTTAACGGATCAGGACATATATGTGCTTAATATAAGAATGGAGGTAAGATTATTACTATTAATTTAAGGAAAATAATGTTAGGCCTTGGAAATAACAATATTGAACTATTAAGATCTATTTTTTTATTTTTAAGTGACCATTTTAATCACTCTTCACTATTTTCTGACGACTACTATAGCTTAACCTTGAGTGTTGAAAATAATACGAGCTACAGTGATTTCTTACCTCCCGCTTTTACATAGTCTAATTTTTCAATTTACCATAAACTTACGTAAAATTAATCAAATTGAACGAGTTATTCTTTTTGAATGATTTGTAAATAAAACTCATAATAATTTCCATCTTATTTCTGATGTTTTTTAGTGCGATGGAATTTTTGTTATTAACAATCCGTTGGTATATTTATTAATAATTAATCTATCTACGGATTGTTAATAAGTTGGAAATGAAATATTTTCGCTGCAAAAAAACAAGATGAAGGTTCCGATTCCACAAATATCAGTTCTGCAAATTATAAAAAAATAAATTATTTTTATATTCAAAATTTAAAATCTAAATATTGCATCCAAATAATTGAACTAATTTATTTACATGAGTGATAAATCAACATAAAATTTTATATTTTTGAAGTATATATTTATATGAGATTAATTAAATGGTTAAAAAATGAACACATATATTAATTTAAATCCATTATTATTTACATCTTAATATTGTATAAATGAAGTCAAAAAATCATAAATACATGGACAAACTTCTAATGAGAATAAACAAAATCAGCAAGTTCAAATATTAATGATATTAAAACTCACCTTGAAAAAAAAATTTCTAAATATACAAAGGTTTATTGTTTCTTAGCAAATATGAACTGTCTAATTTCTTATATAACCTGTATATATGAGGATCATTTATTGTCTTCTTAATTTAAAAATTAAAACCTCACATCCATTCTCCAAATAATTAAATTCTAAGTCTTAACGTCAACTGACAAGCTAATTTATTTATTTTATTTTTTTGTTTAGAAGTATGCTTTATTATGTTTAAAAGGATCATTTATTGGTCCTGGTCCATAGTATGGACCAATATGCACAATTATTGGTCATTATTATGAATTAACATATTTATTTTTGAAGTTCAAACAATTAATTTGAATTGTTCAACAATACTTTTTTATAAAAATACACTTGTAAATCAAATTTTATGTTTCTCATAATTTTGTACTTTTAGATAGATAGAAAAATCACTTGTTCGACTATTCAAAAATAGTAAATTCTTATTATATAAAAAAAAAAGTAAAATAGTAGTAGTCTGCAAGTATATTTTCATATAAAAATTACATTAAACAATTCAAATCAGCTATTTAAACATTAAAAATAAAAATATAATATGTAGTATGGACCAATCTCCTGTATACATAGTACTATAGTCTTAGTCGTTATGTTCGATTACTTTGCGATATTTAGTAGAATGAAATAAAAATAATATTTTTGTTATTATTGATAGTTTGAACTTTAAACATGGAAACATAACTAATTTGTCGTCATTTACAATGCTAATTAAATAGCTTCGTAGACGACTTTCACAAACCTTTTTAGTGATCCCATACAGATGCTAATGCCGATGTATTTATTATCAAAATGCTTAAGCCATACTTAAAATGTTTGCCTTTTCAGTGTCACAGTCAATCCCGTGAAATTAACTAGCTACATAATCCCTGTTTAAAAACTTATACAATTTATTAGATGAACAGTTAATTGGGACATGCTAACAGTCCCATGAATATAAATTGACAAATCTGTCCCAATCCAAAGATACAGTGATTGGGGTGTCCATGTTAACTGCAGAAATCCCAATTACTAATTTGGTGAGGTATATTTTCTCATGATAAGCTCCTCCGTGTAGCGAGCATAGCCAGCACAACTAATTAGGCGAGTCTTGTTCATTAATGATCCTTAAACATAAAATTTTGTAAACTTTTTATTTATTGATATAAAATTAAAAATAGTACTATTTTGAGAGATTGTATGTTGGAAATTTGTTTGAAGAATATCTCTGAAGAATATTTAAATTGTTAGGCTTGACCTTATTTATTTTTTTATATTTTAGTTATAGAAACTAAAATATTAAAAATTAACATGCATTCATATCCTCCATTAAAAAAAAATGAACCAATGCTTTTTTTTTTTTATAATTCTCAAAAAATGTCAAGATTAATTGAGTAAAATTGTTCATCAATTTTTTTGTTAATGATGAATATCATTGTATATAACCCTGACTAAATGATAGAACAAAATAGAAATACTATATCAGTTTGAATTAAAAAAAAAAGTAAATCATGTTCCTCATTTTTGTAATATTGATACTCAATATAAGAATGTTTATTATTGTAAAAGAAAATTTTCTAATGAATAATTAGCAACCTGTAGAATAAAAAATAATTTAAACTGAAATTTTGAGACCCTAAACGATATTTCTTTGAAATTATGATTCTTCCAAGCTCCAAAGGTTTTTTCCTTGAACATGAGGCCCTTTGTTTCTTCGCCACCTTTTCAAATTGTGGTCAAATAGTCAAATCATAGTTTCTTACCAACATTTATGACCGTTTCAAGTTTGCAATAATACATCGATGTTTTATTGCAAAAACCTCGATGATGCGCTAATAATTTATACCATGATTAATTCCAACACAAGATCAATGATGTACCAATGTTTTATAAATCTTAGTAGTCTATTTTTTTATAGCATACTCTAGATCTTAATACTAAAAACGTTAAACAAAATTTTAAAATGAAAACAATTACATGAATAATATTTTAACTAAAAAAATAAAAATATAATAAAAACTTTTGGATCTGAAATTTCTATATGAACAATTTTTATTTTGTCATTTAGTTGATATTGATCATAAAAAAAATTAGTTGATAAATTATTTTACTCAGTTAATCCTCCCATCTATAATTTTATATAGTATTTATTTGAGAATTAAAAAAAAATCAACCACCAAAATTCTGAACAGTTTACTTAAAAGTAATAATAGAACCATCCAGATTCTGAACGATTCACCAAGGAAAAGTAATAATAGAACCATCCGGCTTCTGAACGATTCACTAGAGGGAATAAAATTTCAGATGTACTTATCATATATAAAATAATCTCAAATAATTTTTATATGGATTCAATAATTACAAAATTTTATATAATGAGCAACTGACAGCTTGTAATTGTAACATCGCATCTACATTTTATTTTTTAAATAGTACAGTTATATTTTTATTTGTGTCCAATTAGTAAGAAGTGTCTAACCTGTAATTTTAGTAGAATGAGTAAAGATGAAAAATAAACAAGGAAAAAAAATACTACCCAAAAAGAGGAAAATAATTAAACACCGACATTCGTGTCGCTAGAATCCAAACCTTCTTTTAACCCTTTCTCATGTGACCTTGTCTTTAGGCCCGGACTCTTTTGGGCCTTATGGACCCCGTTATTCCCTCCCCAGATAACCCACATCCCCGCATACATCTGTTTTACCACGTTTCCATACACCAGTGACCAGCCAACTGAGTCTCTAAAATATGCAGATTAATGTGTCTAAATAATTAGTTTTATATAAAAGAAGATAAATGTACTGTCTTATTTAGCAATATTCATAATCAAATTTTGCTTATTTTGCTTGACATTAGCGGCTGAGAGAGTTTTAATAACTATCAGATGAAATACAACGAAAAAACAAATCTACAGTATTTAGGTGCATGGAATCCGCGGTAGACAAGGTCCAGTTTCAAACTATTAGAAGTTTTCCCTTGTGTAAGAAAATTTACTTGCACCTGGATCAACCCGTAAAAATAAAAAATAACCAAATAATTCTGACAATTGGGCTCCACATCGGTCAATGTATGCCTGAGGTGAGAGACTGTTCTACAGTTCCATTTGCATCCGTCATCTTGGGCTAAGTCAGATCGACCCTCCGCTTTCACAGTTCCCATCAAAATTTACATCTCTCCTGGTCTCTCAGATAAAAAATAAATAAATAATTACCACTCACGGGGCTTCGTATCCCCCGCTTTCTCTCCCATCCCTCTCAACCTCCTAACTTCTCTTCACTGCACTAGGCTCTTGCCTTGCAAGTAGATAACAACAGCATTTTCGCTTTGCTTTTGCTAGAATCTCTAATGGCGGAGAGAGGAGAGGTGGACACATCGTCTCAATTTGTGTCGGTCAAGGAGGCAGTAAACCACTTTGGAGGCAGCGCCGCCACCTCACCTGTGGTACCCTGGCGGCCCAATATAGCTCAATTCCAGCTCCGACCGGAGGTTAGTTTCAGTGTTTTTTCTTTACTTCTTTCGTATAGAGACTCTCATTTGTCTTTTTAGTGGGAAGTTCAGGGATGTAATCAATGAATCCATTAATGGCTGATGTTATTTTTTTTAAGCGAATTAAATGGTTTGCGTATACACTATTCAGGGGTTTGCTAATTGCTTTCTTGCCAGTTACTGAGTTTGACGTAGTAAAAAAAATGTGGTGTTCTGGCGTTGCTTTACTTGCCTAATTAAATGTGCGCCTTTAATGCGGTTTCTCTTTGTAGCACTAGCAGTTGAGGAAAGAAATCTTATTCGACTTCTGAGGGAATAGCCGATAGCATAACATGAAAGAAGAAAAATTTAAGAAACAAAATTGATTACTTGCTACGTAATTTACATTGGGCCTTGCTGCCAGTTTCATCCAACCCAAAAGTGAATTGGGCTTGTAGTATGATCGGGGTGTACATGTATTGGGTTGTAATTGAAACTATATTATACGGTTGTATATGCAATCCAACTGTTGTTCTGGGTGGTGCATTGAATATTACATTTGGTGAACTTTAGATACTAACATTACGCATATGGAGTATTGTGTACATGGAATTCTAATAAAATAAAATTACCACTAGTATAGTACATAGGGGTGAAACCAGTATGGATAATATCCGATCCGTATTCAAAAACTTAGATGTGGATATCTGATATCCGAATATCCGTGTGGATAAAGATACTGACATGATTTTACATTTCAATTATCCGTATCCGAATAGTAGATATATACCATATATTTTAATGTATATTATGAAAAATTTATGTTATTCACCATTATAATTAGATAAAAATTATTGAATTTTAATATTATTTTATATTATTTTAATAAGTATCCAATTCGATCCAATCTGTATCTGTATCCGTCTTATATGTTTGATATCTGCTCCTTATCCGGAAAATGAAAACAAGAATATGGATATGATTTTACCACTATCCGCTCCATTTTCACCCCTAATAGTAAATCAATAATGAGATTATATTTGATTTAGCTGGTCCTAGGAATTTAAACCTCCAGCTATTTATGGGCAAGTACCTCCCAATCACCATGCAGGCATGCACCCTGCCAATGAATTATGAAATAATGATTTATATTTGGGGTCAGGCTGGATAGTTGAGTTGGCAGATATGAATAATGAAGGATTAGCTGGATTTAGATAAGCTTAAACATCAGGGTTTTCTTAAAAAAATATTAAAATAAATCTCTATTTAGTGGTACTCATATTTAATTGTGATGTTAAAAGCTATCTATTAGATTAGTAATCACTCATTATATACATTTTTCAGGAGATTGAACTCATGAAGGTAGAAGAAGAAACTGTCAAGTTTGAGATGGAACTCTTTGTTAAGGAAAGAGAGACAGTTAACGTGTTAAGAGAACTAGAAGTTACCAAGCAGAGAATTGATAATCTAAATTTACAACTAGAGAAGGGAACTTTCCATAACAAATTGCCACTAGCCCTTCGGACAAGTGAAGAAAAATTCCCTGTACTTTTGCGTTATAAATATGCAACCACTCGAAATATGGGCAGACCAAAATCTCCGAATTCTACTCTGATAGAATTGCAACAGGCAAAGGTGAACCTAAACAGAAACACGGCACAAATTCTAAAGAATAAGGTTGAAGAGGAGAGATTATTAATGGAGAAAACCTGTGAAAGGATTCGATTGAAAACTGCCAAAGCAACCACTCTGGAGCAAGATTTAAATAAAACAATTTCTGAGATAGAACATAAAAAGGTTCCCAAGTTGGATATACAGGCCCAGATCAAGCAGGCAAGTAGTGAAAAGGACGAGTATTTGGAAATGAAAGAGGTGTATAAATCTGAGGTTTCTAATTTAATTGCTGAAATCGAAGAGGTAAAGTCAAGAACAAAAATAGTACAAGTCAGATTGCTTGTAGCACAAAAGATGAAGGAAGCATCAAACACGGCCGAAGCACTTGCTCTTTCAGAGATCCAAACACAGATTGATACAAAAAACCTGAGCACAGTAAACACAGGAATTACCCTATCTCCAGAAGATCACGCTGAGTTAATCCACAAAGCACAAGAAGCAGATGCAATATCTCGAAAGAAAATTGAGACTGCAATGAAAGAAGTAGAGGAGGCACGTAAATCGAAAAGGGAATTACTGGAAAGAGTAGAGGAAGCTATGACAGATGTTGAAATAAGCAGAAAGGCTTTAAATAATGCCTTAAAAAGAGAAGCGATAGCGACAAAAAGAAAACTCGAATCAGAAGAGGCGCTTAGGAGATGGCGTTCTGATCACTATGGCAATGATAATTATCATAAAAACACTTTGCAAAGTTTAACCAAGTTCAAAAACTCAGCTGCAACGCCAAGAAAAGGTGGTCCCGCTTTGCTAGATGTGAATGGATTGAGTTTGGTGAAGAGTAAGCCGGAGATTTCTATTGGCCAGATTCTAAACATGAAACTTATGGGGCCCCAAGAGCGTGAAAGGAGAGTCAAGGGAAAGAATAACACAAAACCAAAGGTTTCTTTGGGTCAGATTTTGAATCAGAGCTATGAGGCATATTCACCATTCATGATAGATGATGGTACTCGTCAGAGTAAGTCACCAAACAAGAGAAAGAAGCTTGGGTTAGTCATTTTTACACTTCTCTTGGCGAAGAAGAAGACAAAGAAGAGGCAGGGGTTTAGCTCTCAGGGTAGCTTTAGTAAACGCAAAAGTGCTTAATTGCTTCATCCAATAAAAAACTTGTGTTCCCTACATAAATGGTGCTTTTTTGGAATTCAATTTGTATTGGATAGAAATGAGGGCCAGTCAAGAGAATCGTTTATGATTAGTAAAGGATGCTGGTTTGGTTTGGGTCCTTGCCAGTGGTCTGTCTGTAAATAAATTTCGACTTCCCAATGATGTCTAATAATTTATATAATTATCTCCTTGTTCAGTTTGGCTACTTTGTCTTTCAGTAAATCCTTGTTTGCTTGGTTTTGTTTCCAATTTTCAGTGTATCTCTGCTTGAACTTGAAAATATTAATGGGTGTAAATTGTAGGAGGTAAATTACAGTGGTAAGAGTGATATTTAAGAAATAATTACTGCAAATACTTAACAATATACCATAATTAAGTTTATAAATAGACTCTATGTAATTATAATCATATACATGATCAATACAAACTCATTCTCTCTTTCCTAAATTATTAATACTAGATTTCTACCATTTTTGGTTGTGTATATACGCGATATAATAACATAAAGAAAACAAAATTATGAATGATGCAATCATGCAAAAGTACGAAAAAATTACTTGAACCAATTTTAAGCTTTAGAATATTTCGGTCCAACTGTTACGTAAATTTCCATTCTGACTAATTGATATTTCACAGCCAATTAATCAATTTGTGTGGTGGTTTTAATTTGACATCCGGAATTATGAAATAGCTTTTGTCATGGACTCATGCCCGAGCCGGAACATTTTACGAATACCCTCAATTAAATAAAAATTACAAAAAATACTCACTGTTCTTTTATTATTAAAAATGCATCCTATTTCCCTTTAATTCCTGGCGGTCCTGGTGTGTGTTTTTTGGAAAATTCTCAAAACAAAAAATATTAAATTAAAGAATAATAATTTATGTACATGTGCTACAGTACCCGCACAGTATCTGTGCTACAGTAACTGCATTTAGAAGAATAATGTATTATGGTCCCCACTAATTATTATTCTAAAAAGATATTATATAGTCTCAACTAATTATTATACTAAAATCTCAGCAGCATCCTTTCAAAGCCTCGGCACTAATTCCGCATCAATATTTATATAACAAAAATAGTTGACCTCATAAAAATAAATACTTCAGTGCATATATATAATACTTTCAATACTTAGATATTAATACTTTCAGTGTTATATGTAAAAATAGGAGAGATCCAATTACAACATTATGGCAGTTTAGGTCTTCACAAGCAGTTATGTAAAAAATACAACATTGTTTACTATATAAATATAAATACTTGTGTTCTTTGAACTATATACTTCAAGATTTGACTATTAATAATTAATATTAAATAGATATGGAATGGTTGCGGAGCCCACAAGCAATTATGGCAGTTTAGATGCAGGTGCGACGTTAGAAATTTCAAAAAAAAGTCGGGGTACGATTATTTAAAAATAATTAATTTATCATTTACATTGTTTACTATATAGATATAAATACTTGTGTTATTTAAACTATATACTTCAAGATTTGAATATTAATATTTTAAAATAAAGTTACATATCTGGAACAGTTGCGGTCTCTGCAAATAATTATGGCAGTTTAGGTGCGGGTACGACATTAGAAATTTCAAAAAAAAGTGCGGGTACGATTATTTTAAAATAATAAATTTATCATTTACATTGTTTACTATATAGATATAAATACTTGTGTTCTTTGGACTACATACTTTAAGATTTAACTATTAATATTTTTAAAAAAAATTACAGATCTAAAGTGCAGTTATGACAATTTGGTCTCCACAAACAATTATGACAGTCTAGGTGTGGGTACTGTAGTGTGGGTATTCATATTAGCTTCCTAAATTAAATTCTAAACTAAATTTTAAAATGAAACACTAAACTAAATTATCAAAATGATATGTTTTTATTATAGTATATCCTAGATCTGAATATTTAAAATGCTAAACTAAATTGCAAAATAAAAATATTTGAACTAAACAATGAAAATATAACAAAAAAAAATTAGATCTTAGACTTTGTACATATACATGAACAATGTGTAGGAACGAGTATGGTACAACAAAATCGGAAATTAGACCGAAAAAACTTAATTGGAAACTTAAACTGAAGTTTTGAGGCTCTTCTCTTTATTTTTTGCAATCTTGACTGCATCATTTTCTCAATAAATGGTAATGGTTCATAAATCATAACTTATATATTCTTTTTGCAAGCTTTCCGAAAAGTAATCATTTGTTAAAATTGGACATTCAAGCTCTCAGATATGCTTGTTTGAAGTTTTTTCGTCATTTTCCACCTTCTCAGTGAAGATATCATCTATCTTGCCTTATCTCTTGCGCTAATCTCTTCTGTTTATGAGAGATGTCTTAGATAAATATTTGTATAACATACATGTGTTTTAGAAATGAGAGGAATAACTTACAAAAAAATAGATAAAGATGCATTATAATACAAAGACAAGATGACATGAAAAAATTTGTATTTCTTTTATCATGCACAGATCATATAGTAAAACCATGTACAACAATTGGAGCATTCATATACACCTGTCTAAAAAGAAGCACGCTCCTAATTTTTGTAATTGAATCAATATAGTATTTTTGTTTTGTTCTATCATTTAGTCAGGATTTTATATTATCCATTTGATATTGATCATTAAAAAAATTAATTGATGAATAATTTTACTTCTCAATTACTTTTCAATTACTCATTAATCTTGACAAAAAAACAAAAACAAAAAAAACCAAAGCCCTATCGGTCCATTTTTTTTCAAAACCGTTCAGATTCTTGACGATCTTGAAGCGAAATAGACTGCTAGGAATTCTGATGATCTGAATATTAAAAAAAAACAGTGAGATTTTTTGTAATTTTTTATTTAATTGAGGATATCAATAAAAAATTCGGTGCCCGAGCTATTATTCTACTACTTTTGTGATTTTTGTATTTTTTGAAGGGAAATGGACTGCCAGGAATGTTGGTCCTTGCCACCGATTTTAACAACGCTACATTTGTAACTTTTGTGAGTTTTTAGTACTTTTAGTTCTGATAATTTAAATCAGAGGAAGTTCATAAAACCTCCTATTCTCAAAAGCCAAAATAAAATATTTTTCCAAGTATTTTTAACAAAATACTCCCTTGAATTCCATTAATTTCATTCTCACTCACTCACTTCACAACTATATAATTATTACAAATTTAAATTTTTAGTTTTCATAATAATTTGCAATTTCCTCATTCATAATTCGAAAAACTTAAGCTCCACCTTTTGAAAAGTGTCTGTGAAATATGAAATTTCATTACAATGTACAACGCCAAAGTTGATGTCATTTCAACAATTTCAAGCTCAAAATAATTAAATAGGCACCACAAATTAAACAACAATAATTATCATGTGAATTTATTTATTTTTGAAATGATTGGTAGAAGCATATCATAAGAATTTTCAAACTTTAAATTTGAGATAACAAATTCTTGTTTTGAACTTTGAAATTAATACAAAATTTTGATTTTGATTTAATATAAATGATTACTAGAAAAGTCAATTTTGTAAGATATGGTTTTTAATTTAAATGTAACATTTAGATTGTTTGCACTAATCAAAAGTAAAATGAATCTAACATCAATTGACACACTGGAAACATGACCTAGATATTCACAAGACAGAGTAGACGTAGCGAATAGTGTGAATTCAATATAAAAAATTAAAAAGTATTGATTATTAAATGTTTTTACGTTTTATAAATATCATATAATATTGATTAAATTTTAGAAATATAATTACTGAGTAGTTTGCATTATTTGATTTGGGTAATATAAGCGATAAAAATCAAGTTTTAGAAAAATGAAAATGTAAATTTTTTAATTTGACAATTCAAAAATAAAATCACAAAATTTAATTTTGAGAAATTCATATAAAGTTGTCTTGAATGGTAAAACTAATAATTTTGATCTGTGAAGCATGAAAATAGTTTGTCAACTATGAAATCACGAAATTTAATGTCAAATTTGAAAATTTGAAAGGACCGTATTACACTATTGAAAATAATTAATAAAGAATTAATAAGTAAAGAGGAAAGAAAAGTGGAGGATATAAGAAAATAAATTAAATATATGTGACCTCAAAAAGATATTTTTTTGGAATTGGAAAAAAAAAAATTGTTGTGAACTTTTAATTTTGTGCAAAGAAATATATTTTGTAAAAGTTCTCACTTAATTAGTCCTTGTTAGCATATGGCTGATGTCATTCGGCATCACCTGCTTCGGATTGGAAGTTGATCATGTTTGATTAAGTAGATAAATTAAGTTCAAATAGTACTATATCAATATTATATGACAACAACCTCAAAATTTATTAAATAGATTTTAAATAATTAATTTGAATTGTTCAAACCGATTTATTTTATGAGTGATGTGTTTGTATATAATTTTTTTTTAGTTATTTAGTATGAAGACAAGTGTCAAAAATGTTGAAAAAATAAATTCATAAAATAAACTTAAAAACTCCTACATTTGACCGCTTGATTGCATACTAAATAAATTTGAAAGATTATAAATTTTAAATATAAAGTTGTAAATACATAACTAATGAAGTAGATCAGTTTGAACAATTTACATTCACCATTTGAAGTTGATTAGATAGATTTTGAAGTTGATGTTATA
Source organism: Carex pumila (assembly GCA_033356055.1). Taxonomy (NCBI): domain Eukaryota; kingdom Viridiplantae; phylum Streptophyta; class Magnoliopsida; order Poales; family Cyperaceae; genus Carex; species Carex pumila. The sequence continues at coordinate 175,671 of JARJHM010000030.1, forward strand.
TATGATAAAATTCGTACAAACGAGACTGATAAATTCATCAATGTGAACTAAGAAGCTTCTAAGAGGTATCAGTGTGAACTTTTAATTTTGTGCAAAGAATTATATTTTGTAAAAGTTCTCACTTAATTAGTCCTTGTTAGCATATGGCTGATGTCATTCGGCATCACCTGCTTCAGATTGGAGGTTGATCATGTTTGATTAAGTAGATAAATTAAGTTCAAATAGTGCTATATATAACATATGGCAACAACCTCAAAATTTATTGAATAGATTTTAAATAATTAATTTGAATTGTTCAAACCGATTTATTTTATGAGTGATGTGTTTGTGTATAATTTTTTTTTTTTAGTTATTTGGTATGAAGACAAGTGTCAAAAATGTTGAAAAAATAAATTCATAAAATAAACTTAAAAACTCCTACATTTGACCGCTTGATTCTATACTAAATAAATTTGAAAAATTTTAAATTTTAAATGTAAAGTTGTAAATACATAACTAATGAAGTAGATCAGTTTGAACAATTTACATTCACTGTTTGAAGTTGATTAGATAGATTTTGAAATTGATGTTATATATGGTAAAATTCGTACAAACGAGACTGATAAATTCATCAATGTGAACTAAGAAGCTTCTAAGAGGTATCAGTGTGAACTATGAAGCTTCCTCTTTGGACAATTTGAGGCAGGTGACGTCATAATATTCTTCATCTTAATAATTATAAGAGATATGTTTCTCAATTAAATTATCTTAAATATTGCTATCATAGTTGTTACTGAATATTATTAACCTCATCCTCATCATTATTTATCTTCTTTTCGTTACAGCCTCATTACAATCTTAACTAGCTAGGAACCGATGAGATCACCTATCGCGTCATCTCCCTTATCTAAACTCTGCGGCGAATACGGTGCAACACAACGTGCAGCATGTAACGATTATACGGTTTCCCGTTCCTCAATTGCCACTTGCCAGAGCACGCTATACAATTCTCTTTATCCGAATAATGATCAGTTACCTGTTTCTGAGACATCACAACATTTGGGCAAAAAACAGTAGGCTGTTCATTTTAAAGTTCTCTTAGTTTTTAAATTTTTTCATGCTTCTATCAACTGCATTATTTTTACCAGTGTTGTAAAAAAATATCCATTTAGATCAATTAGTCGTTAACAGTGATCAAACTGTCATAAATTTTTTCAAATAATCCGCTAATTATTTCTGATTATGCTCAATTATTCTCAAATAATTGTTTGACGGTACCCATCCTGTCCAACAAACACATACCATTATTTACAACACTGATTTTTACAACTTGCATAGTCGGATCTTATCTGCCAACTACCAAAGTTGAATAACTCATTGAAACTTGAACTCTAGATAATCATTTTTTATTATAATTTGATTGAAATTGAAGGGCTTATCTTGATATATAATATTGCGTTGCTCGAGCATTGAAATCAGGCAATTCCGAGGAAGTCCGTGAAAATGGATCCGATACATATTGGATAGTAAAATCATATTAGTATCCGCTTTTATTTTCTCGATACAAATAAATATCAAATATTAGACAAATACAATCGGATATTAAACATATACGAACATGAATACATATATTATACAAGAGGGTTCCAATGTCTTATGCCTTTCATACCTCATATGTTATATCTTCATTTTCAAAGTCTAAATTATCGATCCGAACCGTTCAATATGATATCCATACTAAAATATGATCATGAATGAAATTTTATAATTTTTGAAAAAAATTTACTATTTTTTAAGATGGGTAGAAAATCACTATTTTTGAATGGTTCAAAAACAGTGATTTTGTACCTATCTTAAAGAAAATAGTAAAAAAGTTCCAAAATATATATAATTTCATCTTCATGCACATTTTAGTATAAATATTATGTTGAACGGTTCGGATCGACAATTTGAATTTTAAAAACAAAGATATAAAATATGAGGTATGCAAAAGATGAGGCATTGGAACCCTCCTCATTATACAAATACCTAATTTAAATTGTAACAAAATATATATCTCATTAAGAAAAATTAAACACCAATATAATTAAACTTTCAATCAGAAAATACCAACAAAATTTCTTTCTAAACAAATATGATCGTAAAACAAATGAATAAAGAAATAGAAATACGATAACTATCCGTGTTCAGACAAACTAATATTCGAAAATTTTAAAAATGACAAACACAGGTAATTATTTGTATATGCACCGGCCATTTTTATTAATACCCAAAAAATAAAACTTAATTTTAAAAATAATCATCAATTCTGTTTTCTTTCAAAAATAACCTAACCGCCAGAACTACGGGCGGTTTCCCTGGGAACCAAACCGCCAGAACTACGGGCGGTCTCCCTGGGGACCAAACCGCCCGTGGGGGGGGAGGGGGGGGGGGGGGGGGGCGGTTTCCTTTTTTTTTTTTTTTTTTTGAGATCTGAGTATTTTGATTTAAATAATGGTGTGAAAAAAAAAAGTTTTCTTGTTTAGAGTGTATGCCAAAAAAATAAGACATTTAATAAATTTATGAAGTGATGTCGTTACTCTTTATAACTTTGATTTTATTTGTCAGTTAGATATCACAAGTCTAAATATAACACTAATGAAGGACTTGACATTTATTAAAAAAATTTCAAGCTTTGACAGCTTGTTGATCTTTTTCCGGTTTTTATAATATATGTATAATATACACGTACACACATACACACATACACACATACATACATACATACATACATACATACATAAATATACATATATACATACATACATTGATGCAATATGTGCATGTTTCACGAAAAGGGGCGTAACTTTTGATCTGTCCGTCGGATCGGGCTGAAATTTTGACAGGAACTCCACAGCCTAAAACCGGATCTGAAACAAATCTATGGATTGGTTTCGCCCATTCGTGGGCTCAGATTCGCGATCCGAGTCTTCCTTCATGGAGTTTTGGACCTTTCTTTATAATTTGTGAGTTTTTAGGGTCTTTTATGTATCTTTTATGAATTTTCTGTTTTTAGGGTTTGTATTTAAACAGACGTGATGTCTTATGGCAGAAGTTAGTTTTTATGTATTAGTTTTATCAAAGAATTGAGAATTTGTGTGATCTCAGAACCAAATCTATATTTTCATTACTTGTTCCAATTTCTTGATCGTTCGTGCATCATACATACATACATATATACATATATATATATATATACATATACATATGCATATACACATATACATATACACATACATATACACATATAGAGATAGTAGCGGCCATTTTTATTAATATGGAGAACAGGATGAATGGTTCAGATCGACTTTTTGAATTTTGAAATTTTAAATTTGGACCGTGTGTATTTCGGCCCATATGCTATAGAAATCACATTAGCCTATCTCTATATAATATACACATATGTGTATATGTGTATATATTATACATATATTATAAAAACCGGAAAAAGATCAACAAGCTGTCAGAGCTTGGAAATTTTTGAATAAATGCCAAGTCCTTCATTAGTGTTATATTTAGACTTGTGATATCTAACTGACAAATAAAGTCAAAGTTATAAAGAGTAACGATATCACTTCATAAATTTATTAAATGCCTTTTTTTTTTTTGCATACACTCTAAACAAGAAAACTTTTTTTTTTCACAACATTATTTAAATCAAAATACTCAGATCTCCAAAAAAAAAAAAAAAAAAAAAAAGGAAGAGACCGCCCGTAGTTCTGGCGGTTTGGTTCCCAGGGAAACCGCCCGTAGTTCTGGCGGTTAGGTTATTTTTGAAAAAAAAAAGAACTGATGGATATTTTTAAAATTAAATTTTATTTTTTGAGTATTAATAAAAATGGTCGTATATGCACAGACGGATTTTTAAAAATAAAAAAAATGTACGGATAATTATCCATATTTGTATCCGTGTAAATCATATATGTATCAGTATCTCTATCCATATTTATATAAATTATATTTGTATGAGTATTCACAAATTATTTGTATTTAGATATCTGAATTTGTAAAAAAATGAATATAAATTCCAATACAGATGCATGATATCCGATTTGTTTTCACCCCCGTCCTAATATTATTCTGATGTGCTTTCTGTAGCAGAATTTTAAAATGGACTTGCGCATGCACCAGCTGGCAAACACTGCCAAAATGTTTAATATATTTTTAGTTACGAATAATTAAAGACAATTTTCAAACCAAGAGTACTGTTATGTAGAGCTAGTAATGAGCTGGTTCGGTCCAAGCTAGCAATGAGCCGGCTTGCTCGTTTTAGCAACAAGCGGATTATTATGAGCGAATCAACATTTAAATATATTAGATAATGAGCGAGACTAGTCAGCTCGTAAAAGTGATTTGTTGCTCGCTTGTTTTGACAATGAGTGAGACTAGTCAGCTCGTAAAAGCTCATAGACCAAAAACTCAAATATATTAGATAATGCATTATAAAGTCAACTACCATAAATTAAATTTGTAACTAAATTCATACACACTAAAATATTAAATTTTTAAATTCATACAAATATAATTCACAAAATAAATCTATGCATACTAAATTCACAGAAATTTGCTGGCTCACCAACCCACTTGCAAGTTATGCTTCAGCTCAAACTTGTTAATTTTGAATTGAGTCAATGATGAACTAGCTTATTAATAACTCAGTCCACTAACAAACAAATTATTAACGAACGAGTCAAATGAGTCAATCCACGTGCTACGAGATTTGTTTTCACCCCTACTATTTTGTTCGCCAATTGAGCTTCGTGTAATTCTCCACAATGTTTATGATTTGTAATTGAAAATTTTGTTTTCCGGATTTTGACTTCTCTTCATCTCCTTTGAAACGGTGACGTTTTCGCTACTTGAATTGGTGACGCTTTTGCACACGCAAATAAAAACAAGAAGTGGTGACTTTTTTTTACAAGGAAGCGAACCAATTGAATAACTTAAATAAAATTTCGTGACTTGATGAATGGTCGGAGACTTGGAGGAGAATATGCTTGGGGAGTTGTCTCGATCTCTTGGACGTCATTTTAATTAGTCATAATGTGTGCGGTTCGGTGTTATTTTTTCAATTCGGATTTTCTAAAATAATTCAAAACTTTAGTTTAAATCGGACCGTTTGATTAGAATGCACACGAATATCTCTTCTTCTTCTTCTTTTTTTGACACTTTTGTGATTACCTCACGTGTAGGGGTGTAAGCGGAGTGGATTCGAAACGGATAATGCAAATACTATATTTGTATCTGTATTTTCAATGAGCGAATACGGATACGAATATAGATAGTAAATGAATATCAAATTTTAAAATTATATCCGCCTTAAATAGATACAAATTTGAATACGAATACGAAATAAATAATTATCAAATAATTAAGTTATACACTTTAAAATACAAAAAAAAGTGACTTGAAACAATGATTAAAACTAATTTAGCAGAAATTAAAAGTATACTATATTCATGAACTAAAGTCTTGAATAGAAAAAAATAAAAAATGAAGAAATGAAGGTAAAAAATAAAGGAAATTATGTTATTGTTGCACCATCACCAGCAAAAAAACATATTAAATTGAAAACTATATCGTATTATCATTTATATCACAACCAATATTGAAATGAATATGGGATAATATATAACAACTTATATCCGAAACAGTAAAGTTAAAGCTGATGGAGAAAAATTTTGAATTCAAATAATTGCAGATACAGATACGGATATTCATCTTCATGAAATTATCCGCATCCGTATCCATCATTTTTTCACTATATGCAAAAATTATAAATATCTGTATTCGCAATTATTTGTATCCGTTTAATCCAGATACGGAGCAGATTATCCGTATCTGTTTACACCCCTACTCACTTGACAAGTTGAATGATTTTCTACTTATGATTTTTATTAAAATAAGTTTCAATTCTAATGATGATGGATCCTGATTCCTGGGTCACCGACCTTTTTTGCAAAAGAAATGGGAAGAAGGATAAGTTAGAAAAGTGGAGACAACAAATCATATCGCTGTTCTGTTTTTCATTCCACGTCAATGTACAAGTCATGGATAAGTGAGGGTTATTTTAAAAGAAACTGCAAATTGCATAAGAGAAGGAATTTTTCCTGAGTTGAGTCTGAATACTATTTACACCCCGATTTACGGATTCAGTCATTTTCATTCCGACCTTAACACTGTAGTCCCTAGAGACTTAGATAGCTGGTCTCCGCTCCATGGCAATTGGCGTCATTATTTTGACAAAAAGAAAACGAGAAGGAATTGTTTCTCTTTATAAGCCGACAGAGCAAACGCTTCTTCACGCACCGTCCTCCCGATAATATTTTGAAGAAAAGAAGAAAAGAATTCTCTTCTGATGGATTCTCAGTCGCGTCCGCTTCTTCTTTTGATAATTCACTAGTCTTCTGTTTTCTCTTTCTTTGAAGTGGAATTACTGATTCTCATTTATATTGTTTTTTTCTTTTTTGAGGAAAAATAAGAGTTGAGCTCTCATTAGATTGATAATAGAAGGTTCCATAAGATTTGTAACATTTAAAATAAGATACAAGGCAGCTCAAGATGATGAGCTTGTCTCTAAAAAGGCAATTAAGTAAGATAGCAAATGCTAAACAAAAGAAAGAAAAATAGAAACTAAAGTGAAAGCGGAAAAGGAAAATGAAGCGCTCTTGCTGTCTTGCTGTCTTGCTGTCAGAGGGAGAATTACACAGTTTGCAAACGCCCCTGTAATTTACCATAATAGCGAAGGCTTCAACTGCTGTCAGAGGCAGAACTAGATAATTTACTATAATAGCGAAGGCTTGACGCGCACGTACTGTCAGAGGCAGAATCACATAATTTGCAAATCGGCCCCTGTATTTTACGATAATAGCTCTCAAGACTTCATTTTCATTTCCATCTGATATAGGTTTATATTAATGAATGCCTTCCTGTCTTCATGGTGATTGTCCACTTGTCCTGTATTTGTTGTATGAGTTTCTCTAATTCATTCGATTTGTCAGTGAAAATCCTGGAGCAACGTTCCCGCCAAACTACAAATTGCGCAATCAGTAGCAGTGACCTTTCTGGCTTGCTAAGCTCCTTGTTGGTGAGTGCTCGCCTTGCATTTGTACTGGCAATTTAATTCCCATGGTTGCCTCACTTATATTGTTGATGACAGCAATTCATATCTGTGTTGTGCATATGCAAGCAATTTTTCTTTGCTATTTTTGTGCATAACCATTTTTCCCGCCAGACAGGAAAAGATTTTAGTATATACATTTCGGTAGGATTAGCTAATTTACTGGTAGCTCCTTTCATTATGCTAAAAGTGTGTACGTAAAACTGCAGAGTACGTTTGGCATTTTGATATTAGTACTTCTTTATTCGATTAATCAAACATTGTGCAAGTAATTATCTTTAGAAAAACTTTAATTCCGTGATCATATTATTTCTGTCCTTCTGAAAGTTAAATTCATTTACAATTTTGAATGTCTATTAATATATATGTAGTTCTGTACTTTCAAAGTGACCATTTTCTCAAGTAAAAGAGGACATATTATGATTGGCGAACTTTGGTGGCGATTACCTACCTGTTCACAATGATTTTACATAAAATAAAATGAAACCACGCACTCTAAGCCACTTGGATGTATTATATTTTTCCTTCTTTCACTATTTCTCAACATCATCGATCTCTGAACCTATATGGGTAATATACAAGGCGATAGCTTGTATATATTAAAATCTTTAGATTCTGTGATGGTTTTCGCAGAGATCAAGATATTTCAATTTTTATTCGTTTGTAATTTCTGATTTATATTATGATGTGTGTGCCAAAATTTGGAAGTTCTGATATGCATGAAATATCAATGCCGTCAGTAAAAAAAAAAAAATCTCAAAATCTAATCAAAAGAATACTATATCTACGAGATGTAACATATATTATATATTAAGATAGAAGGAAAAATCGGCCGAGTTAGACTGGAATCGGCCGTTGGCAATTCAATTTTGGACCGAGTTTCTCAGTGCGTGATTTTACAGCGAGAAACTGGTTCAAATTGGCCGACTCAAGCGATTCTTCGTTGATTCTTCTACTGTGAAGAGATTCTTGACGTTGATTCTCACGATTTCTAATGTGGGAGCGAAATATGCAATTTTGACTGGGTCAAAATACTAATTGGAGAAGGGCCCATAGTGAGAAGGAGATTGGCCCACCTGTCTGATTTAACAAGGGAGAGCGAAGCGCTTGAGTGGGGCCTATTCAGTCAGAGGGTTAAAGAGAAGGTGGGGTCCGCTGGTAGAGGCACTGATCAAGGGAGGAGATGTAGGGATTATTTTCTTCAATTGGGCTTGGGCCATTAAAGATACCTATTTAGTATTTATGCACTCAATAAAGAAATTCCTAAATCTGATTTTTTTTTAGCTTAATATTATTACTATTATTTTCATATATCATACTTTTCTTTGTTTTATAACCCAATAAACTATTTGGCGGTTTTCTAAAATCACAAACAAGTCCTTGTAGTCTTCAATAAGCTCAAATTAAGTCTAAATTCAAATCTGAAATCAAACCGCGTATCGAAGGAGCTTCTATAAAAAATATCCGAGTTTTCGATCCGGTTCGGCCGATTCCGATTCTGATTCATCGATCAAGGCTCTTAGTTGGCTTACTCCTTTTTATCAAATTTGTAGGCTTAATATTTCATAAGTTGAGAAGTTTCGCTGTATTTCAAGCATCTTACCATTTTAATTAATTACAAAAATAGTGTTGATCATATAGAAGCTGTTAAAACTACGCATTGTTTTCATGATATCCAGAAGAATTTCCACCAAGGTAATTAACGAATCACCAGATATGGAAAAAAAAATATTTCTTGGGATTTGCAAGAATTCTCCTTGTACTAATATAAAACTAATGACTAATGAACGGTTTTTGATCTATGACCAGCGAGAGCAAAGTATAAACAATGGAGCAAATCAAGAAGAAAGTACTATGAAGGCATGCTTCAGCCGGGTTGACATCCTTGCAAAGGCCTCCATTGCAGCCGTAGGTATAATTGGTGCGATGGCATTCTCAAAATACAAGGACATCAAACTGCCCGTCGATTCTCTCACCTCAGTAGCTGGTCTTGTCTTGATCCTGACATTGGTTTCTGGTTTTGGGTTAGCGAAGTATGTTCTTTGCATGTCTCACCACATTAACCTCACAAACTGGCAATACATGCTTCACGTAGTGCTTGTGTCATGAGATAGGGTTAGTCTCATGTGCACCGATGTTTTGCTTCTTGCTCTAGTAAAACATGTAAATGCTTTGTTAGCTTGTTTTCTGGTTGTTGTGCCATTTGTCATAGGTATCCTTGCTTATGCCGGAAGTCAAATAATTGGCTCTGAGCAACAATCCAGAGATCAAGCTTTTGAAGCAGCCATGAAGAGCTGCTCTGATGTGGCTTTTTTGACGGTCAGAGGTGCTTTTTCCATGCAACTAGCTATAGTTTTTGAGTTCTACAAGAATCCCTCATTGATGGTTAACCAACTTCCACCGATTGATCTTTCGGTCACATTCTTGGCATCAGTACTGGGGTTTTTCTCAATGATGGTCACCGCAATGTCCCTGGAGTTGTTGCCACTCGCTATGAGAACTAAATTACTTCTGCTAATAAAGTTTCTGAAAAACTTCATGCTGATTCTAAGTGCAGTTGCTGCAATTACACTGGGCAAAAAATTCATTCATGGACTCGTTTTTCTGTCCCTGATGCCTATTTTGGTTGTCAAGGTCTCATACCTAGCAGTGCTTCTTTTCACTGAAGAGCAAGTTATCCAAGACTCGAACAACTTCAGCAACGAACCTGAGATCCCGACCATGTTGACCGGTGTGACGACCACTTGCATTGTTCTGTTATCAGCAGTTTACGCTTTGTACCCTGGGGATGAAGATATCGATGTTTATCTCAGGATTGGTATCTTGGCTCTCATTTCTATTATCGTATCAAGTTTGAGTTGGATAGCATTTCTTTTGATGCCTTCAATGAATGAACAATGGGCCAATGTCACAAAATTGGTCAGTGGTATCTTCCTGGGGTTGGAGATCATCATTGCTGATTCTTTTCTTCTAAAGATATATGTTGATCTTTATAACAAAAAGAAGTAGTTTCATAATTTTCATTAGCTCGTGTATTTTGCAGAAATATGATCATGAGATGGAAAGTTAGTTAATTAGACATAGGAGTAGTAGAGGTGCTTCCTGATCATGTGATGTATCTTACGGGTTTTTTTATTTTTTTTATTTATGATTTATTCTATACTACTCGTCCTTCATTACTAGAATTTTTGGGTTCACCACACTCTTAACCTAATATATATGTGAGATCTTCCAGCACTCGTCTAGCTGCAAGATTTTTTGCTCTGACAGTCTGACTAGACGTACTGCCTGAATTACGGAAGTACCACATTTCATCGGAAGTGATATTTACCAGCAATACCAATACCTTTATGTACCAAACTTGTGTTGGAGTTAAATTAACATTTCCCTGAACTGTGCGAATTAATTACAATAGACCGTTGACCTTTAAACTTCTAAATCTTGTACTGTGCGATTTTCTCTTCTCTGGGTGTTTTTTATGTGAATGCATTATTTTTAAATAAGAATATCATTATTCATTTTCTTATGTTTATATTTAGATTTTGAATTATTAATAAAAAGAAAGAATTGTTGTGATGGTAATGCTAATAAATCCCTACATAAAATTTTTGTTAATATTATAAACCAACTGATATTCACAATTTTTGTGTCAAAAAAAAAAGGCCATAGGTAAAATTTTGCCAAGATACCAATGGACTGAGCTACGTGCCACTTCTTCACTATTTCATGGGCTGGGACGGCCGGATTAAAGAGAATTTCGATTTCTTAAATTAATCCAAATTTGAATTTGAATTCGGACCGTCAAACTAACTTCGTTCCGAATATTAAAAATCCCGTGAATTTTTAGTTAGACCGTATTGGTCCAAATGTTGATGGTCAGGATTCAAATTCAAATTTTAAATTATTTTCGAAGATCCGGACCTAGGGGTGAAAACGGAGAGGATACGGAGCGGATAGTGCTGATACCATATCCGCATCCGTCGGATAATGAGCAGATACGAATACGGATACGGATACGGAACGGATAGTCTACGGATACGGATTCGAATACGGATATAAAACGAATAATGGTCGGATAATTAAGATATATGAACTTTTAAGATACAGATATTAATTAAAACATTAAATATAAATATTAATGAACTTATAAGAGATGAGAGATAATCTATTCATATAATATATATATATATATATATATATCAAATAAGTGTATGGTAACAAAAGATGTTGTGATGTAGTGGTTTGACCTTTAGTCTAAAGGCATTGAGATGGAAGGACATGAATTCAAATCCCACCTATAGCAAGTATTTATTTCTCTTTTATATGGGTCCGGCTAAACTATCCGAATCTTTTATAGATTTCCGAAAATTATCCAAATCCTTATCCGGGAATTATCCAAATCCGAATTATCCAGATTCGGATTATATCCGAATACGGAGCGGATATCCGCCGAATAATCCGGCTCCGTTTTCACCCCTATCCGGACCCGATTAAATAACCTGGATTGTCATGGCACTTGCACGATAGTACTTGAAGATGGTTGTGGCATTAAATAGGCTTCGAATTCCAGCTCCTCTCTTTCCTTCTATCTCTACGAATTATGTGCAATAATGCATTCTAATCCAGGTTGTCTACCTACACAATAAAAGATGCAAGGATATGACTCCCGTCGGATTAAACTCGGTTCGATGGACAGACAAAACTGTTGGATTTAAATCAGATTAAGATTATGATTAATAGAGCGCTCTAGCAATTAAATCCGAATTCATATAACCAAACTCGCTTAGCTAAGTTTGATCCGTCAAAATAGAACAAAATATTAAGCGCTTTCAGTGGATTAAGCAAATTTAGAAGCAAAATGAAATGTGTGATAGCTCAAATTACCAGTACTAGAAATCTAGACATTTATATTCTAACTTCACAACAACAACAACAAAAACATAGGAACTAATAAAGTAAAACAAAAAATGGTTCTTCAATCAGGATGTACCGATTAGTGGAATTGCACCAACCAGTTTGTTTCCACTGGTATTCGCACCAAGAAAACAGTACACAGCTTTTATCCGACCAATCTCATTCATCCATATTAAAAACCTCCTATATAATCCATCCATGCCGTTGATCCTGATTTATATGCTGTTAGATCCGAAAACAAAGAAGCACATCAATCACGAATCACAGTGCGGAGTCAGGCTCCTTATGTGTCGTCTCTTGGTTTGAGTTTTCCGGTAGCTTCTCATGTTTTAGCTGGTAATTATGGTCACCTTGCCAAGCCCACACGATATCTTTCAATGCCGGCCGTATCTCCTCTTTCATAAGATATTTATACTCCAACGTATCCCCACTCGTCTTTTTCATTTCAATTAAGTAAAATTCAGGGGCTATTTCAAATATCTCTGCATCTAGCTCCACTACCCCCTTTCTCCCTTCCTTGGTTCCAGCCAATTTGAAAAGCCCATTATCCTTCTTTTTAACCCGTAGTTGCAACCTTGCAGCCAAGTCCTCTAATTTAGATATAATTGTCGGAGCTGGTTGTCTTGAGGTGAACCTCACCTCCCTATGGCTTTCCCTCTCCCCAAAAAGGCTGGATAAATCAAACCCAGTAGAGAGAGAAATTATATCAAAAGCATTCAAATTAGGTAGGCTCAATGATTCACGCATACCTCCTTCTCGGGACCCACTTCCTGACGAAGTGGAAGCCCCTGAAGATTCATCAGAAATTACACTCTTATTCCTGCCATTTTCCCCGGCATTCATATCCTTCTGGTACCAAGAAGACTCTTTTATCTTTGGAATGGTAATGCGGGTACTTGGATCTGGGTCTAGAATCCTGGCAAGAAGCTTTTTCAGCTCAAATGAGAACCAACTGGGGCATCTATAATCAGCTCTGCTTATTTTCCTGTACATCTCCATTAAATTTGTGTCATGAAAAGGTAAATAACCAGCGACTAGAACAAATAAAATAACCCCACAAGACCAAATATCAGCTTTAGCACCGTCATATCCCCTTCGACCAATCACCTCAGGCGCCACATATGCAGGGGTCCCACATGTGGTGTGCAACAGCCCATCTTGCCTCTTGGATTCGACCAAAGCACTTAACCCAAAATCAGATACTTTCAAATTTTCATTCTCATCCAAAAGTAAATTCTCGGGTTTCAAATCCCGGTGAAAAACACCTCTACTATGACAATAATCAACAGCTAAGATCAACTGATGGAAATACTTCCTCGCTACCTCTTCTTTTAACCTTCCCTTTGCTATTTTGTTAAATAACTCACCGCCCTTGGCATACTCCATTACAAAATAGATTTTACTTTTACTAGCCATTACTTCAAAGAGGTGCACCACATAGGGATGTCTGACAAGTCGCATAACGGTTATCTCCCGTTTAATTTGCTCCATCAACCCGACCCGCAAGACCTTATCTTTGTCAATCATTTTTATGGCCACAGCCAGGTTGGTTTTGAGGTTTCTGGCATAGTAAACCTTTGCAAAATTGCCTTGGCCTAGTAGTCTACCAATTTCATACTTTTGCATCAGAATGGTACGCCTAGAATCCATAATTGGGTTTTGCTTTTATGTTATTTAATCGCCTATCTACACTCAGAAACCAAAATGGTATAAATCTCGTATCTAACCTACAAGGAGACCTTTCTGGAACTTTCTTAGTTCCTTTCTCTGAATCCCTTTAATGAAATATCAACCTTCGTCACCAATATAATGATTTATCACTTGCAATTTGCCAAGGATCAGCACATAAGCTTTTTTATGAGGAAACAATGATAAGTAATCAGATTGATTTGGAATATAGCTCGATTTAGGGAAGATGTTCTCTCCTTGCAACAGCATCTTTATGCATTCCACAGAAGTTTCTGGTTCCTCCTTGCCCCGATTATCTGAAAACCAATTTTTTTACAAGGTTACTATAAAAAGAGGAATTTGAATAACAGACTGTTGATAGGAAACAGTAGTCATTCTGTATATGTTTCATTCACTTATAACAAAAAAAATTACCATACAACTAAACAAATATAACTCTTCAACTAACAGTTCAGAGACCACTCTATGATGCTAACAATCTAAGATCTTGTTGTTGTATATAGGTAGCTAAAAAGTATAAGAAAAAAAATGAATATGAAAAACTTTCTGTTCTGACAATTACAGCTGTATAAAAACATTAATTTAAGGAAATAGTGGACTAATTGAGATACACAAAATAAATAAAAGAAGTTCCTTACTGAAAAATAAATCAATATTCAATATCAAATTATATCGAGATAAAGAGACTTAGAATTAAAGAAAAGAGCAAATGCCAGATCCCAAAGTTAGATCATGCATACGACATTATCAAACCCTCTTTTGTCGCAATAACAAAGCGATGAAGTACTTTTAGTGGAGCTATTACGACATTTCAAATCAGAAAGCAACTAAATCGCCCACAATGATAGTAACAATAAATCATCAAATGATCAAATTCAAATTCAAATAAAGTCATCGTCTGGCATATTTTCCAAATTATGTACTTCCAATAGCAAAAAAACCCGAATTACAAAAAAAACTCGCAAAAGTTTACCTTTTCAGAGCTGAAGCACCTCCATCGGATCTAAATCAATACCAGAACTCAAGTGCTTCAATCTGAAAGTGAAAGAGAAAGATCGCCAACAAGGGTGATTCGACGACAATTCTCAGAAAGATCCTTTTGACAAAGAACTGAAAGATTCGAATTTCTCTTTTGACTATCTCTTCCCCTCTCTTTGTAAGGTAAAAACTAGTGGTCTCGTTGAGTTCGTAATTCAATGCGATTGTATCTTAAGAATCCGGCGATTAGAGAGGGTTCTCTTCATGGTCCAATCTTAAAATTACCTTTATACCCCTGAAGTTAGTCATTGTTACGAATGAGTTAAAAAGTCTAAACAGTAGACTAAGAATTGTATAAATAGCAGCCCAGTAGGCTAACAATGAAGTTTGAGTGAGTCTATGGTACTATGCATGTTACGAGTTGGTCCGTAATACGGTTCAATATTTGATTTTTTTTTAATTCTAACGGTCGATCCAAATCGTTTATCTTGTTCTTCATATTAATATGTGTTTGGAGATCAAATTTTACATTTTTTGAATTTTTTTTACTATTTTTTTAGATTTATTAAAAATCACTGTTTTTGGATGATCCAGAATTTTCAGATAAAGTGATTTTCTAAATATCTAAAAAAATAGTAAAAAAATTTCAAAAAATATAAAATTTGGTCTCCAAACACATATTAATATGGAGAATAAGATGAACGGTTCCGATCAACTATTAGGATTTTGAAAACTCGAATATTGAGCCATAGCACGGACCAACCCGTGATATGCATAGTAACATAGAGACACTCATGAATTTTAGTCTAAACAGTAGGCTAAAATTACCTTTATACCCCTGAACTTCATGTTCAGTATTGAGTTTCAACCCATTTTGACATATTCTTATCATATAATGTCACTGAAAATTTCCACTTTTATTTAATTGGGGAGAATTAAAATCGGACATTAAGTTCAGTTTAATTGTAGTCAAAATTAGACATAAAGTTTGGTTTGACCAAAAAAAATAATCGGTTTGCATAAAAAAGAATAAATCAAACATAATATTTAGTTTGGCTGTAGTCAAGACCGGACACGAAATTCAGTTTGCCAAAAAAAAAAAAAGAAAAAAAAAAGAAGAACAAGAACAAACCGAACTTAATTTTTCGGTTTTGACTTGCATTGAAAAAAAAATTGTGTAGCACTGTGTTCAGTTTGCTTTTATTTTAATTGAGATGGATTGGATTTTGTGTAAAATTGTGTAGCACTTGATATTAAATATCATTTGGTTTTCGAAATTCCATACCGAGTATGATGTTCAGTAGTGATGGTTTTTGTAAAAAAAAAATTGTCATCAAGTTGATTTCGAAATCTTCTATACTTTGGAGATGGTTTTTGAAAAAAAATTATAGGCTAAGCCTACTCTTCAATACTTCACAGAAATCGGAATCAAGTTGAAATTAGCACGGAAATGATCACGTGTTTACACAAGAAGATCCGTTACCGGACCAGTTTTTACGTAATGGATATTGCAATCTATTTTATTCTTCTTTTTTGTATTTATTTCTCATCTCAAGTTTTCATCTAAGCAACAAAAAGTAGAATTAAATTTGTAAAGAAATATTAGAACGTCATTGTATATATTATAATTTACTAGTATTTTGTCTGTACTTTGTTACGTATTCAAAATTCAAACATAAAATATAAAAATAGAAGCAAATCAGATTAAATATTTTCATCTTTAATAATATTTTTTTTATAATTTCTCTTTATTCAACAATGAAATGAACTATTTTGTCTTTACCTCTCCGTTAAATAGGAAGGTAATTAATATTTAGGGGGCGTTTGATTTGCGCTATAGATCATGCCAGAGAATAGAGGATTCCTAGGAATGTGATTCCAAGAAATATGTTATTATCATGTTTGGTTCGCATATGACTATCACTTTAGCATTTCAAGAAATGTGCTATTACCATGTTTGATTTGTACATGGCTACGACTTTTAATTGAGTGATAAGATAATAATTGAATTTTCAGGAAACACATATTTACTAGTAGAAAAAAAAATCATATTGACGGGAATGTATCATTTACCAGAAAATACATTTACCATATTTTTGGGAATGTATCATTTACCAGAAAAATATAATTTAAATTAATGTAAGGGCAAATTAACAACAGAAATAATAACTGACATAGTAGCAAGTGACTAAAACAAATAAAAACAGTATGTAGCCAAATTCAAACCCAAATCATGAAATACAAAAAATCAAAGTAATTTTTTTATACCAGATTAACATAAAAGGCTTCATTTGATGGCTTAAAAAATCAAACCCTAGAAAAACATCATTTACCAGTAGAAAAAAAATTCAGCTGCACACTTTGAATCAGTAGATAGAACAACAAATTGTACACCAAAAGAAAATTATTGCCTACCAGTACCAAAAGAGAATTAAATTAAACATAAATTGTGCACCATCTGCCAAAGAAAACCCTACAAAATTGCTACATCATGCAACCACCTAAGACCCAATTCACATACTCTGGCTTAGCATCATCTGCTAAAGAAAAAAAAATAATTGGTCTTGTTAGTGTCTCTTGAGATGACAACCCCAGCTTTTATACGATCTAACATAGATAAGCCTTGTCTTTTTTCAATCTCTTTAGTCACTCCATCTTTTCTATTTGCATCATCAGCCATGAATTGAAAACAACATGCTAGTTTTGCAATGTTATTGCTAGCTTTCCCAAACATACCCTCCATATAGTGGTTTAAAAAAGCCCGAGTTGGGTACACCCAACCCTGCCCGCTCGTACCCGATACCCGGGGTACTCGATACCCGAGCCCGGGTATAGATCGGGTACGCGGGTAGGTGGGTACGGGCAAAGGATGGGCCGGACGCGATTTTTTGGGCAAATACCCGACCATACCCGTGCCCGTGTCCGTACCCCTATACCAGTGTACCTTTTTTTTAAAAAAAAAATCAAAATTCAAAAAAATTTCTCCCCAATTCCTACATTATATATATTGTATGTGTATATGTATATGTATATGTATATCATATTTTAAAACACTTAATATATTGTACGAAAACCTAAGTTATATATAATTATATTATACATATATTAATTAAATTTATGCAATTTAAAGCAATTGATTTAAGCAACATTGTTTTAAAATAATTAGTAATTGATTTAACCTATTAAAAATAAAATGAATGTTTAGAAAATATATTATCAATTTAAAATGTAAACTAAAAATTTCAAGATATAAATAAATTATAAAACTATATAATTAGAAGGAGAATTTGAAAATAAAATAAAATGACTCATGTAAAGAAATAAATAAATACATTTGTACTTAGCCATTTAAACATACAAATTTTCGCAAGAATAATTTTTATATATAAGTTACAAATTTTATTTATGTAGGAATTATAAAAATGTGACTTGATAATTTTATGTGTGTATATTTATACTATTTGATATTGAACTGTTCAGATTTTAAAAGTCGAATTATAAATATGTAATAATATTTATACGACATTGTTAAAAAAAAAACAGAAAAAAATTGGATGGATTACATTTTAGAAATTTAGTGTATATTTCAAAGATAATTTAAGGTTTTAGAACTTTACCTTTATGCACAACGATTTTTTAACAAGTTTGGATGAAGTACATTTTAGAATTATTGATCAAGTACTGTATATTTGGGACAAATTTGAATTATTTAATATGGAGTCCATGGACTATATATCAACATGATATTATTTTTGTCAAAAATAAATTTTAACATATTTTTTGATAATTTTAGTAATATATATCTAAAAAATACCGTCAAACGATTACAAAATATTTTCAGTCAATTTTATACTCGTATAGACAAGTAAATTCAAATTATGGTTATGGTGTAAAATTTTGATACTTGCATTATTAATTCAATTAAAATAAAATGAAAGGATCGGATGCTGTCTTTGATGGCACTAGATAGTCTATATACCCTAATTAATCTTATTTCTTAAACTATGGTTATGATGTTTTTGAGAAAATTGACAAATTGCCTAGTTACATATCCCAATTATATTGGTCATGCATGGTTTAAACTAACACATGCATTTTGTTTCCTACAAGTCTAATTTGTTGTTTTATTTTTTATTAAAGATAATTGGGATACATCTTAATTGTAAGTACATCAACTAGTAGATATATTAGCACACATACACTAAGAATAATAGTCATTAATACATTTATAGGCATTCCTATCTACATTCTAATAAGTAAACTGATGAACACATCATTATATATCCTAAATAAAAAAAGATGTTAGATTTATTTTTGTGAATATGTGAAGTAATTAGATTTTTTTTGAAAAGGTTAGATTTTATTTTTGAAATTCGGATTTATTTTTAATAGGTTAAAAAAAGATGTTAGATTTATTTTTGTGAATATGTGAAGTAATTAGATTTGTTTTGAATAGGTTAGATTTTATTTTTGAAATTCGGATTTATTTTTAATAGGTTAAAAAAAGATGTTATTAATTTAAAATAAATGAACATTTAGAAAATATATTAACAATTTAAAATGTAAACTAAAAATTTCGAGATATAAATAAATTATGAAAGAGTTGGGCTAATATGACACTAGTGTTATATAAAACTAAATAACACCACATCTTAAACCCTTAAATATGCTTTAAGATCTGTACAAAATGAAGTGCTTGAACAGTAAAAGCAGATATTACGAATCTTAAAGCAGATCTAAGGGTTTAAAATGTGGTGTTATTTAGTTTTATATAACACTAGTGTCATATTAGCCTAACTCATTATGAAACTATTAATTAGAATAAGAATTTGAAAATAAAATAAAATGACTCGTGTAAAGAAATAAATAAATACATTTGTACTTAGCCGAATAAATATATAAATTTCCGCACAAATAATTTTTATATATAAGTTACAAATTTTATTTATTTAGAAATTATAAAGATGTGACTTGATAATTTTATGTATATATATTTACACTATTTGATATTGAACTGTTATGTCTATTAAAATTTTCAAAGTCGAATTATAAACACGTATTAATATTCGTACAACACCGTAAAAAAAACAGAAAAAAAAATAGAATGAGTAATAAACAGAAAAAAAATCGGACTTTACACTATTTGATATTGAACTATTATGTCTATTAAGATTTTAAAAGTCGAATTATAAACACGTATTAATATTCGTACGACACCGTAAAAAAAAACAGAAAAAAAAACAGTTTTGAAAAAAGAAAAAACCGGACCGGACCGGCGCCTACCCGGACTGCCCTGCCCCATGCGGGTACCGTGGGCAAGGGTATAGGACGGACAGGGCACGGTTTTTTGAAAAGAAACCCAAGGATGCCAGGTCCGTGATACTCGTCTACCCGAGATACCCGTGCCCGAGCCTTGCCCGTGCTGGGTATGCCCGGCCCGTCCGGCCCGGCCCAATAATTAATACACTACCCCCATAGAGCATATTGAGTGAGTAATTGACTCATTAAGCTCCTCTGCATTTGACATTTTTCTTTTTCTAGATTTTTTGGATGCACTACCGTCAGTTCTCTGTGTTGGTGAAATGTTTGCTTGGCTTCTATGAACGGAACTATCAACCAACTCCTCATCACCTAAGTTATCATTCATGTCTACTTCAGCATTTCTTGCTCCATCTTCATTAGTTCCTTCATCTCGATCAATATCTTCTACTGCATCAGCCAGGGACTCTGCTCCTAATCCATTAGCACGATCCTTACCAAAGACAACAAACCACTCCTCCAAATAAGGAAATGACTTTCCTCTCATTCCTGTAGCGGTTGGATGGCTCTGTAAATATCGTTTCAAACATAAATCATAAAAAAAAAAATACATTTGCAGAAATAACTATTGAACAGGTGTATTACCTTAATCCAATTATCAAACGCCTCCTTAGTGAATAAACATGTTAATTATTTATTATTATACTATAATCAATAATATAAATATATGAGTGAGTCTATGGTACTATGCATATTACAATTTGTTATTGTGCTACAGGTCTATATTCGAGTTTTCAAATCCCAACGGTCGATCCGAACCGTTCATCTTGTTCTCCATATTAATATGTGTTTGGAGACCAAATTTTATATTTTTTGCAGTGTTCTAAATAGCGCGCTATAGCATCGCTATAGCGTGTTTGGACCCTAAACCCTAAGCTATACAATTAAAACACGCTATTTGAGCTACAGACGCTATAGCAGTAATAGCGGTCCGCTATAGCGCATAGCGTGTAGCACAAATAGCGTCCGCTATGCAACATGCTTTTTTTTTAATTTATATGGGCTTTAAATAAAGGCTCGGATTGGATTTTAACCGTGATTTTTTTTATAATTGACGTCCTAAGCTTTATATTAAATTACTAATTATTATTTTGATAAAAAAATTATTAATTATTAAATGAGATCAAATAAAGAAGCTATAGCGCGCTATGCAACATAAGCTGTTTTTTTTTTTTAATTTATATGGGTTTTAAATAAAGGCTCAGATTAAATATATTAAGATATTTCTTGAAGTAACAAAATGATACTTACTATATGGTAGTTTGAATATTTTGAATAGACTAAGATAATTAATTATGTCATGATGTCTAGGTTATTTTGAAATTTAAATAGAAAAAAGATAGATTATGTCATGATGCTGAATATATTTTGAATATAACAAAATCGATAGTTTATGATATTAGTAATACTATGGATATTTTGAGTCGCAATTTGGACTTTGTATTGGTTCAATATGAATACTATAATTTTTTAATCAATTTGATATTATTTATTATTCTATAAGACTTAGATAATGTTGATATTTAGTACAAATATATGATATAATTTTTATAAAAATAAAAAAACGCTATGTGGCATAGCTTTCGCTATAGCTTTTTTTTCGGCTTCCCGCTATGACGCAATAAACGCTATTTAGAACCTTGATTTTTTGAAAAAATTTTACTATTTTTTTAGATTTATTGAAAATCACTGTTTTTGGATGGTCCAGAATTTTCAAATCAAGTGATTTTCTAAATATCTAAAAAACTAGTAAAAAAAATTTCAAAAAATGTAAAATTTGGTCTCCAAACACATATTAATATGGAGAACAAGATGAATAGTTCGAATCGACCGTTAGGATTTGAAAACTCGAATATAGGGCCGTAGCACGGTAATAACCCGTGATATGCATAGTACCATAGACTCACTCTAAATATATATATATATATATATATAGAGAGAGAGAGAGAGAGAGTAAGGCTACACTACTTCATGAATTAAACGAGATGTTTTAATTCGCGTTTATATCTCTAATTTCAAAGCTCAAATAACCGATCCAAACTGTTAGATGTTTAATCTATATTAAAATGTTCTTGGAGACTAAATTTTATATTTTTTGGAATTTTTTTACTATTTATTAAAATGGTTTGAAAATCGCTATTTTTATTAAAATTCTACACCATTAAAAAACAATAATTTTCAAACTATCTTAATAAATAGTAAACAAATTCCAAAAAATATAAAATTTGGTCTTCAAGCACATTTTATTATAGATTAATTAAACATCTAACGGTTTGGATCGGCTATTTGGATTTTGAAACTAGAGATATGAGCGCGAATTAAAACATCCCGTTTAATTCACGAAGTAGCGTAGCCTTACTCATATATATATATACTAGCATCATACCCGTGTGTTGCAACGGGAACATATTATAAGAAAAAATATATATCAATGAAAATAATAATTATCCAAAAATTAAAACACATGTTAATAGAAAATTTATATGATTCTGTATCTTTAATTAACTTTAGTCGTGATCTCTGATAACAATTTGATGATTTGATGATTCTTTATTTTTAAGTACCAATGATATCAAATAATAGCTCGATTCGAATCTAATATCAAATATTCGTACAACAATTCAATATTGACATATAATATGATATCAAAAAACATAAATAAAAAGTGTTATCATGTGTATGTATATGATATATATACACACACACATATTAATTATAAGAAAAAAAATATATATTCACACACACATTTCAATTTATATTATTATTCTTCTTCTTTGTTTCCAATTTAAAATACACACACACATTGATATATTATATATTGAAAATATATTCTAAATTGCCCACAATAATATGTATAGAAACAAAGAAAGAGAAATAAGCAACTAAAAATAAATTGATTTTCGTTGTGATCCATATAAAAAGGAAATAAAGAAAGAAGAAAATGGAAGGTGGAGCCTTCTTAATTGAAGAGGAGAAATATGGAAACAAAAAAAATAGAAAATAGATAAATATATCGCTAAATTTCATATTTTGTTCAATTTTAATTGTAATGTATCATGTGGCAGCACATGTAGTGAATATGTTTTTAACTAAATTTAGACTTTTATACATAAAACATATGTATTTAATCAAAAGAAGACAAATTATGTAATTGTAGGACTCAGATTAAATCTGAAGTTTCATCTTTCAATCGTAGCGGTTGGCGGATTGGACACCCAACATGCTATATATATATATATATATATATACAGAGAGAGAGAGAGAGAGAGAGAGAGAGAGAGAGGGAGGGAGGAGGGTTCAAATGCACCCAAATTTTTGTGCACTCAAAATGCACCCTATCTTTCAAATCTTTTTTCTCTGTTTTCAAAGTCCGAATAGTCAATCCGAACCGTTAGATGCGATCTATATATTTAGATGTGCTTGGAGACCAAATTTTACATTTTTTTGGAACATTTTACTATTTATTAAACCACTTTGAAAATTGCTAATTTTACATTTTCTGGACCATTGGATCAGCGATTTTTCAAAGTGACTTAATAAATAGTAAAAAAATTCCAAAAAATGTAAAATTTGGTCTCTAAGTACATCTTAATATATATATCGCATCTAACGGTTCAGATTGACTATTCGGACTTTTAAAACGGAGAAAAAGGATATGGTGCATTTGGATGCATTTGAACCCTCCTCATATATATATATATATAGAGAGAGAGAGAGAGAGAGATAGGCTAATGTGCTTTCCGTAGCATATAGGTCGAAATACACACGATCTAAATTTGAAATTTCAAAATTCAAACAGTCGATCCGAACCGTTCATCTTATTCTCCATATTAATATATGCTTGGAGACCAACTTTTACATTTTTCTGAATTTTTTTACTATTTATTAAGCCATATTGAAAACAGCTGATCCAATGATTTTACTGTTTTGTGCAGCCACCGTTGGATCAACAATTTTGTAAAATACTTAATAAATAGTAAAAAAATTCAGAAAAATATAAAATTTGGTCTCCAAGTAAATATTAATATGGAGAACAAGATGAACGGTTCAGATCGACCGTTTGAATTTTGAAATTTTGAATTTGGATCGTGTGTATTTCGGCCCATATGCTACGGAAAGCACATATATATATAGGAATATGCTAGCATGCTATGCATAGCATAGAGTCCCTCCGTGCAATGCCTCGGATTTTGACTTTTCAAAATCCTAACGGTCGATCCGAACCGTTCATCTTGTTCTCCATATTAATATGTGTTTGGAGACCAAATTTTACATTTTTTGGAATTTTTTTACTATTTCTTTAGATTTATTGAAAATCACTGTTTTTTTATGGTCCAAATTTGCTGAAAACAGCTATTTTCAATAAATCTAAAGAAATAGTAAAAAAATTTCAAAAACAAAGTAAAATTTGGTCTCCAAACACATATTAATATGGAGAACAAGATGAACGGTTCGGATCGACCGTTAGAATTTTAAAAAGTCAAAATCCGAGGCATTGCACGGAGGGACTCTATGCTATGCATAGCATGCTAGCATATTCCTATATATATATATATGAGGAGGGATCGGATTACACCACTTTTTTGGTGACATTGTGTGACAATGTCCATTTTCGAAATTTCAAAATCCAAATAGTCGATCCAAACCGTTCAGTATGATTAATATATTAAGAGTAACTTGAAAATCAAATTTTACATTTTTCTGAATTTTTTTACTATTTATTAAGTATTTAACAAAATCGCTATATTCAGACCGTTGAATTTTTGAACCCCTCTAAATAAACCCAAAAAATTTTTAGAAAAATGTAAAATTTGATCTGCAAGCACATTTTAACATATCCATCAAGTTGAACAGTTTGGATCGACTATTTGGACTTTGAAAATGGACGGTGTCATCCGATGTCACCAAAAAATGGTGTTATTTGATCCCTCCTCTATATATATATATATATATATATATATATATATATTATCAGTTAATTACTTATATGATAACATTCATAAGAAGTAATTACAAATAAAAATTAATACAAATTCAATACAATAAACGTCAATACATTATCACATAAAATTACAGTTGCGGAATATTTTAAACATTTAAATTCAGCAAATAAAATCAAAGTCTTGACAAATCAGGACATCTGCGATTTTGTGAAACTTCATTTAAATAATATTTTAATCATATAATATGATTTTTTTTTTATGATTATACTACTTTGCATACATAATTGTATAAAACACAGCTAGTCGAGCAAATAACGCGCTAATGTATAAGTTAGATGAGTAGGGTTAAAATGCATCATTGGTTTTGTGCCCCAACCATACTCCATTTCTATATCTTCGTTTATAAAATTCAAACAGTCGATCCGAACCGTTCATCTTGTTTAACATATTAAAATGTACTTAGAGACCAAATTTTATATTTTTTAGAATTTTTTTACTATTTTTTTATGTAGGTACAAAATCACTACATCTAGACCATCCAAAAACAATGATTTTGTACCTATTTAAAAAATAGTAAAAAATTTCAAAAAATATAAAATTTGGTCTCTAAGCACATTTTAATATGTAGAACAAGATGAACGGTTCGAATCGACTGTTTGAACTTTGTAAACGGAGATATAGACATGAGGTATGGTTGAGGCACAAACCAATGGTGCATTTTAACCCTACTCAAGTTAGATATAAGTTAGTTTTTTCGAAAACTATTTGTACGTATTATTTAAAGTTTTGTACGAAAATTTTAAAAAGTTATTCATAAAGTTATTATTAAAAAAGTCTTGCATTATCACATTCGATGAAGTCAAAATATATAACGAAAATCACTACTTTTTAGTACGAAAAATGACAGAAGAGCGGATGTAAAATATTCATTTTTTTGAATTATTCACCGCAAACGTGTTTTTAGGCAGGTTTGGAGAAAGTTGCGAATTTAGGCCAAAAACATAGCAAAAATGTCATATTTAGGTCGATTCTAAAGCAAGCGTCAAAATAGGGCAACACATAGAGTATGCAAACACCTCACACAAAGTGTACAACATGCAACATTTACTAAAATTCGGCTAAGTACAATGCCTTACGGTATAACCTATACTGCATGCGGTCTAAAGGCCTGTGCCGTACAAGCACACGGATTGAATCTGTGGACTGTCTAGTTTGGATGAAATCTCAACTGTTGGACAGCAACCTTTTAAAAGGACGAATCTCTAGATGTGGCAGGCCTTACTACACATTGAAGTCTAGTTTAGTGCTTCAAATATGGCATAAAAGGCTATTTGGCACTCATGTTCTCCCATGATCTCCATGACTCCACACCCTTAGGAAAGACTATGTAAACCCCTAATGTAATAGGAATTAGTGTGCATGTTTTAGTTGTGTAAGTTCATAGTTTAGAGCATAATATTACGAGTAATTTCGGGAGCCAAGAGAAGAAGAGGCACTTGAAGTCCAAGGTGGAAGAAGAAAGAGGTGTTCTAGGTTTTAGGTTATGTCTTTGTTTTATTACTTCTTATTTTGTCATGGTTTTGAATAAATAAGCTCATCTTTTCTAGGAATGGATGTAATGAATTCTATTTTATTTTTTTACTATAATATTTATTTTTCTTTTATGTCTATTTGAGATTTTCTTATATTTAGAATGTTATTGAAATATATCATTGCATACATAGTTTTGTTTATTACATGCCAATGTCCTCTACATACTAATAGGTGTTAAGTCATTGTAACTCGGTATAAGAGGGGATACAAGTAAGTATTATAAACACTTCGACTAACAAGATTTGGCAGCGATTCAAAGATTAGGGTTAGAATCTAGTGGGCTCCATGAGCAGGATATAAATTAGATAGCATATCGAAATATAATTAGGAATTTATTTATTACTTGTAATGAATAAAGTTTAGGATTATTACTTAGCGAGCAATAGGGGAATATAATTGATTAAGTTACTGTGAGTGATTTAATTACATTATATCATGTGATAATCTAAACTCCCCCCCCACAAGCCTACCTCAGAGTCGGAGAACCTTTCAAATACGCATAAAACCAAACCCAAGCATCCGTAGGAAATAACAATACCGGTATACGGCTCTGCTCTACAGGGTGGTCTATACCGTATGCGGTGTGACAGTACCGTATGTGGGGCTGTATGTGGCAATGACAGAAAGTTGTATGCAGGTAGACATGAGTGTCATAAATATGTATCGAGATAATTAAAAAGATCTCTTCAAAAAGTCTAGAGGCTCCCTAAACTTGGTTTACAGAAATTAGCATCTCCACATATAAATTCGTCGGAGTAATTGTAAAATCACCCAATTAAACTGAAGAACTTAGACTAGTGCTAAAGTTGTTAAACTATTTAAGATCTATTCATGTGGATCGACACCCGACACTATTACATGGTAGGATTATGCGCTTGTAATCCGATAGAGTAGCATTAGAGTAACTAAGCATATATTTATATATACTAAAAATTAGTAATCTCATTTAGAGTCCTCACATTCATAGACGGAGCTAAAAATTTTAAATTAAAGAATTGAAACATAAAATACATAATGTGAGGTCATTAAAATTTAAATTCCAGTCTCCATAAATACAAAGTAGAATTCTAACTACTAAGCTATAAACGCACATTTTAAAATCAAATAAAGGAAATTGAATTATGTAAAAAATAAACAAGAATCAATTAAATTTTAATATACATAATTAAAAAAAAAATAAGTCATGGAATGGCTAAGTATTTTTTGACATAACTGTAGATCTGTCCAGCACATATTGCACTAATTTGAAAAGGAAAAAAAGAAAACATAAATGAATGCGATTAGGCCTATATATGCATCATAAGGGGAATAAATTTGATTGATATGGCATGCTAGGTCCATTTATGATGTTTTTGGAGTAGAGTCACTTGATTTGTAAACTCGTATGATCCGATCACTATCCTTGTTGGTTCATCGATCGGATCGATGTAGATTATTGAAACTTGCTTGAATGATTAGCTAGTCATATCTTGAATAACAATGATGATATCCATTTCTCTTGCTTTCTTGAAACTTGGAGATAAAATAAATTTGGAAACTTAATTTAGAAATTAGTTAATATATAAAGCAAGGCTGGGTGCTATAGATAGCATAAAATCATTCGTGCCACGGTTTCAAATATTTATCATATAAATTTTAAATTTCAATTTAAGTACTTAATAAATTGGTGATATAATAAACTTGTATAATACAATTTTTATCATAAAGTCATAGTACATATGACTTTATGTTATTTATTGCGCTCAAGCCTTACTCTAATATACATGCAATTAAACAAATAGCTTCGTCTCCATTCCATTGTAGTATTAGAATGCATTTAAAAAATTTAGTTTCATCTACAAGTAAGATTGCATCTATTTCATTAAGAACTTCTTATGTATTTTATGAACTTTGGGTATAGATAAGGAGTATATTAATATATATATTAGCTAGCGAAGATTTGAGTTGTGCCATGCTATCATAGAGCTTAACATGTTATATTTCATAATTAATTGCTTCTTTAGTTTCCACAAACGAACATTCTAGCATGATGGGATTGTACCATTAACCCGTCCATGTCAGAAATGATACTTACTAAACAAATTTAAATTATGATATTATATTGTAAAGGACAATATTTTCTATGATATGTGGGGACCAGATTGTCTTGCACATATATAATAAAATTATATATACGTTGTACCCGGCCGTAATATGGAGTATGACTAATATAACATCAGTGTCATTTCAGTATATATAACACTAACTCTAAAACCTATCAAATCGAGTTCAAATGATGAATTCAAACCGTTCAAACCGATCTACTTCATTAGTTGTGCTTTTACATGTAAAATTTATAAGTTTTTGAATTTATTTGTTATCAAGTCAAACAGTCAAATCTGTGAGTTATTAAGTTAATTTTAATACATTCATTTTTCAATTTTTTTGCCACTTGATTTGATACTAAAATAACTTGAAAATGTAAAAAAATTTGCATGGAAATGCATCACTCATAATTTAAATTGGTTTGAACGGTTTAGATTCACCATTTGAACTTGATTTGATAGATTTTGGAATTTATGTTATATAGACTGAAATGACACTCATATTATATTAGCCATACTCCGTAATATGACATAGTTAGAAACGATAATATTTTCCACGAGCAAAATCATTTTCTTAGAAAATTAATGATATGAATGAAAGTGCAAATATTGATATAGCATTACTATCCATAATATTTTATATTTGATCATTTCTACTTTTTCCTAAAAATTCAGAATGTATTTAAAAGGCAAAAAAATAAGTTTATGGTTGCAGTGTTGCATATTAATTCAGCAAATTAAGTAGTTCAGTCTTGGTCTTGGACAAACTTGGAATTTGCTGGCGACCAAAGCTATAGATTTAAGTGTTGTATCGTGACGAGCTTCACGACATCTCATGAGTCATGATTCACGACGAAGATGTAAGAGATTTTTAAGGATTAATTTAATTAGGTGTAAGAGGGTAAAGAGATTGAATTAAAAGGATGGCATGGAAAGAAGGTAGCGAGTTTACCATTGTAGATTTATAGCGGTGGCAAGAGAGCATATATATATTTGTGTGCGGTTATGCAAGACTATATTGTAGCTAGAGAGAAAAATAAAGATAGAGGCATAATTGTATATATAATTGTGAGAATTAAATAAAGAAATGGTTGGGCCATCGTGGCGGTGCAGAGCATAATTTTTTTTTTTTTTTTTTTTTTTTGAGGATGATAAGACAATTGTAACTAGAGAGTAAAAGAGAGAGAAAAAAAGAAGATAGAAGGATAAGTATATATAATTGTGAGAATTAACAAACTAAATGGAATAGGACTAAATAAGACAATAAGAATTTTTTTTTCGTGTCATAATTATGTTTTACATTCTTGTTTTTATTTTCAAAGTCAAAACAGTCAATTTGAATGGTACAACATTATCTTCATTCGTTTCGAGACCAACTTTTATATATTTTGGAATTGATTATTATTTTTTAGATAGGAACAAAATCACTATTTTTTAAAAGATTCTAAACTATAAAAAAATAGTAAAATATTTTGAAAACCATATCAATTTTGTTTTTCAAACACATTTAAATACAAAGATCATATCCATTGTATGAAAATAAAAAAACAGAGATAAAGATGTGAAACACATTTGGAATACAAACAAGAAAGTGTTTTAACCATGCTCTATGATATTTATTGAGGCCACTTTAGTTGTCATTGTGAGATAAGGTTTTATGAGCACGAGATCTCAAAATTAATTGCGCAGTGATGAATGCTAATGAAAATGCATAAATAATGAGTGAGGATATGGTTTACATAGCGTACATTGGTCAGTACTTTGAATTGATATTCTTATTTTCACAGCTCAAATAGTCTCTGAACTGGTTAACATGATCTTTCTATGAAAATGTGTTTGTACATTAAATTTTAACATTTTTATAAAAAAATTTAACTATTCATTTAGATAGGTAGAAAATCACTATTTTTTAATAGCCTACAATCTTTAGATCAAGTTATATTGTAAAGTTTATAAAAAATATAAAATTTGCTATACGTGTATATTTTCATATGAAGATCTCTTAATAGTTCAAATTGACTGTTTAGACTATGAAAATTAAGATAATTCAAGTAGTAACTAATATACACTATGCATAGTATTGTTGCCTCACTAAAAAAAAATGTGTAAAATTAGTTGTTTAATTGTACTATCAGAACAATTGCAGGAAATTTTATTATTTTTGTATATTATGGTGTTAATGCACTATGCAGATACCGAAATTGTTATTCATATCCTCAAGAAAAAAATAGAAATTATAAATCTGCATTAACAGGCCTCTAAGTGTGTATTTTTTAAGTTGTTTCATTTTATTTTTCTTTCGGCCAGAAGCCTGTAGGCATAAAAAATTATTTTGTGATTGTACCAATACAATTTAAGAAAAGCCGCGTCTAACTTTGCCACTATCACCTTCACATCCGCCATTTCTCATCCATAGTTACAACTTACAAATCAGGAAATAAAAATAATCAGTAGAACGTTGTAGATGGCGAAAAGAGTTGTCTAAGAATCTTAGAGAAGGGACACTTGACAGCTTCTGTCAAGCTTTAAAAAAAAAAAAAAAAAGAATCTCAGAGAAGGGACAAAATAATTTACAGAGTGGAACATTTTTGTTGGTTGAATGGTAATAATTAATTACATTTGACACTTGGCAAGATTAGCTGGAATGTCATACATATAAATTATTTAGTATTAATGGTTTATTAAGCTGGCATTCCTTGGTTACCCATCTATCATCCCATAATGCAATGAATTCGTGTCCCCTCCGGTTATCTGACTAAGTAGAATTAAATCGGACGGTCAGAAAATGGATTGGCACGCATCTCAAACCACAAATAATTCTGTCTCCTCTGTCATCCGGATCCTGACCGGCTGAGAGTAAATCTGAGCCGTCCGTTACAATTATGTTGAGTCAGGTACCTGAGAGCATACGGATCCTAATGCAATTAGTCAGCAGCACATGATCTGGCATCGTATCCGTCTCGTGACATAATTAATAACAGTTTTTTTTCCTTTTACTTTTCCTTCTTTTTTCTAAGAAAATGCAGTTTGCCTAAGAAATAACTTCACGCCTGGTCAACGCAAATTAGAAATTAAAAATTAAATCATTGAAAATAAAATGGATTATTTTTTTTCGATCTCATAAATGATACTGAACTCGTGATTGGGTCCTATCGAGATCTTTTTTGGACCGAATCAATAATTTGATTTCAAAAGTTTTCAAATTTTTGAGAATCTTTGCGATTGGAAATTCGAAAACTATCGGTACTCAATTATTGATTTGTTTACAGTATGAGTTGTGAATTTCACAGGAATTCTCTTAGAGCCTGTTCGGCAACACAGTAGGAAATAGAAATGAAAATAGAAAATGAAAATTTTAAACTAGATTTTACTGTTTACGTGAGAAAAAAATAAAAAGTTCAGTCTGAATGAATTGTTTTTTTTTTCACGTGAACAATACTTTCAAAATTGCTGTCAAACAGGGCCTTATACTTTTTTTTTTCTCACCTCCACCCTAACCTCCATTTGAGAGATATTAATGAGACCAAATCATTTCATTTATTGAGAAAAAATAATTAATTTTTTCAGATAATTTAATTCTTAGTTTCTAAAATAAAAAAATATTGTGGTCGGTTGGAGAAATTATCATATATTCATAATGTCAACGAGCTACGGTAAAAATAATTTCTCGTTCTATTATAAAAATGAATAATTATCATTTGAAACAAAAATTAGAAGCTCGCGATCAAATATTGAATAGGTGTGGTCATATCGTAATTACAACGAACGATGAGGGTGTAACGTAGCCTGGTAAAGGAGAGATGGATTTTTAGACGGCCAAGCCAGGTGGTTTACAAGTGTCCAGGGGCTAACACATGCATCTCGTGAGCCGCTCAGCCACTGTCCACGTGGACCTTGGTTTTGATAAAAGCTGATCACTGATCTTCCGCAGTCTTTTGTTGTTGCCATCTTTATAACGGGTCGTAAAAAATTTAGCTCGTTTGGCTTTTTATAGAGGTGATCTGTCTGGTGTTTATTTTTAAAACTAGTGCTCGAATTTCATTAAAAAATAAAAATGCTCAATAACAGAGAGAAGTTTATTACACGGATCAATAATTTATGTGAACAATTTTTTTTACTAAATTATTTATTTATTTTTGCAGTGGAGCGGAGATAATTATAGAGAACAATTGTAGTCTTTATGTTCAAATTTTAAAAACTATTTTTTAAAGTTTAAGATAATTACAGTATAAAATTACATTTTCATTCCACTTTTATAAAACTCATTAAACAATAAAATTGCTATAACTTAATTAAGACGGTTATATTTTTTTTATGTCTCATGTATTTAGTTTAACATTCGTTGTGAATGTTCATGAAGACAACGGGCTTGAGCCTCTTCAATTGATTTTATTAATGAATATTGAATTATCTAGAAAGCACTAGTAATTATTACTGAAATGTTTTGTATCTAAAAGATTTTATATATTTATAACATGTATAATCTATAATTGTCTTCATCGACATTAACTAGTAAAAATAGATGATAGAGTCGTGTATTAAAGCCTTATACAGTTATACTCCATATTCTTATACTCACTGAAGTAAAAAACAAAAAACTTTACTTCTCTCTTCAATATCACAATCTAATTTCATTTCTAACATTTAAATACATACTTTAATTATGTTATTTTTGTAATGAATAAATATGCTAAACAAAAAGTTTCAATTTTTTCTTGTACGTTATCAACTGAACTCAGAAATATCAATAATATCAAGGTATACAAAAAATACGTATTTTGAGCCGAATTTTTTATTAATATTCAAATTTAATATTAAATTTTAAAAAATACCCGAGTCAGCATATTTTTTTCGAAAAGTACCCTTTTCGGAAAAAAAAAATTCCGGAAATTGCCTCTATATCCGGAAAAAAAATTTCCGGCAACAGAAGCTAAATCTGGAAAAAAAAATTCCGGAAATAGAATTTTTTTTTTTTGCTAATTCCGGAAAAGTTTTTTTCGGATTTAGGATTTATTTTTTTTAGGAAATTTTTTTTTCCGAAAATTTTTTTATAAGAATTTTTTTTTCATTTTTCAGTTTTTATTTATAATTTATTTATTTTTTATGTTTAAGTATTACAAATATTTAATATAGTTTTTTAAAAAATTATATAATTTGATTTATTCGAAAGACTGCTACAAATAATCCAGATCAACATTTTTCATGCCGATTTTTTTATGATCGTAAGAAAAATTAATATAATATAATATATGTATATGCATATGTATAGGTATATATAATATAATATATATGTTAAAATGTGCTTGCATATCAAATTTTATATTTTTTTGAATTTTTTTACTATTTATTAAGTATTTAACAAAATCGCTATCTATATTCAGACCATTGAATTTTTGTACCCATCTTAATAAATAGTAAAAAAAATTAGAAAAATGTAAAATTTGATCTGCAAGCACATTTTAAAATATCCATCATGTTGAACGGTTTGGATCGATTGTTTGGACTTTGAAAACTTTGAAAATACCGATCGTTGAATGCCTACCGTTGAACGAAAACTTCAACTGAATTTTTGAGGCACTAAACGAGGGTTCCAATACCTCATATTTTTTATACCTCATCATACCTCATATTTTATATCTTCATTTTCATATATATTATATTATATATACATATACATATACATATATTATATTATATATACATATACATATGCATATATTATATTATTTTTATTTTTTACGGCAATAAAAAATCCGTCATGAAAAATGTTGATCCGGATTATTTGTAGCAGTTCTTCGAATAAATCAAATTATATAGTATTCCATCTATTTTTTAAAAAATATATTAAATATTTGTAATACTTCAATACAATAAATAAATAAATTATAAATAAAAACTGAAAAATGAAAAAAAAAATCTATTTCCGGAAAAAAAATTTCCGGAGTTAGTTACTGTTTCCGGAAAGGGTAGATTTTGAAAATCCCAGCTGATCCGGTTATTTTTTATAATTTAATATTAAATTTGGATATTAATAAAAAATTCGGTATTTTGAGTCAACAACAATAAGATTGTATATGAGAATAATAAGATTGCATAAGAGATCTGCAGTATATTATCATATTATGTTTCCAATGTATTGCAGAAATTTACTTGCTAAACAGAAAATTTATAAAGCTAACAAATACAAAAAATAATCAATGGAGAAGTGACTCGCTACACAAGCACAATCATTTATTATTATAATTTTTAAGTTGGAACTTTGACCGGATGCCACCGTCCACCATACTTTTTGGTAATTCGGATTAATCAAAATACTTTTTTTCTTCTGTTAATGTCCTTGGAGAGATATGGAGGAGATATTTGCGTGTACGCTAGAGATCATTAAATTTGTTTCAGATCAAAGCATAGAATATTGAGAAGAATATTCAAAAGAAAACATTTTCAGAATATAAATTTATGTTAAAAACTAGTGAGACTTTCCACGTGTTCCTTTTTAGTAGGAGACACAATTAAATTTGTTTTCTCTTTTTAAGCCTCATGAAAGCGACACAAATCCAACCAAAAAAAAAATAATTCCCTAAGAGTAGTCAACAAGACAACAACAGAAGAAAAGAAAAAAATTAGTCAGGAACAAAATATTTTATGGGCTGCAGATAGAATGGGCCCATTGAGGCCGACAGGCTTTAAAATGAGCCAGTAAGCCCAGTACAAGATATAGTGCCAGGTGCCATGTGCGTTAGTTCAGTCAATGCTAATGCATGCAACTTGCAACCAACATTAAAGCAGTCAAACCAAACAATTGTGGGGACACAATAATGATATCGCCAAGAAATAATTGCTGGGGAATCATGGATGATCAGTGCATGCAATGCTATTTGTTCAGTGTTAATTCACTTCCTACACCCTGTAAAACCAGCAAATTAATTAAACATACAAAATAAAAGAGGAAAAGAGAAATGAGGATTAAAAATTTGTTATTATGAAATCTCATTTCCTACTTTCTTTAGATAAAACTTTATATACACGTACCACGTATAAAAGAAAAAATGCCTTATCTTATGGTGGGGCCAGCTATATCTCTCATGTAATGAGTGATATACTTATATGCTGATAGCTAACTAGCTTTCTAGGTAGCTAAACAGACAGCAGACAAACTGTTTGTAAGCATATTTACTTGCAGCAAGTTCATTTGCTTGTAGCTATGGCACGTAAAGCTTGTTACCACACTTGCAACGCCATGCCTCCGGGTAGTACTCGGCAATGACAGGTGTGCCTGGTGGCACAGGCACATGCACTGGTACACATGGTGTACAGTCGCCGCACTTGCCGGTGCACCTTGGTGGATATGAACCCGGCCCGTCATAAGCTGCATTTTGGGTCTTTGCCTGCAACAACAGGATGAAGTTACAATTTCATTTTTTTTTAAATGTTCAACTTATCTTTCTTCCTTTTTAATTTTTATTTTGGCACAAAAATGGAGGGCGAGACTGTACTGACATTCCAGACACCGAACTTATTTACCGTTGCGGATACAACTTAATTTATTAAACATGTTTTTGTGTATAAACTGAGAATTAGAGGATTACTTGAACCTGGTGGTTCTGAAAACTTGATCCTAAATTTGTGCGCTCTGCCAAGATAACAGAAGAAAAAACAACAGGTTAGCTAAAGTTTATACATTGCATAAGAAGACAGATAAACTCTAGTTACACCATTGCTGGTGGAGGCTATTGCAATTTTGAACTAAGTACTTCTGCTCTGGTAAATTTCTTGGGAGTTCCAATGTTATAGCCACAAGATTTTGTGAAAAAAATGGACGAATACAATAAAAAAAACTAACTAAATAAAACAAGAGAATTATTTTGGTACAAGGGCTAGTGGTGTTTTACAAATTTAATGTACAATGTGAAATAATAGAGCTGCAAGTCGTACATACACAAATAATTAAAAAGAAAGAAAGATAAAGTTGTTATTGAAGCAAGTAAATGTGTACCACAGCAAAGGCTCTGTTTGAAAGCATGAGGTAATGTGAAGAGAGAAAGAAGAGCACACAAAAAGAGAACCTCTTTGACCGCAAATCCGCAATTCCACATTCTCTCCCCTCCTTTGCTCATGTAAGGAAACTAATAAACAAATAATTGTAACCAGATCTCTCTTGAAATTGAAAGAACTAAAGAGACGAATTAGAAAATGGACCAGAGGGCGTGCGTGTGTGCGTGTGTGCGTGCGTGTTTGTGTGAGAGAGAGAAAGAGAGAAAGAAGCAGCGGCGGCAGAGAGATCAAGGCAATCAGAAATCTTAGCAAGAAAAAATGTGAGTTTTTCTCCTTCTGTTCCTCTCACTCTTTAACTGTAGCTGTAATCACTAATAAGAGAGAGATCTATGCTTGTGTGTGTGAGAGAGAGAGAGAGAGTGTCAAGTGTGGGTGTGGGTGTGGGTTCAGCCTAGGGGTGCAAACGGATCGGACAATATCCGACTGTATTTGAATTTGTATCCGAAAATTAGATACGGATATTTGATATTTAAATATTCATGCGGATACGGATACGGATATGATTTTGAATTTTAATTATTTGTATTAAAATAGTAGATATATACCATAGAATTTAATACATATTATGAAAATATTTATGCATATATCTATGAATATTCAATATTCAATCTGTATTTGTATCTGAAAAAAAAAAAAACAGATACAGATATAATTTTATTACTATCCGATCCGTATCTAAACCATTTGCACCCCTAGTTCAATCGCATTAACAAATACTGCCTCTGAGACAGACAGGCGTGTCAATTTATTACCACCTTAGCACCCCTTTTACATATTATAAATCCGGATCAATCCCTGCTGTCTTGTTTCTTCTGCTAGTAATTTTACTGGAAGTGCAGATTTTACATTTTACAGTTTCTGCATTTGTACAATTCTATGTTGCCAAAGTATTCCAATTTATTATTCTTTAACTACGAGTTGTCTCTGGCTACCTTGACATGTATACTGTGTACAAAAGTCGGGGATATTGTCTTCATTTAAAACATAAACAAAAGAAAATATGAATTCAGTTATCATCCTCTTCTGCTTTCGAATAAATAAGAGGCGCACGTTAGATGCGAATCGAAATTAAGTGAATAGTTTATACAGAGTCCGGCTACGGCTAGTATGATATCAGTATGTTTATATAACATTAATTCTAAAACTTATCGAATTAACTTCAAACGATGAATTTAAACCGTTCAAACTGATTTACTTTATTAGTTATGCGTTTATGTACAAAATTATAACTTTTCGAATTTACATAGTATTAAGTCAAGCTATCAAATATAAAAATTTTTAAGTATAATTTTAATGCATTTATTTTTTAACATTTGTTACCGCTTGACTTGGTATGTACTAAAATAATTCAAAAAAATATATAAATTTTGCACGTAAACGCATCACTCAAACAGTCAACTGGGCTGAACAGTTTGAATTTGTTGTTTGAAGTCTATCTAATAGATTTTGGAATTAATGTTATATGACACTGATGTTATATATACTAGCCGGACTCATTTATACAAGCAAGGTAGTTCATATATATATTTTTTTAACAATTACAGTGTTGCCATTCAAGTCTTCTCCTTTTTATTACTAACAAAATTTAGAAATAATAATTTGAACTCATTCAGTTTGCTTTGATCTTAGAAAAAATAAAGTTACATATATGATGCATGAACACTGAGTAAACAGATATAAAGAGAGGACCACTGTGCAGTTTGTACCAAAAGGTCTCTGGTACTTCCAGTGGTCCATGTTTAGTTTCTAAATTATCACAATATCCAATCAAGGAAAAATTAAACTGATGCTGTCAAAGTCCAAATAAACAAATGCGACTTTGGCCGTAGAAATTTAATTTCAGCAGTAGTAGGCTTGGTAAAATTGTAAAGCTGTATATTCTGATGAGGTATCACAGTTTGATCAGTTAATTTTTTTTTTTTATACATTAGCCCATAAGTGCACACACACACTCTAAATTTAGCTAGCCAGGATTGAACCTAGGAACCCCCACATGGGGGCATATGCCTCAGCCACTGTGCTACACAGTTAATTGATCAGTTAATTGAGAGAGAACAGAGAGTCTGTATTGGAGGACACATAGGTTAGTGGTGTGTGCAGTTGGTATCAGGCTTAATCCAAGATCGATTGTCGACCAGTACTTTTTTTACATTGAATTTTTTACTTCATTATACCATGGCTGACTTACACTTTTTTTTCTACAATTTTACCATGATTTTTATCTCCGACTAAATGTTGCTTTCAACAGAAAGTGAGGTTTACTAGTACTGGAGACCAATTGACCCCTCCTAGAAAAGAAAAGCCGTTGCTAGTACAGGTCACAATTTGACACATCAAGGGACATTTCATAGGACACACATTATCAAGTAATGATCGTTTTTGTACCTAACAAGTAACAAGTGGTGTCGTACTCGCGTGGCGATTGCTTAATTCAGGACTCACAAGCCTATTAATTTTGCATGGTAGATTTCCGGTAAAGTTTGTTTTATTTGGGCCCATTTAAATACCTATGGGCCATATGCTACACAAAAGATATGAACGTTGTTTGTCTATTGTGATTTTCAAAATTTGTGAAATTAATATTCTTATTTTGAATTTGTTTTTAATAGTACTATATTTATATTTTGAATACACGTGTTGTTAACTTGTTATTCTAGATTCATATATGAGAAGGGATCCAGTTACACTCTTTTTTTGTGACACCGAATTACATTATATTTTTAAAGTTCAAACAGTCGATCCAAATTGTTTAACATAATGAATATGTTAAAATGTGCTAAAAAATTCAAAAAATGTAAAGTTTGTTCTACAATCACATTTTAATATATCCATTATGTTGAACAAGTTTGGATCAACTATTTGAACTTTAAAAATTTCAAAAATCGAGAGTGTAATTTGATGTCACAAAAAAAAAGTGTAATTGGATCCTCCTCCGTTCATCTTCATATATTCTTCATATATTCAGGTTTTGAAAATATGAAGAAAAAAAATCTTTTTTCAAGTACCGAAATAACTGACTGAATACATAAGTTCGGAAAGTTCTTTTTGGCACTTAAAAATATTATTTTAGCATTTCCTAACTTTTTGAACACATAAGTTCAAAATAACTTATAATTCATATGTTTAAAAATAAACATAGTGTTGTTAATTGTTTCAAAATAAAAAATTGTTATTAGAGTGAGGATATGTTAATGCTTAATATGCATATTATAGATCAATCCGTACTATGAATCCTTATTTCTATTTTTAATGTTCAAACAATTGATTCAAACTATTAAACATGATCTCTATATGAAAATATACTTGAAGATCAATTTTTTTATATTTTTAGAATTTATTTACTATTTTTTTAGATAGGTAGAAAATCACTTATTTCGGATTGTCCATAATTTTTAGATAAAGTGATTTTCTATCTATCTATAAAATAGTACAAAAAAATCTTAAAAAATGTGAAATTTGGTCTCCAATTATATTTTAATACAGGATCATATTTGATGGCTCAGATGAACTGTTTAAATTTTAAAAATAGAAATATAGATCAACAGTACGGATTCATCCGTAATATGCATATTGCCATAGACTTTTTCAAATCATGATAGACAAAATAAATCCAAAGATATGCGAGTGAACAGGCTACAGTAGACCTCACAAGTTGTAACAATAGACAAGCTTTTCCATATCATGATTATAGTTCTATTTATAGCTTACCAGCTATATAGGACAGGTACAAGTTAGCTGGAGGGACCTGTTCCATTTTTCTGTTACCGTAATTCTATTTAAAAGCACAGTATGCATCATTGTTATTATTAACACAACAAATTCAAATATTTTACTTGTTTGAACAAATTTGTCCTTGCTTAACTATTCTCGAAAATGTCATATCTTTTTAAAGATGCATTTTCTTTATATATATGGCCATTGCTTATTTATTTTATGTCCATATATAACTAAAACGCCCTGATGAAATCTTCAAGAGAACTTATTGAAAATGCTTCATTTTTTTTCCCAAATTTGAAAAGTACAAACAGAATATTATACTGAGTAATCATTTCTCGCAGAAAGAATATTATTTGTGAGTAACTTTACTTAACTTAGTTGGATTTGCAATATTAGATATGTTATTCCTTGTATCATATGTCATTATTTTATTTTATAACTGTTACTTATTATGCATTAGATGGTTTATAGAAATTTTATATTGTTGAGTTTTGCACAAAAAAAAAAGGGTGCAAACTACATTCGAAATATATTATCATAGACTATTCATTGAAAGTAAACTTGTACTGAAACAAAATATTATAAACTAAAAGAGTTGTTTAATAAAATGATTATTTTTTATAAAGAATAGGTTTTTGATTTTGTTATTTTATTCTTTGAAAAGGAAATGTACTAGTTGAAAATTCCAGTTATGAAAATAATATTAATAACAAATAGACAATTTGACTATTCTTAAATTGTTTTTTTTTTTTCTGACACTTCTTTCATTTAAAATTATTTATCTTTATTTTCTCATTGATTTTGTTCATTAAAATTAAAACGTATCTTATTTGATTTCTTATCTGGACTAAAAACAATTTTAACCATATGTATATGATATTAATTTATAATTTGTCTTGATTTTTAGAATAAGATTAAAATATATTATTATATTACATAATAATATAATATATGACCCTATATATTAAAAAAAAATGGATAGTTTTTTAAAAAATAATCTAAACATAAATCCTACAAGAGGTAATTTAAAATTATATCAAATTAATATGCTAGAAATAATTAATCTTTTTTTATGAATATAAATTAATAAATAAAAGAGTCCATCCCACGACTTCTATCAACATTATTTAAAAAAAAATCATTGCAATAATAATCTTATGCTTTTATTACAGTTTTTTTCTTCAATTAGTATTATTTCGAATTTGTCAACCAAAATGGTAATATAGTAAAATGTATGTTTATACTTCTTACACTAACTAAATATATTCAAACAAAAGAAGACCAAAATACATATTTAACTAGAAATAAAATGTTGATATATCTGTGTACGTACACGGTACATACAAAGATTCGATACATGGGTTATTTTTCCTTTTGTTGTTGTTCTTTTAAATTAAGTAAAGATTTAACAATGAGGAATATATAATAATAATAATAATAATAATAATAATAATAATAATAATAATAATAATAATAATAATAATAATAATAATAATAATAATAATAATAATAAGTAATAAATGCTCTTTGTGTCAGAAAATTCCATAATCTCTGGAACAAAAACGACAATTGACAGATATACATATAGAGACAAAAATGTCTATAAATTAAAAATTTCGAAGTTGTTGTGTCCAAAAAAAAATATATGTTAATATCATCACCCATCTTCAAGTTAATAAATAAATAAATTTTAATTTTTGCAGTTCGAGTTGTCGATGCCAATTCAGTAATACCGTTGCAGGTTTCCTGCCAAATATAAAAGTAGGAGAAATGAAACAATCAAATCTCAATGGAGAAAATACTTCGCAGACCAATTCAAAAACTCAGATCCAAATTGAAAAAATATATAACAATTTTGGAGATCATATGACTTGGAATGCGTTCTGTGTACAACCATAGCGAAATGCACGATATATGCCGTAAAGCATTATGTCAGAATAGTATGTTTAATAATTGGAAACAAATCTGCTTTGATTCCAAGGAATAACAGGGAGCCTACAATTCCAAATCTAACCATTCA
The DNA here is from genome assembly GCA_033356055.1 of Carex pumila. Classification (NCBI taxonomy): domain Eukaryota; kingdom Viridiplantae; phylum Streptophyta; class Magnoliopsida; order Poales; family Cyperaceae; genus Carex; species Carex pumila. The sequence goes on from JARJHM010000030.1 coordinate 218,118, forward strand.
TTGCTCTTTATGTTCGAAACTAAAAAAAAGATCGTTTTTTTGCACGAATTGCAAAACCGATGAATGGTTGGATTTGAAATTGCAGGCTCCCTGTTATTCCTTGGAATCACAGCAGATTTATTTCCTTAAAAATTGATATATCTTTTAATAAAAAAATAAATAAAAAATATTCTTACAAATGCTCTATTGCTTCATGCTCCAATCTTACTCTAATATATCTATCTATCTTCAATTTCAAAGTTCAAACATACGATTTGAACCGCTCAACATAATATTCATGTTAAAATGTACTTAGAGATCAAATTCTATATTTTTTTGAAATATTTTACTATGTTTTAAGATAGGTAAAAAATCATTATTTTTTGAAAAACAGTGATTTTGTATCTATCTTAAAAAATAGTAAAAAAAAAAAATTCAAAAAGTATAAAATTTGGTCTCCAATCATATTTTAACATAGATATCATGTTAAGCAGTTCGAATCGTCTGTTTAAACTTTCAAGTTGAAGATAAAGATGTCAGGATACGATTGAAACATGAAACAATGGGACATTTGAGCTGTCCTCTTTTAAATTACATATCACATATTATATTTTATGCTTTTTTGGATCCGTAATGCATTCAAATTGATTAAATCAATAAAATCAACTCAAATTTTAATCTTTCAAGTGTTCTATCAATTTGACTATATGAGATTACTTCGAGTATATGATCTTGACAGCTTCATTAGTGATTTTGTATTAAACTGTCTTGAGAATATGCAGTGAGGACATGAGGTTGAGCCATGCAAAACTTGTACAGTGGAGAACCGAGAATTGAGAAAATAATAAGAAATCAAACCAATTCAATAGGGGTGTCAATGGTACCTTTTTAGCCGTTTATCCGATCCGTATCGTATTCGATAAGGCGGGTATGGGTAAGAATTTTTTTTCGTTAAATAAATGGATAAGGGTATGGGTAATGACTATTTCGTACCCGTTACCTTATAGGGTAATTATAAAATCTAAATATATATTCAATTCAATTTTCAACTCACTTAAATGTATATTCGTGTTTTTAAATTTTTATTATTTATAAAAAATAATTTAGTTGGAATTGATTGTACATTTTTTTTTTATTAGAAATGCAATTATGTATATGTGAAATAAATGAGTTTTTGATGTTTAATTTGTAAAATATAATAAAACTAATTATTATACTAGTATTATCCGTTATTCACCTGCTACTATTTCGTTGCCCGATAATATTAACATGTAAGGATAGGGTAGGATAAAATCAATTTTTAATGGGTGTGGGTAAAGTCAATTTTAATGGGTATGGGTATGACACCCCTACAATTCAGTACTTTTGTTGGATAATCCAGCAAGATCGTGTTGCTTGACAAGTGAAGAAAAGGAAAGATGGTTGAAGGAGAAAGAGAAATATACAAAAATCTTGATCTGAAAATTGTTTAGAACCGGTATTTTATTGGTCTGGTTCATTATTATTTTTTAAATAAAACCTAATCAGTTAACTAGTTTTGACCGGTCTGAGAGCAAAAGCGATTTATTACAGGAACTGACTGAATCGTACAGAGAACCGGGTTTGGTCTTTTCCGGTTGAACCACCGGTCCTATTCAGTTCTAATATATAACACTGGGAAGCACACAATAATATAGAAAGAGAAAAAGAACGGAAACAAAATGAAATAAAAGAAAATAAGATAAATGTACCTTCGAGCAACCAAAAGTTTTTTGCTATCACTAAATAAAAGAAAATTACCAGCAGCTGATTATGGATTACATTTGTATATTAAAACTGCAAAATAAGACACAGAAAATTATTTTTTTTGTTAATTTAATATACCTAAATATTACTATCATTCCAATTGTGAGTTTTAACTAATTCAACAAAATGGAACCAAATAATTTGACTACATCTGATGATGTCTGGATAATCAATATGACATGATTAACTTTATTAAACAAATTATTAGAGAATAACAAAAGTTATGCTCACCTCCTTCGAGCCATCTGAAAATTCTTTAACCACATATATGGCTATTTTTTTTTTTTTTTTGAGAGTTAGACGGCTATGCCGCTAACAAATATATTGATTAAAAAATTATTTACAGTCATATATAGCTATTTTTGAAGTCTCATTGTAAGGAAAACCACAATATAGAAAATTAATGGACAATTTACATCCAGCACATGAATAGAAAGTACTGTAGTTAATATGAGACCAGTGAAAAGATTCCAAATCTGAAAAGCCAGTACCGGTAAATACCACATGATATAGCTGGAAAAGCATCATACTGAACATTGTTCTCTTTAGCAACTTTCAGGCTATATATTCATGAAATGTGCCCAGTGTCACTGTTCGATAATATTAAAAGAAATTACAAACAAAATCTGATGAGAATGAGACCATATCTTTACTTGTAAGCATTTCTCAAGGAAATATCAGGATACCTATGTCATAAGAAAAGAGGCCAATACAACAAATTGATAAATAGAAAATGAAAATCGTGTTGATTCCATCGTTCTTTTCAGTCGCATTACATTTTCATTCAACACCCTCAACTATTCTATAATTCCTATCTTACCAAACGGTCCCTATAGTTCCATATAATGCATAAACATACATAAATCTCAACACTCCCCCTTAAGATGGGCAAAAGATATTAATCAAGCCCATCTTGTCACAAAACCTATCTAGATCTATTGAGTTAAGTTCTTTGGTGATGCAGTCAGCTACTTGATCTCCAGTAGCTACATGATTCAGCTCTAATAGTCCACTTTCTAGCTTTTCCTTTATAAAGAATCTATCTATCTCCACATGTTTTGTTCTGTCGTGCTGCACAGGATTATTGGCGATGCTGATCGCTGACTTGCTATCGCACCACAATTTCATTTGAGCTCCGTGATTCACCTTGAGCTCTTTTAACAACCTCTTCAGCCATACCATCTCAGCAACTCCCAATGTCATAGCCCTGTACTCGGCTTCTGCTGTCAATCTCACAACAACTGGCTGCTTCTTGCTCTTCCAAGAGACCAAGTTGCCCCCTACGAACATGCAATAGCCAGCTGTGAACCTCCTGTCATCTTGGCAACTGGCCCAATCAGAGTCACAGTAGCCCTCAATGTTCATGTGTTCGTTCTGCCTGAAAATCAAGCCCTTCCCTGGTACACTCTTCAAGTACCTCAAAATGTGATACATTGCGTCCATATGACCCTTCCTAGGGTCATGCATGTAGCGGCTCACCACACTCACTGCAAATAAGATATCGGGACGTATATGTGTCAAATAGATCAATCTGCCTACCAATCTCCGGTACCTCTCACGATCAACTTGTTCTCCCGCCTCTGCACTAATCTTAGCCTTCACATCAATTGGAGAAACTGCAGACTTGCATCCCAACATGCTTGTCTCAGTGAGCAAGTCTAAGACATACTTCCTTTGAGATAGAACAATCTCCTCTGCTCCACGAGCCACCTAAATCCCAAGAAAGTACTTAAGCTGTCCCAGATCCTTCACCTCAAATTCCTTCCCCAATCTTGCCTTCAACTGTGCAATCTCCCCCTTATCATTCCCGGTAATGATTATATCATCGACATACACAGCCAACATAGTAATGTGACCGCCATGTTGTCTAGTAAACACCGTGTGATCAGCATTGATCTGCTGATAGCCCATGCCTACCATAGCCTTCCTGAACCTATCAAATCATGCCCAAGGAGATTGCTTCAACCCATAAAGCGACTTCTTAAGCCTGCACACCTTACCCACTGTCTGGTTCGTGTCAAACCCTGATGGAATCTCCATATACACCTCCTCTAACAAGTCACCATGAAGAAACACATTTTTTCACGTTGAGTTGGTGTAACTTCCATCCTCCATTCCCTGCCATGGAAACCAGTGTCCTTACTGTGCTCATCTTCACCACTAGTGCAAAGGTCTAATCATAGTCAATGCCATAGGTTTGACTGTACCCCTTCGCTACCAACCTAGCCTTGTAGCGCTCAACCAGACTCTCTGGATTATGTTTCACTGTAAAGACCCACTTGCATCCAACAGCTTTCTTGCCTAGTGGTAGTGACACAAGCTCCCAAGTTTTGTTCTTCTCGAGGGCCTTGAGCTCTTCTTGCATGGCTGCTTTCCATTTCAGGTCTCCTTTAGCAACCTGCCAACACTTAGGGGTAGAGACAGTATCTAATGATGCAATGAATGCTCCATGTACATGTGATATGTGCGAGTAAGAGACAAATTGAGCAATGTCATGTGAGAAACCATATCGGTCATGAGAAATACCTGCATTTTCGCAAGAAGTCCTCCTTACCGATAGGGGAGTGGGAGGAGTAGAGAGAGGAATCATATCACCTGTGTATTCTGGGTCTGAGGTTGATGGTGAAGGTGTCTCAGGAGTCGGAGTAGGCAGGGACAAGGGACTTGGCACAATTGGCACTGTAGGCACGGCTCCCTCATTTTGTTGTGTTCTTCTAACATACACCTTACGGTATCTCGACTCCCCCTGAGCCTGAGTTCCACCACTTTCGGTCTTATTCCTCTCAACTTCTGGCTCAACTACAGCTGAATCCTCTTTTTCCGGCTCAACCACAGCCGAATTCTCTGGTATTGGGCAACTAATACCACTCACACTCACTATCCTTCTCTCACTATCCCCACTACTCTCTCCTTCTCGCCTCATATCTCCTATATCGAGCAAGTCTCCAAAGGGTGATATCACTTCTGAGTAATATGGCTCAAGCTCTCGGAATGTAACATCCATACTTACAAATAATCTCCTCTCCTCAGGGCTCCAGCATACATACCCTTTTTGAGTACCCAAGTACCCAACAAAGATACACTTCACAGCCCTTGGATTCAATTTTCCCACATTTGGCCTATTATCCTGTACGAAGCACAAACAACCAAAGGTTTTGATGAGAAGAATATCTCTATTCTTACATTTCAGCATTTCAATTGGTGACTTCCAATCCAACACCCTTGAGGGAACCCTATTGATCAAGTAAGCTGTTGTCAGAACTGCTTGCCCCCACAAGTACTTTGGAACCTTCATTGATATCATCATACTTCGAGTTACCTCAAGTAGATGTCTGTTCTTCCGTTCTGCTACCCCATTCTGCTCTGGTGTGTACAGACACGTGGTTTGGTGCTGTATTCCCTGAGATGACAAATACTCCCCAAATGCCTTATTGATGTACTCGATCCCATTGTCAGACCTCAATACCTTCACAACTGCCCCGTATTGAGTCTGAACCTCTTTATGAAAGTCTTTGAAACAAGCAAACACATCACTCTTGTTTTTAATCAGGTACATCTAAGTCATACGAGAAAAACAATCAATAAAAGAAACAAAGTATTTAAATCCATTCACAGTAGTTGTGGGACAAGGTCCCCATACATCAATGTGAATCAAATCAAAGATACAATTACTCCTATTACCAGAGCTAGAATAAGAGCTCTTGGTATGTTTACCTAACTCACAAGCATCACAAACAAGTTTATCTTTATTCGCTTTTTCAAATAAAAGGGGATACAAATGACTTAAAAGGCTAAAAGAAGGGTGGCCCAAACGCCTGTGGTGGAGTAGCAACAAGTCTTCCACACTACTCCCAACTCCTCCAGTCTTCTCCACTATGGATGAGAGAGACGAGTCCATACTCTCCCTATCCATGTACCACAACCCATTATGCCAACTTCCAGTCCCAAGTCTCCTGCCGGTCCCCTTCTCTTAGAAGATCACCTTAGGAATATCAAACACAACAACACAATTTAGTTGTGTTATAATAGCACTTATGGATAAGAGATTTACGGGAAAAGAAGGAGCATGCAATACATTAGATAAAGTCAAAGTGTTGGTACATTTTACGGTACCCTTACCAACTACGGGCTGAGCCGTACCATCTGCGATCTAAACGCTCTCTGGAACTACTAGGTGAGTATAGGAAGAAAACTCCCCAACAATACTAGTCGCATGACGAGATGCACCAGAATCAACTATCCAATCTGGTGATCCCGTGATGGGTATGGAGGCTAGAGCAAGGGTATCATGAGTACCTGTAGTTGTGTGGGCAAGAGAAGCAAAGTTACCCCTTGAGACAGTAGAGGTTGATGCATCATCCTTCACGCTCTTCACATCACCTATCGTCTTCTGCCTGTTCCTGAGTCCTTGAGAATAGGCCTCCACGAGTGCCTGATCCTCCTCTGTAAGGTCCCCACCAGCTTCTTCCTCCTCCTCTGCAACCATCAGATATGCCCGATTGCCTCCTCTTCCACCTCTCCGACCTCCACGGTCGCGACCACGACCCCCAGATTGCCCCCTCCCACCTGTATCTCTCTCCTTTGGTAGCTTAGGGCAAGCCTGCTTCAGGTGACCTACCTCTCCATAGTTGTAGCATTGTCGAGTCTCTTCTCTGTACCCTGTGTTACCTGAGTTGGAGATCGCTAGTGCTCCTCTGTACCCTGTGTTACCTGAGTTGGAGACCGCTAGCCTGACCTCACTCCTGTAGGTCCTCCTGTCCCAACCTGTAGTCTCATCCAGCTCTCCTCCTGTATCATGGCTGATATTGCCTCCGCAAGCGAGGGAATCCTATTCCCGCTCAATAACATAGCCACCCTTGACTCAAATGCTGGCGCTAGATGTTTGAGGAATAACATAGTCCTATCCTCCATGGATGCCTCTATCTCAGAACACGTAGGGTGTAAGCAATATGGTCGGACCCTGTAGTGATCATGCTCTTACCATGAGCGTTCCAGCTCTGTGGCATATTCCTGCACGGTCCTCGTCCCTTGTACCACATCCGAGATCTCCCCCTTGATCTGGTACACCCTCATGATATTCCCCACACCATCATAAGTTCTTTTCAACTTGTCCCAGACATCCTGTACCTTTTTCAAGCCATCCACAGTGTCTACAATAAACGAAGGCAACGAGCTCAGAAGCCAGATGTACACCTGCATGTGAGTGGCCTTCCACTCATCTCTCCCCGGTGCACCCTCATCTGGCTCTACCTTATCCCCAGTCAAGTACCCCTTTAGATTATTTCCTTCTAGAGTGTACCTCACTCGACGTGACCAGCTCAGATACTTTTATGGTCCATCAAGTTTCGTATCAATAGGTGGAAGATCCAACCTATGCTGCCTCGGTTCCACAAGAACTACAGGAGCTGCGGGAGTTTGGCCCAAACCAGACATAGCAAACTGTCACATCATGTGAGTCATCATGGCAGAGACATCCTCCGCAGTCAGCTTCGCAATAGCCTCAGCAAACGAATCCCTATCTTTTTCCTCTTCCGACATTGATCCGACTCAGATCTGCACCTTACGTATCGATCTAAGTCCGAATCACTTTTACAAAATCGAATTTCTGTTCTGATTTAGATCCACATCTCCCCCTCTTGACCCGATCTTGATCTAACTCATCAAGAATCGAGTTAAAAAAAACAATTAAACCGCACCAAAAAAAAATCCCTCTACTCGGGTATCGTGGGGTATAGGTCCCCCACGCTGGCCAAATCACTTAACAAAAAACAAACTATCTTTAGCTGGTCGGCCTAGACAAAAAAAAATGGATACGTTAAAAAAAAAATAGATCTTGTGCAAAAACGGGTCTGACCCGTGCTCAAACGGTTGCTCTAGGCGAGCTCAAACCCGATTCTAGTGCAAAATGAGAGAGATGGGGAAAGGAGCTCTGCTGAGACCAGAACAACAGCGGCTCTAGGCGGGCGGAGCCAGAACTGGGCGAACGGAACCAACAACCGACCTAGGCAGCTGAGGCCAGATTCGCGATGGCGGAGCCCAGCCGGGTCAGGCGAAGCCCAAGCGAGCCAAGCGGAGCGCCTGCGTGGCCAAACGACGGCGGGCAGAGCTCAACGGCGCTGGCGGAGGGTTGCTACAGTGCTGCGTTTCTAGGGTTAGATTTTTCAACTCTGATACCAAATTGATAAATAGAAAATGAAAATCGTGTGGATTCCATCGTTCTTTTCAGCCTATATAGGCGTTACATTTTCATTCAACATCCTCAACTATTCTATAATTCCTATCTTACCAAACGGTCCCTATAGTTCCATATAATACATAAACATACATAAATCTCAACACAACATCCAACCAAAAATCTTCCGGAATTTAGGTACCAATAATTCTAGACCAGAAAACATACTATATCATTATCTAGAGTTACGATTTGACACATAATTGGACTTTATAAACTATTTAGAATTTCTAATAAACCTTCGAGAGGACAATGGAAAGCCATCCTGCAATGCAAAGTGAAATATTAATATTGCCTGAATTCGGAGACCAACGAATCTTAATTGATTTGCAAAATTTACTCCAAAAATACTTATTCAGACAAAGATTAAGAGAAAATTGAACTAACATATCTTCGGCCAACTTTATGTGCAATGCTACCGCTTACAATGGTGCCTACCATTGCTCCAATTGTTAAAATTTAGCCAAGTAGAGAGTACTGGCCAACAAAAGGCTCAAAAAAAATATCAACATGTATTAAAATCTTGATGCATTATATATTCACTTGGAACTCAGCATACTCTCAACATTGGCATATTACCTCAGCTAAAGAGAGGTCAAGATGAAGATCAATTCTAACTTCAGCCAGCGAAGAGGACCCCACCTGGAAAAAAAAAAAGACAAGTTCATCAGAGGACGAGAAAAAATTTAAATACTAAAAAGAATCAAAGTGAAAATACGAATCCAGAGTCCTCTTAAAAAGAGAAAACACGAATCAAGAGTGGAAGTGCAATCTCTCATTCAAAGAGAAAACACGAATCCAAACTTATCCAATATTTTTTTAATATTCATAAGACATTTTCTAGTCAGATTTTGAAAGGAAGTGCAATCTCTCATTCAAAGAGTATAGTAGTTTTTATCAATAGATCAAAACGAGCGGCCTCACTGGTTCCTACGAGTGAAAAGACGGATGGATTCAAAATTTTCATTCAAGAGACAACAAAAAATAACGAATTGGATTTAAATAGCTAATCGGATTTAAACCCACTAACTAATTGAGTACTAGATAAAAAACAATGCTCTCACTTGTCATTTCTAATGGTTCAACTTCAAATTCTATTTACCAATAAGGATTCAAGGAATTTATTCTAATTTTAACTCTAAATATAACTCTAATGACAAATCAGAATTTCAGAGTGAGATAAACAAAATTGCAATAAGAACAAAGTTGATCCAAACTAATAAATCTCGATAAAAGTTCAAAATCAATGGGAAAACAGTTGCCCCCTGATCCGGTTCTTATTGGGTCCAGTCCTGTGAAGAGGTTAAAGAGACGATGGCACAGAGATAGACCGTAGCAATAATTGATAAGCTTTTCCCTAACATTATTATAGCTAGTTCCATTTAGAGCTTACCGTTGACGTATAACAGGTACAAACTAGCTAGAGGAAACTGTTTCATTTTGTCTATACTGTAAATCTATTTAAAAGCACAAATTAATCAATTTAACTTTTAGAAGTTTGAGTTGTCGATTTCAATTCTGTAATACTGTACCAGATTTTCCGATCAATAAATAAGAGATATGAAACAATCAAATCTGAAAGGGGAAACCTTTTTTTTTTTTTGGTAAACACGCCCGTAGGTTTCCATAGATTTAAATATTACAAACTTACGCAACGTACTGTATGAGAATTATGACATAACAGTATATATCATCGAAATTTTTATTAATATTTAAAGAAATCAAAATTTCAAAATTTACACCCAAATTCAAATTATTTTCAGCCCGTGGGCCTAGAATGTAGCCCATTATACATAACTCAATAAAGAGAGCTTTTGAAAAGATGACAATCAATCATTACCATGCCAAAAACAGCTCATGAGAGAATTATTAGAAGAAACAGAAGTGCTGGCTTCAAATGCTGAAAATCGCGGATTTCATTTCCTACCTACTATTGATGTAAAGAGGAACGTTGGATATTTGAGCACAATGATGTAAAGAACCACCCTTCGACATTTTTATTTTTACTCTATTAAAAAAATATTTTAATAATAATAACCAAAATTTAGTAATAATTTTAAAAATATCCCACTCATTGAATTTTAATTTCAATTTTTTTTAAAACAAAAATTTATTTTTATTTTTTATTTTTCGTATTGAAATATTAGAAATGTTGGATATATTTCTTTGAAAATAAATGGAATACAATATAATTTGATTTATTAGAAGGACTGTAACAAATAACCCGAATCAATATTTTTCAGGCCGGATTTTTCACGGCTGTAAGAAAAATTAATATATTTCTTTATATGTTATTGGAAAAAAATAAAAATGCTTAGATTCTGAGTTATTGATCCTGGTTCAAAAGTCACTTCTATGTAATCTATAATATATTGTGATCTTTCTAGGACATTTAATTTATAAAAAAATGTATCTATTTTGAGAATTCTTTTTGAATAACAATTGTTAAATAACTTAAAGTTTTTATTTTTTCTCAAAAATAGATACAACTTTTCATAAATTAAATGTCCTAGAAGGATCACAATATTTTCTAGATTACATAGAAGTGACTTTTGAACCGGGATCAATAACTCAGAATCTAAGCATTTTTATTTTTTTCCAATAACACATAAAGACATATCTATTAATTTTTCTTACAACTGCGAAAAATCTGGCTTGAAAAATATTGATCCGGATTATTTGTTACAGTCTTTCTAATAAATCAAATTATATTGTATTCCATCTATTTTCAAATAAATATATCCAACATTTCTAATATTTCAATACAAAAAATAAAAACAAATTTTTGTTTTATAAGAAAAAAATTGGAATTAAAATTCCAACCCGTGGAAAAATTCCACGGGTGGGGTATTTTAAAATTATTACTAAACTTTGGTTATTATTATTAAAATAATTCTTTAGTGGGATAAAAATAAAAATGTCGGGCCACCCTTAATTGGTTCTATACAAATACCATTAATAAAACCTTAATTTGGAAGAGCCCATAAAAGAATTTAAGAAAAAAAAAAACTCTAGCATGTTTAAGAACTGGAGCGACAACTGATCCGATAGAAATTCGGGTCATTGAGCCACTAGTTAAATCATTGGGCCGAATGGTTTATAAGAAATTTAGATATTTATTCATCATAATTCATAACTTCTTAATTTAGATATTTTCCTATCAAAAATATAAAATGAGTTATTTCTCCATCTAAACTCACTTAATTTATCAATATTCCCATCTCTTAATTAAGTGACTTAAAAATTAATATTAATATTAATAAAATATTCGAATGACATTTGTATCCTTTTTATTTATCACATAATTTAATAAAGAGTTGGGCTAATATGACACTAGTGTTATATAAAACTAAATAACACCACATCTTAAACACTTAGATTTGCTTTAAGATCCGTACAAAATGAAGTGCTTGAACAGTAAAAACGGATATTACGAATCTTAAAGCAGATCTAAAGATTTAAAATGTGGTGTTATTTAGTTTTATATAACACTAGTGTCTTATTAGTCTAACTCTTTAATAAAACATTGAAGATCTTCTCTGTTGTAGTTGTCTCTTTGCTTTCAATTCAGACAAGTGATGTGATCTCCAACCCGTTCTCTCCTCTCTCAACCCCAGACCTCCGCCTCAGGTGACTCCCTCCATCGTCGCTGCCTGCTCCTCGCACATCAGGATTACGGATGCATCATTGTTACTAATTTTAATAGGAATTAAATACTCTCCTCCGCATCATTGGTATCGAAGCAGCATTCTATTTTATTTTTTATCCAGTCAAAAGGAATTAAATACTCTAACTCAACTTATATATTAAAAGCCCAAGGGAACAAATTTCATAAGGCCGACATTATCTAATAGGCCCAAAGTACTGCCTCTGCCTGTATATATATGATATTTCGAAAACATCACTAAAAATAAGTCCGGATAAAATATATACGTAATTATAATTGTACATAAATATCAAAAGGTTTAGATGAATTAAACAAAACAAATAGTGGCAATTTTTTTTTACCCGAACCTTGAGATTTAGTATTATCAGCAAAACAGAAAACATTATGGTGTAATCAGTAATTTCCATATTCCTTGATCTGATTATAGCATATATTTTGCTTTTGTTGATTGATTGCACTTTTGTTTATGTGGGTCTTAATTTTATATAGGGTTCCGGTCAAGGGCGGATTAAGAATGTTCGTCTCGGAGAGGGAGATATCAAATTAGGTTTAAATAACTAATCGGGTTTAAAACCATTAACTAATTAGGTACTCGATAAAAAAAAAACAATGTTTTAACTTGTACTTTTAAATACTCTCACTTGTAATTTCTAATTTTCTAACCTATAATTTTAATTACAATCAAAATTCAAAAAAATTATTTTAATTTTAATTCTAAATTTAACTCAAATTACAAATCAAACATTCAGAGGAGGCAAAAAATTTTCGAAGGGAGGGGAGGCAAAGTCGATCAGAACGTCCCGACCCACTACAACCTATGTTGCATGGATACAGATACAGGTATCGTATCGGATACGATACGGATAAGGTGATACGATAATTTTAAAAAGTTCCGAATACGATACGCCTATTAAATATATTATTTTTATTATGTTATTAATTTAATACTTATTAAATTTCAAAAATCTCGGACGGGAGACTATACAGTAAAGAAGTAATGTTAAATATTATACTAACTGGCTTCTAACATCAACGCGGAGTTGTTGGAGTGGTAATGATGGTTGGTGCTACATAAGAAGGGAGCGGGTTCGATTCAAAAAAATATTGATTTTTAGCTCTTGGTGTATCGCGGTTCATAGGTCGACCGGTGCATGTGCAGTCCACGAGTTTGGTTCTGTTAGAGGGAATAAAAATTGAAAAACTGGGTTCAAAATTGAATTGAATATATATTTGAATTTTAGAATTACCTTATAGGGTAACTGGTACAAAATAGTCATTAGCCATATTTTTACTTATTTATTTAACGAAAAAAAATTCTTACCCATATCCATACTCAATAAGCTAACAAAAAAAAAACTTACTCATACCCGCCTTATCGAATACGATACAGGTCGGGTAAATGGCTAAAAAGGTACCATTGACACCTCTAATTCTGGTGCACTTTCTCCATATCCTACAGTGTAGCCAGTTCAACTGTGGCGTATCGGTGTTGTGTCAACATGTATCGATGACCGTATCTGCTGAGTAGAGATACATCACATAAGTCGATGGGTGCGTATCCGTATCCGATACGCGTGTGATATGGATGCAGGGCCTAAACTGGCGTATCAGGATAACATAGACTACAACTCAAAATCCAGAGGAGACAGCTGCCCTGCCTAGGACTACATGGATCCGCTCTTGGTTCCAGTTAAAACTTATGTATAAATACCCCAAGATCCTGTAGAGCAATAGTCTCCAACAGTATCAAGATAAACCATAATTCTTTTCCATTAATTTCTTTTCACTCCTTGACTAACAGAACAACAAGAAATTTGAAAAGGAATAAAAATTGGGGTTTGGGGTTTAGAGAGGGAGAACGGGTTTGGGATCATATATATATATATATATATATATATATATATATGTATATTTTTTGAAACTCTTGACAGTGGCAGCTAAATATAATTTTCATTAAAATTCGAGATCATATCCGAAAAGATCAAGGGGAAAGACCTTCAATTCTAATACTTTTTTATTCTCTGTTAAAGAAGAATAACAAAGAAGAGTATAACTGTCCTTCTAATGTTTCTTTAATATTAATATTTCTTTTTAAGTGATTTAATTAAGATATGAGGATATTTAATTATTGATAAATTAAGGCCATATTTTCTGTTACGGGATTATACGGGATGTGATTTAACGAGAATGGGAACTCACTTTTGAAAAAGTGAGAACCCACGGATCAGATACGTACGGATTGATTATGGGAATGTATTGAAATGAATATTCGGTAGTACCGTATAATTAGTTGTGAGAAATATTATTTTTCTCACTTATTTAAAAGAAAAACATAATTATGTATTTTGTAAGTTTTTCATCTACTAGTAAAAAAATAAATTGTATTTAAAACTCACACATATATATGTAATACGTGATTATGAAATTTAAAATAATCATGTAATAGAATTTTCTCATCCATTTGTGTAACCTGTTAAAAAAAAAAAAAAAAAAACTATGTCTGGACTTGGGAACTACCGGTTAGACGTCGCACAATTGTAAATAAGATAAGAATGGAGTGTTTATATAAGAGGGGTTCAAACAAATTTTAAAAAGGGGGAATTTTATGTATATTTCTCAAAAACTTTTAAATTTCGTATTGATCCATCTAAATTTTGCTCTTATAATGAGCAATAGTATATTTATTCTTTTAAATTTCAAAAACATACAAATTTACTCATTTTACTATACTTTCTATTAAAACTTATTTCAAATTTATAAAATATAGCACAACATCTGTGGTTTTGGATAGGTAAGAGCTAAGTTCAATTCTATACATGGCTTAGTGTCAAGGACATCATCAACTTTGCTCTCTTCATGTCGAAACACTCTCAAACTGCTTTCCTTATTATGTTCAATGCCTTGTGTTGGACCATATGGAAAATTCGCAATGAATCTTGTTTTCAAAATACTAAGAAAAAATATTTTCGATCTATTGTGCTAATGGTGGTTTCTCTTATTAATTATTGGATAGGAAATATTAAAAAACATATTAGAGAGGCGGTGGTTGCTGATTGGTTGCCTCTAGGAGATTGAGGTGGTGCCCCTTGCAAATCTGGGATTCAACTGATGACTGTGATGGGAATGCCCTCTAAATGGTAGTGTATAAGCCTACTGGTGATGGGGATGATGCCCCAGCCCCATCTGCTGCTTAAATGCTTTCAAGAAATTTATAATCTATCTAAAATGTCTATATTAGTTAGCCTAGTTAAGACATCTTTTTGCAGTTATTTTGTTGGTTAGCTACGTTTTTTGCTTGTTTAAACACTAAGAACTGTGATGAATGTGTTGGTACTTTGTTTCTTTAATGAAACGGGCAAAGAAGCCTTTTATCAAAAAAAAAAAAAAATTAAATATGAATTTTATTCATTATAATAAAAAAAATATCATGTTAAAGAAAAATATTAGTATCCTAATTGGTTGATGATGACAAATGGTTTATATCTCTACTTTTGACGCTTGCACAAACATATATCTAAATGTTATTGTGTATGTATCAGAAATAGAGAAATGAACCATTTGTTCTCGAAAACCAACCAACATGAACTGAATTTTTCTTAAACATGCTATTTTCCTTTTTATTATTATAATAGAAGGTAAATTGAGTTTTAGTAGAAAAGACAATAAAATAAGTAAATTTGTGAGTTTTGAAAATTTAGAAGAATAAAAATGTTATTATGAATTTTATAGAGAAAAAATACATAATGCTGAAGTTTTTGAGACAATTTTCTCCCAAAAATATTTACTTATTTAGTAAACACAGCATGGCATGATAATCTTTATGATTTCGTGGAATGTCAAAAGATATGACATTATAATATATCTAAATTTTATGATTTTTCCAAACTTTTTCATACTTTTTTCTTACTTTTCCTGTTTTTGCGACTTTTCATATTTTCCCACAAGCTTATGATCTGGAGTTATGGACCATAATATTTAAAATTAACGATCCAAATTAAGCACAATTCACTACAAAAACACAGATCCTTAAAGCTTGGGGATCCGGATTCCAAATTGTCACACATTAAATATGTCACTACAAACTAATAATAATAATAAAAAAAAAGTTTATTTTTCTGAATATTCTAGAACCCTTCATATTTTTACACATCAGATGGACCATAAGTACAGTACAATCGCAATATAACATGTTTGTTGGGAATTTATGAAAATGGAAAGCTTGCTGGTGTTTTGGATTGTCTGTGAGTGCTCCATTCATGATAATCTTTTTTTTTTTAGTTCAGTCATGATAATCGACTGTTCTTCCAACAAATAAGGAAGATTTCATGTATATCCCTCGGAAATCATGAAATCACATATTTTCCCTTCAAATTCATAAATTTCATATTTATTCTTCTAAAATTTTGAAGCACCATTTTAAGTTTATAAATAACTATTTATCTTTTATTAAAAAAATATAGAATATGTAGCATGAGTAAAAGACTTAATTGTTTAATTTGTGGGAGTAAATAGTCCGTTTCTCTACTTCTCACGCATAAATAGTAACATTTACGTATACGTCTGTAAATGCGTTATAAGTAGGAAAATGAATTATTTGTCCTTGCAATCATATTAATTAGAACATTGACCATTTTTTACACATATTATATAGCTTTTATTTTTCTAAAAAAATTAAAATAAGAACTTCATAAATTCAAAATGAGTTTAAATAGAAAAATAATAAAATGAGGACGTATGTGAATTTTTTAAATTTAAAAGAGCAAATACGAAATTATGAACTTTAGAAAGAAAATTATATAATTTCGAAAATTTTGAGGGATATAAATGAAATTCCCACAACCAATAATACATTGGTAGTCACTTTAAAAGTTTAAATGGATTGTGAAAACGAAAGCTCTTATCAGTATTTTCAAAAAGAACAGAAAACGAAAGACACTAAAAAGACGAATTCGTATCCTCTGCATTAACTCAAAAAGGAATATTTTGAGTTAATGTATATAGACTGTCAGATTAGTTTTAAGTCGTGTAAACTAAATTCGCACTAATATTAAAAAACCCCTACATTATAGGCGGAGGTCGGATGGACTCCGTTTACAATCAGACGGACCAGATATATTTAACTCAAAATATGTTCTTTTGAGCTAATACAGAGGATGCGGGATGCGGGCTCCTAAAAAGACACTAACACTAACCCCATGTGTGAGCCGCTTCCATGTGCTTGGTGAAGTGCACCGACACCAGTGGTCCGTTTCGCATGTGTGAGCCGTGACTTTAAACCAAAGACCAGCAGCGAGCCAGCGATCTGCGCACAAGTGTTGTTAAAAGGGGCTAAAAGGGCCTATTTAATAGACCGTTCAGAGTCAGTGGTGGTACTAAAATCGTTACAAATAAATTTGAATCTGACGAAGGCATGTTTGTAGATTTTTTTAATTAATTAGCTGATTATTTTTAATTATTTTTATTTATTATCGATTATTTTTGTTTTTTTAATTAGAGTTTAATGGGCCATTCATTTTTATTTAGTCGTTTTCTTTTTCGCTAATCACAAGACCTGTATGTCTTTTAGTCGGTTATTTATTGGATCATGAATCATGATCCTTTATATATTATACATATTAGTTTGTTAAATTGCCTGGTTTGTCCAATTAATTTGTTACATGCTGTCTTTCTTATCTGGACTTTTTCTAATGATAATTTCATGAAACTTAATTGATTAAAACTAAGTTAAATTAATCATTTTTAATAAATTATGAATATATGTACTTAACTTTAATGAAAACACAAAAATTGTGCATAAAATTTTAATTAATTTATCGTATACTGATTAATTACTTGGTAGTATTAAATATGTTCGAGGAGCGCACAATGTTATTTAAAACACTATGCACATTCAGGTTGGGTTTTAAGTTGTAGTAATTCTAGTTAGGGTTGGGAAAAAAGAAAACTCAAACTCGTAACTCGCTCATTTACAGCTTGTTTAACTCGGCTCATTGACAACTCAGCTCATTTACAACTCGACTTGGCCAACTCGTTTAATAAATGAGTTGAGTTCGAGTTGGTCCCAACTCGTTCATTTATAACTCAAGTTACATAAAGTTACACAGTATTGGTCACAATAAATCTCAAAATAATCAAACTCGAATCTCTAGACTGTTATTTGTGCTTTGAGATTTGTGTAAAATATGTTTGAACTTGTGTTGTAACACTATCACTGGTTAAACGAGAGTTATAAACGAGTTGTGAGCCAACTCGAGTTGATAATAAGCTGAGTTTGAATTTGTGTTGTAATACTATCACTGGTTAAATGAGTTGTGAGCCAACTCGAGTTGATAATGAGCTGAGTTCGAGTTGGCTCTACAACTCGTTATTATCATCTCAACTCGAGTTCGTTTGCTTGTTTATTAAACGAGTCGAGTTCGAGTTGGAGGTAATTCACTCAAACTCGGCTCATTTACAACCCTAGTTCTAATTTGTAGTTTGTGTTTCTAGCGAAATAGAAATTTAGTGGTTTGGTGTTTCACTTGATAGTTATTTTTGGACGATTGGTTTCTTTACAGGTGTTTTCTACGGGTGGATACATTTATTTGTATTTCATTTTTTTTTTATCAGGGAGCAAAGTCTCTGACAATTTATTTGATATAAGAAAATTATTTACAAAATAAATTTATTTGTATTTCAAAAAGTATGCATGAACTTTTTATAAAATGTAATTTACAATGTGTTGTGTCTGTTTATATATATATTTTTTTATCAATTTATGCTACATTTATTATCATAAAATCACCAAAACTATCAAACTCTTAAGTATTGTCTTTCAGATGCGCAAAAATCTATATTTGCTAAAACAAATATATACAACCAATGTTATTCATGAAATTCTTGTAAAATACATCTATCACGTTCTTTTTTGGGTGTTTGTTCATGTTTTTAAGTAATTTTGGTAACATTTATGATCATCAAAACAGACATATTAGCTCTTATTTTACGTCTATTTTCACATGCATTATAATTTATATAATTTATTTTTTATTAATTTAAAATGACACAAACATTAATGCTAGTATCAAATTAGTTGATATGTGATGCAATGAATAATTCTATTAGTTTTTACGTTATTTACATTGTATGACTACTACATTCTCCTTAATTTCGACGGGAAAAAAATGAAGCCATGGTGGATTAAAATGTTATTTTTCTTAATGGAGATTAAATATATGACTGATATAGTACAAATCAGTATTGTAAAAAACGTCTGTTTAGACCGATTAGTCGTTGGTGGTAAATAAAATCGTCATAGATTTTTCAAACTATGGGCCAATTATTTTCTATTACTGCTAATTATTTTCAATAATTCGCTTGACGGTATCCTATCCGTCTGACAACCGCTTACTGATATACTGTTATTTTCATCACTGAAACAAACTAAAAGAATTGTGGACCAAAATAATATGGCAGATTATTGTAAAAACGATAAACGAGTAATACATTCAGAATCAAAATAATATAGTTTAAAATTATAAGGATTAAAATGATTAACAGACTGATAATTGAATTTATATAATCAGAAGAAAAGATCTGTGAGGATTGGCTCTTACAACCAAAAGTAAAGGTTAATTGTAGAAAGCCCACATGCATGAGGGGTCCAACCACGAGGGACCACGATGTTTGGTAATTGAAAGATTTTATTAGACAATATGTTAATATTTAGAAGCTTCATATTCGTTTGCTAGTATTTTTATTAGATCGTGTCAGTCTGAATATAGTCTCTGTGCTCGAAATAAACTATCAGACAAACCAGATGAAGTACTTCATGTTAATATTTAAATTTTAAAGTAATTTGATATTGGTTGATACCATGTGAGGATAAACACAGATAAATGCGTTATTGTGTTTTAATTTTAAGATATTAGGCTCTTTTTTTTTTTTTTTTACTTTGTTTCGTAAAAAGAAAAAATATATTAAAATAATAATTTTAAAACATGACAAATCGACAATCGTTTGAATAAATGTAATATTTTATAAAATTTTTAACACATATAAGGGAAAATTATTTTGTGCATAATAAAAAAATAACATGCAAAAATTCTGTTTAGGTAAACATTAGGTAAATTTTTTTTTATTATTTTACATGTTTAGGTAAGCATTAGGTAAATTTTTTTTATTATTTAACATGTTTAGGTAAACAGTCAGGAGATCAAATACACTTTCTTTAAATGAGGAAGAAGCAAAGAATACGAACCGTCCGATCATACTAATGAAAAGAAATATAATTTTACGCTTAAAACTTTGAATGATGTGATGCTATTAAAAGAATTTAAGACACTCAATTTCTTACATATTTATAATTTATATAATTTTGAAATTAAAAGAATTTTTTTTTGTAATTAATAGAAAAGAAGGAAGGGAAACAGAAAGAGTACAGCTTTTTTTTTATGAGTAATAAGATCAGTACTGTTCATACCGATTCTAATTTTTTTTTAAAGTTAGAATCTGTCCAGTTCATACCGATCTAATTTTTTTTTTTTTTTTTTGCTTTTACAAAGTTTGAATTAGTATTTTAAAGATTAAAACAGATAAAAAATTAAGATCAGTATTATTTATACCAATTCTAATTTTTTTTTTGCAACTAAAAAAATAAAAAAAAAATTAAAATCAGTACAAATTATACCGATCTTACTACTCATATAAAAACAATTATATTCTTTCTATTTTTCTCTCTTATTTTCTATTAAATACTACCTATAAAAAATTCTCCTCACTTATTGGCAATTTCTCTCTCCTAAAAGAAGTGCTCAGGCTTATTTTCCCGCGCTTGCCTCCAATGGTGAGGATCTTTTATGACGCGGGCTCGTGGTGTTAACTATGTGGTTAACTCGGCTATTGTTAAGTTTATGATATATGGTTTTGAACCTTTTTATTTATAATTTTAATAATATATATTGATCAGCGTAGTTTATTTTTATTTTAATTTATTCTATCTACGATTGTTTAATCCACATAAAAGTTGTTTATTATATCTAAAAAAAATAGTAGCAATATATTATGAAAAATAAACAACTTAAACATTTGATAGTGTATTTAATCTTAAGTACACATATGTAAGAAAATGAAACACCAACATGAGAACTAGTTTTTGCTCTAGTGACAAACGCAATGGTCTCCGTATAGGAAATCATAGATCAAAATACGAATAAAAAAATTATTTATTAATATTAAATAGTTGGATGACTTGACCTCTAACATTTACTTAAAAAAAGAAGAGTGAGTCTATGGTACTATGCATATTATGATTTATTACCGTGCTATGGCTCTATATTTGAGTTTTGAAATTTTAACGGTTGATCCGAACCGTTCATCTTGTTCTCCATATTAATATGTGTTTGGAGACCAAATTTTACATTTTTTGAAATTTTTTTACTATTTTTTTAGATTTATTGAAAATCACTATTTTTGGATGGTCCAGAATTTTCAGATTAAGTGATTTTCTAAATATCTAAAAAAAAGTAAAACATTTAAAAAATGTAAAATTTGGTCTCCAAACACATATTAATATGAAGAACATGATAAACGATTCGAATCGATAGTCAGGATTTCAAAACTCGAATACAGAGTCATAGCACGGTAACAACTCGTGATATGCATAGTACCATATACTCACTCAAAAAGGAATATGTATTTACTAAATAAGACCTGCTTTCCTCCACTTATAATTGAGGTGAAACGATAAATATATAAAGTTTTGTTGAATATTGTTTAACGAAAGTCTTACAAAATTATTACTACAAGATGATTTAAGATTTATTTAAATGGTATTCTTTAAAACATAGAATTCGTGTTTCTTAGTTACCTAAGATATAATAAGTAAATTCAGACAACTTATTTTTAATATGGTACGAATTTCAAAACAAATCTTTTATATTTTCTATAGTACATTGAATTGAGTTTGATTTAGCTAAAATTAATCTAAATTGTTAAATTTTTATTGTACCATCTAATAGCAAATTCACATTCAGCGCAATATCTAAGGTGCAATGAGTAGATTCAAACCGTTCTTTTAACTGACACAAATTTCAAAATAGACCCCTTATAGTTACAATAAATACTGAATTCTTTTGATCCTGCTAAAACTAAATCTAAATTATTCTTCTTTTTTTCTTACAATAAATAAATAAGATATCTAAAAAAATAGAAACTAACAAAAAAATAAGAACATATGAACTCAGAACATACCCTACAAAAGAACCCAGAGGAGACAAAAAAAAATGTATACAAATAATCCGAGCTACGTTGGAAATAGCAGATCAGATTCAAACAATCAATCAAATCGGACCGAGTAATGTAATGTATCATATCAGATTCTGTTTCTCTGGAAACTGGAACCCCTCGACCTCGAGTAACGCATCAAAATTATTACAAAAATTTATTATGCATTAATCTCCTCTTCCTTTTGTCTTTTTTCCATTAAAATATTATTAGAGAAACCCAAAACCATGACCTTCACTCTCCCATTCTCTCTTCGTTTTATATTCGTGGATCACAAATTAGGGTTTCGCAATTCATCGGTCGGTCGGTTTTGAAAAAGAGCAATAAATTATTTGACGCACGGATCCCACGTCTCTGCCACTATCTCTTTTCTTATTAACTTGTTGCAATCCACATGGTTTTGTTTCTTCGCCTTCGCTAATTTTATACTACCTCTACTTGTACAGCTCTAGTACACTTTTGTTGTTCCTCTGCTCCGTTACTAGTCTCTGCTGAAGGTTCGTTGGATGGGGTTTTTGGCCAAGAAAGGCGGCATCTTGGTTCCTTCTGATTCTTGAATCAAGGTATTTCGATTTCAAAATTTATTATGGTATTGATTTAGCCATTGATTTTTTGAAGAAAAGGGTGTTGTTTTGTATATTTTTTTTTTCCTTTTTCATTTCTGTTTTGTTTACAAATAGGTAAAACTGAGAGCTATAAATATAAAGATCCTCTAGCGTATTATTTGTCAATAATTAGGCTAAAACCAAGAGTTTGATTCTTGGACCACTAGTTTGGAAAATAGTACTCCTAAAATACATGTTGGGATTTATTGAAATAGCGAAAACAAATATTGCCTCTAATTAACATGTACAAATTAGGATGTTATTTTTCTAAAATGGCAAGTTATATATAAATGATACTATTTCTACATAGTATGTTATTTTTAAAATCCCAGCTACTAACTTTGGGTGGTGCTATTTTGGAATATTATATGAAGTTATATCAGTACTTTTTTTCTTTTTCTTTTTCATTTTTTCTCCCTTTTTCTTTTTCCTGTTGCTCTTTGGCACAGCAGATTGCCTGTTTCAAATTAGACAATTGGATTATTCCAAAGGTAAGTTCCTCTTTTTGTAAGGTATTAATATAAAACATGCATCTCCTTTGCCGCTTTAACTCCTTAGCTGTAACATTTTGTATAGTTATTCTAACTAAAATTTGATTGATTAAAACAGAGAGCTTTCTGAACATTGTTGAAGTCTAATGGAAACAACTGCACCAAGGGCAGCAAAGAGCTCTTTCAATGCCATTTTTTGCATATCGGATCTCTGCAAGGTGATCACAGTTGGGGCCCCACCAGTTTCTTTGAAACCAAAACCCAATAACCCGAAAGATCCAGCTTTCTCTGAAGAAGAAGCTATCCTTTTGAAATTACTTGATTCTATTTCCTCTCTTAAATTAGCCTATGTTCAACTCCAACAAGCACATATCCCATATGACCCAAAAAAGATAAAAAATTCAGATAAACTCATTACTTCCCAGCTTGAATCTTTGTCTAAATTGGAGAATTTGTACAATGAGAAACTAACCGACAAGCCCAAGAGTGAAACTTCACTTAGCTTGAAAATTAAAGAGCACGAGAAATTATTGGTTGTTCTGCAAAGTATAGTTCATGATAAAGAATCAGAAATCGAAAGGTTGAGATTGGAGATTCACAAATTGGAAAGAGAAAATTCAGAATTAAATGAGAATATTGAAAAGAATCCTTCTTGCAAGAGGAGATTGAATCTAGTCAACAGGGAACTAACACCGAATTTATTTGCGGAGGCCGTTAGTTTTGCATCGAGATCATTGCATGATTTTACAAAGCCGTTGATTAGCCTGATGCGGGTTTCGGGTTGGGACCTTGATTCGGCCGTGAGGTGCATGTACACAGAGACTGTATTTCACGAGAGGTCACACAAGAAATTTGCCTTTGACTCGTATCTCTCTAGAGTAATGCTGTCAGGTGCTCACGAGAAATTCATTTCAATGGATTATTTTGACCATGTCATGGGTATTTTAGACCCCTTCGAGGTGCTCATAACCGACCCAAACTCTGAGTTCAGCATGTTTTGCCGGGAGAAGTATTTAGTTGCAATCCCGAAGGAAATGGAGGATTCTTTTTTCGGCAACTTGGATCACAGGGCCTTTCTAATGAGCGGGGGTCATCCGAGGACCCCGTTTTACGAGGCGTTTGTAAAAATGGCGAAGTGGGTTTGGGCACTAAAGGTGATGTCACTCACTTTCATACCAAAAGCCGAGATATTTTATGTGAGAGAGATGGATCAGTTCAATAATGACTTTATGGAGAGTGTGGTGGACGAGTTGACGCCGAAGAGAGGTCAAACATCGAAAGTTGGGTTTACTGTCATGCCAGGGTTTAAGATAGGTGAAAATGTCATTAGGTGTAGAGTTTATTTGTCAAAGAGCTAAGAAAAGTTGGGGTTTTACTTAATATTAGGTGTTAGATTTAACTATATATTATAGCAGGTTGAACTAACATTATGTATGTATCTCTGTTTTGTTCTTGGATGGATCCAAATGTAGTGTTGACACATCTATAGAAACTCAACTAGTTGTAAATTTGCAACTCTCTCTATGCCTTTTTATTGAAAGCAGTTCTCGACCAATTGTTAGATTCATTTTTCTATAATTTTGTCGTCTGTTTTGAGAGTCCGTAACCTATGAGATAACTGAAGATTTCAGTTTATCTAAATTCGGGTCATATTTAATTCAGTGTCTATTTGGAATGCACAGAACATTATTATTATTACTTTGAGATTCATGCTGAAAGGATTTTCATTGGTCCAGATTTTTCATGGATTAACTCAAAATTTGAGATATCTCAGGGCCTTGTTTTGATCTAAACTAACTCCAAATCAATCAGAAAATGAACATTTATAGCAACTTCTTTGATCATTCGGTACGAAATGGAAGGAATAACAAATGATTCACTGTGGATTAGTATCTATCTGGCAAAGAGCTTGGAGAAGAAATTGGTCGATTTGGATTTCTCTACGCATGCCACATGGACATATCGGCCCAATTTATCGACTTGACGTGGCTCGCCTCGAGTGTCTTTTCTGCACACCTTGCATGTCTTGTCGACCCAACCTTCCTCTACGTATTCCCCCTCAACTGTATGGATTGAAATCATAGATTAAGACACTGACTCAAACAAGTTTAACACAAACAACTGAACAAGTTAAGGAAAGATGAAGAGATGAGGTGGAGAATATAGTCTTACTGTGAATTTATACATTATTGATCTAAATTTTGATAATTTTTACAATATTAATTGGGATTTTTGTAAAATTATTTTCTGGCACTAAACCGGCGCCTGAGTAGTGTGGTCAGAAACTTGTACTTGACAAAGGCATGTTTACTATGTTAGCAATTCTTTGGTCTCTGTTGTGTAATCAAGGCATTTGAATTTTTATTGTGTTTTGCAGATACCTTGAAAAAATTTAAAAATTAAAATGAGAAGAAGAAGTTACCATCAACATATGACTTGAAGAAATCCTTGTAAGTGCCTCCTATTTTCCTCCGAAGTGCTCCATACTGCAAAACCATTAAGCAAAAATAAATAAAACAAATGAGAATCTGAAATACAAATTCAAGATGTTCATCATGAAAGTACTATTGTGGTCAATATCAAGATGAGTCCGGATCCTCTAAAGTAACTCAAATTTGAGTTTAGATCCGGACCATCCAATTAGAATCCAGACCAATAATGCACAAGCGGGAGCAGAGCCAGACTTATGGGAGTCAATCATGTACAATTTTTCTGTAGAGAATGGAGGTCGATTTTACAGTATCATAATATTTTATTCTAAATTATATATAAATACAAAAAAATGAAAACAAAAAATGGTGGTCAATTTAGATGGAGTTACTTTTGGTGATATGAGTTCACATCAAGATTACCTGATCTTTTGTCATCCTGCCTCCATCTTTTGTAGTCTCTCTTGCCTCATATAAAAGCTCGGCATCCTTCTCTGATCTTACCTGAGAGAAATCCAATGCATCTGTCAGAGTTGTGAAGAGCGATTGCTTGGTCTCTCCTTTTTCCGAGCTGTCTTCGCCTTCTTTGCTTGCATATACTTTAATCGAATTCGGTTTAAAGCATGAATTTCTGTTTTTACTTCCAAAACTTGGGGGAAGGTAATTCTGTGAAGAGGACAATGAAAGAACTCTCATTTCCATTCTTACTGTTTACTCTCTCTTTTTTTCTCTGAGAAAATGGTTTTTAAAAGGGGTTAATTAGGCCTCCCCTTATATACGCGTTGTTAAATTCGAAAACAATTTGGAGTAAATAAAATTGCGGAGGTATCAGTATGTGCCACGTGGTCAAGGTGGATTTGTGGTGCTTGGAATGTGACGTGGCTTAAGGGAAGCCGATCGAACCAATAGGAAACGCTGGTCCAAATTCCAAAAGGAGAAACGAATGGCAGTTGAAATATCTTTTCTGGGTTTTCTCTGGCCCAGAAAATTTGGGTAAATATTTTAACAGAGCAGTTTAGTCCTTTACAGCGCATAGCTTATAGAATGAAAACTGTATATATAAGGTCGTCCACTGCATGAAGCTAAAATTACTCTTTTAAAATCTTTCCCCGAAATTTTGGAAGCCGAGAGAAACTAGAGGCCTGAAAGATAGCAATGGTTTCATATTAGCCATACTCTTCATTGGTAGTTCTCATGGCAGGATCCAGTTACTGGTATTATGGGCTTTGGGCCCAATTAGTAATTATGGCTTATGAAATGTAAAAGTTCGATAAAATAATCATCCCATCAACATACCATAAAAATTAAGCTAATTGATTATTTATTTGACGCTTATTTTATGATATTTTTTTTTTTCTTAATTCTAATCGTGAGATAGTTAACTGTTAATATGTAATTGATATTATAAAGCGCATAATCCGGTGGTCAGTTAGGTTGTTTGAAAGTACAACATCCATGAAATTGCTCCTTGAATGAGTTCTAATTGTATGAATCGTCAATCTGGCAATTTAATTAGTTGTCGTTGATCGAGCCGTAATGAAGGAATATGCTTTCGATATGTTTTTGCCGTTGAAATCTTGGTTTTCATCTTGAAGGCAGTAATTGAATCGATTTACTGTACTGATCATATTTACGACAGTAAACTGAAAACCAAATTTTTTTATAATAATAAATCTTTAAACTGTCATTGTAATCTAGGAAATATGAGATTGCCAGTTCTGTCATTTCGTGTATGGCTCTTTTTACCTAGAGCAAGGTAGGTTCGATAGATTTGATGGACTCTGAATCCGACAGATTTGCTTCACGATCCATACATATAATCGGACGGTCTGGATCCAAACCCAAAGTTTGAGTTATCTTAAAGGATCCGGATCCGATCCCAAGCTTCTACCAAGACCCATCAGCACCGACCATGGCAGGTAGCCCTTGGCGCTCAATTAGTTTTATGCTTTATTTGTTGGACATTTTGTTCATGTTTGTTTTATGCTTAATTTTTTAATGACTCGTGTATGCTCAATTTGTGACATTGATTGGTCGTTTTTTTGTCTGCATTCCCTCAACGATTCAAACAAAACTTAATTCAATTGATTATGCAACGACAAAGAGCGTAACAAATCTATCTCAAGTAACTAGATAAGTATATATAACATAAAAAAAAAAATCAAATATGAAACTAAAACGCACTACTAGCTACTAGGTAGGCCATATAAAATGTCCAAAAAAGCAAAGACACAGAACTAGAAAGTCCAAAACATAATAAATTCCTCTGGATCCGAAATCTGCTTGCTTGTACCATTTTGATCACACCGCTTGATTTTTTAGTCAAGATGCTAACCAATTATAAAAAATTAATTATATAAAAATTAATTGACATATTATAATAACATAGTAGTCCAAACTTAACAATCTATTTTTTTTTCCGGCTTTTAACAAACTAAATTAACTTTTTTTTTTAAATTAGTGGTTTTAAATGTTAACTGACAATTTTATTGATAAAAAAATATATTTACAATGAGTCAAATGACCGTAATTTCTAAATTGACTATTTTATTCTCATAAAATCTTTTAAACTAATATAGTATTCTAATCCTCATTTCATTTCACAATTGCATTCATTTCATCGATCGCCGCCACACTCTGACGACAATCAGATCTACTTACCGTCACACTCCAATTAAGATGTTGATCACCACAATACTTTAATTGCTATCTTACACCACGATCGGATCCGCTTTTTGACCTTCACAACAGCCAAAATAAAAAACAAAGAAATTTTTGTCGTATGGAGGGTTGCATGTTTCAAATCCGAAATAAAAATCTACTGTGAATATTAGACGGGTGGTTTCACTCTCAATTTTTTCTAAAAAGGACAAGCTAAATTTAGGTTCCACATCAACTCAAAATTTGTTAAAATTATTTCAAACAACGACCTAAATAAAATTAATTCAACATTACACCATGGCACCATTAAAACATTTCTGATTTGACTTTCTAATTTTAATTAATTAACAAAAGCAAATACTTATTTAACAACAATAATTTCCGATACCATAATGAACCATTTCAAATTCAATATGACCAAAATTTTCACAAGTAATTAATACTTTCTAACTAATTTAAAACATTAAATAAATAGTTAACATCAACAATTAATGGAATAGGGTTGGAAAAAAATGGGGGGGGGGGGGGGGGGGGGAGTATTTTATGATAGAATAGGGTGGGGAAAAAAATTCAGGACAGAACACAATTATACAATTATTTTAAACACAAGCATATTTTTATATATATTTTTTAAAATAAACATATTTTGGAAAAAAAGATTTGAATTAGAAATAGACAAGTGCCTTTTCCTATACCCTGCTGGCTACGCCTGTACCGTTTTGCTTCATGAAAATAGTTCTTTCGCTACATTTGTAAGAATTTGCAAATTTCTTCCCTTGGAAAAGGCTATAATACCAGTCCAAGAATAAAAAATATTAAAAAAAAAATGTTGGTTATATATAGAAGTAGTTTCTCCATTTAATGTACATTTTGGAGGAAGTGAATTAAAGCATAAATCAGTGCACGAGGCCATGCATAGAAAATAACTTAGTCAAAGGAGTTCATGTGAAGCATCTACAAGG
Organism: Carex pumila; assembly: GCA_033356055.1. NCBI lineage: Eukaryota > Viridiplantae > Streptophyta > Magnoliopsida > Poales > Cyperaceae > Carex > Carex pumila. The sequence continues at coordinate 247,192 of JARJHM010000030.1, forward strand.
ATTTAGTGTCCTTGAATTATATAGTCTGGCTTGTCTGTTTCACATTTTGTCCCTTTTGTCAGAAACAGAGTGCTTCCCTATCTGTCTCTCTTTATTTCTTGGCTACAGTTTTATATGGTGATTAAACCACACCTAATTTTGTCAATTTAAGAGGTTTGTTTCCTCAGTTGTAATAGGTTAGGAAAAATAATGTTTTGGTACTTCTATTGTATTTCTTGGTACCTAATCTGTGATTTTTTGAATGTAAAAATCAAATAATAATGACTAAACAACAACATTAATATGTACTGCTGTTTTGTTTAAGATAAATCCCTCTAATCACTTGTACGCACTTTATTGTAAAAATGAAACTTATATGGCCGATTACACCTAATGGTAATTAAAAGTAATCACTATAAACATTTTCAGTTTTGTCAAATATCCAGTAAGATACTGGTAAATTGAACTCTCATTACAATTAAAATCGTTGTACCAGGTGAACATGTTTTCCATGTATCCAGTTTTTGTACTGTAATAACAACTCACAATGAATACTTGATTAGAAGAAGCTAATAAGTAATAATGCCTAGTTGGCTATTAATTTTAGATGCTTACAGGTTGCATTTTACTGTTTTATATTAAGGAGATCACAAAATTTGGAATTATACATTGATTACACTCATCTGGAAGAACAACAGTGTTTTCTAGCATATTAATTCGTCCGATGCTTTTTAAGTAGAAATAAGGGGTAATGATATTGACTGAGCTATTTTAGCGTCACGCAGAGCACCAGTTATATACCTTCTCATTTTATATTTATCGACCATGCGCTGCGTAATGTAAAAATAGCTCTGTCAATATCTGTATCCGAAATAAGACTGAAAATGAATTTTGGTGACTGATCACCGCAAGTTACCATAGTAATAAGGTCTTCGTTTGCAACTAATTATTGCGCCAAGTCAAGAAAGGCGGTTTGAACTAATCAAGTAGGTGAAGATGCAACTTAAATATGCACCCGACAGGATATTAAAAAACAATTTTCATCTGATGCACGAGTTATCTGCATTTGTACCTAATCTCAATATTCGTCTTTACACGCAAGAAAATATATATATATATATATTCGTCTTGTTTAGTTTTTTCTTTTTTATATAAACTTTGCGTTCCTTAATTGAAACATAATTGCACTTAATCACCGTAAAGGCAATAACTCGGTTGTTTGTTTGCATCTACGCCCTTGAAAATTTTATAATAATTCGTTGGTGACCATTTTTAGATATTTGACCAAATTAACCCTCTCTCTTTGCACTTGCATTCAATGTACTATAACTACTTGAACTTCTGCACCACCATCGGTTACAACTTACACCATTTATTCTAGAGGAGGGAGGGAGATTTGAATTTCTTTGTAATTTGTACTGAGAAGCAAATATAAACTTCTGTTCCGTTGGTGAAATTAAGCTTTTTGCTGTGAGTTACAGCTTGAATTTGTTCCTTAGTGTAATTATCATTAAAGCTTCCATTTTAAAGCCCTCTCACTATATATGTTATAGTAGCTACCCCAATATAAATCCAACTTCCATTCCATTATAGAGAGAGAGAGAGAGAGATTGAGAAACAGAGAAATGGGGAAGTACAAATTCAGGTTCTCTGACATGGTACCAAATGCATGGTTTTACAAGCTGAGAGATATGGGTAGTCACACTAGAAGAAGAAACCAGAATTATTGGGGTACCAGCACTTCACAATTAGCAAAGAAATCCTTCACATCTCAATCTTCATCACCCAAAATATCCCTTGTTGCAAATAGGGCTTCTTACTACTACTCGACTGCTGTGCTCGAGGCGAAATTGAGCCTAAATTCTCCAGTTCACCTGACAAGGAGACAAGATGTCGATCTTCCCGTGGACCCACCGAGGAAATCTAAAAGAAGGCACCGCAAGGTATTGTTTAAATGCCACAGCCCAAAGCTTGTATCTACACCTTCCTCAATCAGGTGCAATTGCTCTGATGGTATAGATAAGCATGGAATAAACATTACGAAAAATTATGAAACGCATATATTTGATAGTGAAAAGCCGACCGGGTTCGCAGATTTCAGTTCCGATATTACAGATAGGAAAAGATTGACTTCTAAGAGATTGGAGAAAACCAAAAACTCGAGCAACTTGATAGAGCTTGCACTGTCTCCAATTCGAACAAGATCAGATCAGGCATTCAAGGTAAATGATAATTCCTTTTATACAGAAAAAAAGAAGCCTGATTTGAAGACAAAACGATCATCTCCGGCAGTACACCGAATTCGCAAGCGGGTGGTGAGTCCGAGAATTGCGACAAAAAATGCAACTAAAGAAAAAAAATTGAACAATGACAGGAAAGAGAGTCTTGCTGTGATGAAGTACTCGTCTGATCCGCAAAGAGATTTCATGGAGTCGATGATCGAGATGATAATTGCTAACAATATGAGATCATCAAATGATCTAGAAAACCTCCTTGCATGTTACCTTTCTCTCAATTCTGTTAATTACCACAGTGTTATTGTGAAAGTGTTCAAACAAGTTTGGTTAGATCTTAATAGATTGAGAATCATAGAATAGAAATCAAGGTTTGATGTTTTGTAAGCGTTTATGGAAAATAATAAATCCTTGTGTAAGTTCAGTAGAAATTATTACCTTTTTTTTCAGAAGAATTACCTTTTCAACTTCTTCTTTTTGTCTACTTTTCATATTTTCTCATAAAGGAAACAGTATGTGCGTTAAATGTTAATAAATGTGTGTATATATTAGGGCTGCCAAAAAAGCTGGTTGACTTCAATTCAATTTTTTTTTTCGCAATTAACTCGTTCGATTGAAGTTCTCTGAAACAAATCAAACCAATTCGGTTCGAATATTATTCAAATTCAAACTCAAACTCAAATTAGATATAGTTTGTTCGAAATTGGTTGGCAAACTATTTAGATTTAAATCTTAAATTAACATGTACCGTTCAAATTAGAGCAATGCTAGGGGCTCAATGCAAAGTCAAGGTTTCATTTCAAATATGTACAAATAGGTACATGATATGGTCAACTAAGATCCAATGTTATGCTTAGTTTAAGCTATCCAATTTTCAAAAAATAACTAAGGGCAATAGGGCTGCCAAAAAAAAGCTCGTAGTTCATGACAATTGACTTCAATTCAAATTTTGTTTTTTGTAATTAACTCGTTTGTTATGAAACAAATCAAACTAGTTCAGTTTGAATCTTATTCAAACTCAAACTAAGATAAGTTTGATTTGGATTGATTTATTTGCAGCACTACTAATCCTATACATAGGCCGGGCTTTTGTTCTCTGAATTTTGCTGAGTGCCTATCTTTTGTTTACTGGTATGCATATTTCATCGACGCCATATCATGCCTCATTTTTGGTTCAGAGCATTATATTTTTAGCCATCTGATGATGCTAAATCATAACTTAATTCGACTCCACTCGTTTACAACCTACTACAGTGAATAAGCATTCCCATAATACGTAGTTGGTGTTCTCAAATTTGCATATTTAAAATAATGTGTGACTGAGAAATAAATTAATTGCCAGTTCTGTCTCAGTGTCTGATAGCGATGGGTCATGACATTTTCTGTAGGCTCCTTTATACATCTGATTACAAATAATATTCTCTGTTTAATCTATTACTATATATATAAATCAATAAGCCTTGCTACATTTTTGGCACTTTAATAGTTGATAAAATATCTGTCCCATGTATAACTTAGTTTATGTGCATATCAGTGCATGTGAACATAACCTTCGGATGTTCGACTTTGAACATTATTTATTGAATATTATGTGCTTGCATGGCCATTTAATTCGATGTCGGGTTTTTGCAACTTGCCAGATATATAATAATATTCCATATCGATTATAAAAAGTTCGAATTTTATTGCAGAGATGAAGGGTTGATATGAATGTACATGCTTCATGCATGGTATATTGCCTCGATCTGCTAGCAGGACCACAACAAGTACCTATCCTATGCACACAATATATGTAGGGCTGTCAAAAAAACTCGCGGCTTGTGGATCTAGTTCGCTCGCTAACAGCTTGCTCGGTAGTGGACTGAGCTGTTAAAGAGTTAGCTCGGTTCAGGTTCGGGCCGAAATAAACGAGCCGAGTCAGGGGTCAGCTCGGCTCGTTAAGCTACAGTGGATTTAGGATTTAGTCCCGTATAATTTTAAGTCCAATCTCATTTTCAAAGGAGCAATTATATAAAATTGATGTATTTTCGGTTTGGGAAGAAATGATATGGGCTTTAGTTGTTTGAAGATATGCCTGTTGGACGATTTCTTAAATTTTTTGAATGAGCTTTTTTATTTTTTTATTTTTGAATTTATATAATAGCAGCTCAATAAAACCAAGCGAGTAAGCTCGTCAGCTCGCGAGCTAGCTCGGGCTCACTTGTCACAAGCTGAACCAGGAATTTTGACTCGAGTGATCTAGATCCAGCTCGCTCGGTCAGATCAAAATAAACGAGCCGAGCTAAAACCCAGCTCGTTTACAGCCCTAAATATATGGACCATGTCTGTCATTCAATTCCTACACTACATGAAATACAATAATGACTTCTCAACTCCTTCAAAAAATTTAAATTATAAACCAAGCTTACAAAAGAGGTTTGTAAAGAGCGAAATAAATCTGGTACATGCTCGCACAAAACCATAATAATAATAATAATAATGAAGGAGGTATGTAACAACCTAAAACGAAAATATGATAATAGATGGAATTTTCGGATCAATTTTTTGGTAAATGAGATAAAAGATAGAGATTCGAATAAGATAAGCAGCAGCTCAAAAATACTGCTAAGAGTTTTAGGGTTTAGAGTTCTATTACAACGATAAAAAAAAATAGCTATGAAAGGAAAGATACATTTATATCCAGTTATAGCTGGAATTTAGCAAATTAACAATAAGAATTAAAAAAAAATGGATAATTGGCTTCTAGCCTGCTGTTTCCTGAGAGATTCTTCTAGCGTAAGAACATGGTCCCCTCAAGTGGTCACATCTCCAGTGAGTTCTCCATTTTCATCTTCTCCTGTCTTAAGTGTCTCATGTGCAGACCCTCCAATTCCTTCTCCAATGGATAGATACACCCAATAGCGTTGGTTGTCCTCTTTTTTATAATTGACTTCCTTCACAACAGATGAATGGATAAGTCTGACATTGTGGGAGTCTTTCTTCATTGACTCTCCTGTTTCTTCTGTTCTTTTGATTAACGAGGGCCCAGCTACATTTAGAACTTGGGCCTCATCACCTCTAAGCCCAATGTTTAATTCAACTCCTTCATCTTTCTCCTTCTCCACAATAGCTTTAACGGCTACTTCCAAATCAAGATAGAGTGATGCTGACACTCCTCCCTTCAAATCCGACTTGGCCCTAAGGAGGAATTCAGGAAACTGAGCACGGAGAGTCTCCGCATCTTCCCATGTTGCATCTTCATCTTCTAGATTTGACCATCTTACGAGTACTTGAGGTATGCCCCCTTCCCTTTCTTCTTCAATCTTCGGTCTATAATGGCAATTGGTTCAATTCTGAGTTTAGACTCGGGACCCATGAGGGGCAATTTGGGTATCAGTGGTACTCCTCTATTCAAACTCTTCTTTAATTGAGATACATGGAAGGTGGGATGTATTTGAGATCCTTCCGGCAGGTTCAATTCGTAAGCCACTATGCCGATTTTTTTCACAATTTCATAGGGTCCATAGTATTTGGGTTTCAGTTTCTGTTGCTTGTCACCATTCTTGACTGAGATTTGTCTATAAGGTTGTAATCTAAGATAGACCCAATCACCCACATGGAAGCTTCTTTCTGACCTCTTCTTGTCAGCATTCTTTTTCATTATCTCTTAAGCCCTCTTTAGTTGTTCTTTCAAAATTTGCAATGTTTTCTGTCTCTCGTTTAGTAACTCATTCACTGCTTCATTTGTACTCCTTGGCATGTTGCCCATAGGTAAATGGGGAGGTGGGTACCCGTAAAGGGCCTCGAAGGGAGTGGATTTGAGAGAGGTGTGGTAGTTAGTATTGTACCAGAATTCTGCCAAGGTCAACCATTTTGCCCACAATTTTGGTTGCTGAAATACCATGCATCTCAAATATGCCTCTATGCACTGGTTCACTCTTTCGGTTTGACCATCTGTTTGTGGGTGGTAGGCTGTACTATACTTCAATTGAATCCCTAATTTTGCCATAATCTCCTTCCAAAAGTTACTAGTGAAAATAGGATCTCTATCACTAATAATTCCTTTAGGCAGCCCGTGTAATTTGTACACATAGTTAAGGAACACCAAAGCAACATCACTGGCTTTAAAGGGGTGAGTTAATGGCATGAAATGTGCATAACGTGTCAGTTTATCCACCACAACAAAAATAACTTCCTTCCCTTCACTTTTTGGCAACCCTACTATGAAATCCATAGTTATTACTTCCCATGCACCATCTGGTATGGGTATAGGCTCTAACAGTCCAGGATTAGCTACATGTTCACCTTTGTTCAACTGACAAATATCACATTTTTGCACATACTCTATCACATCTTGCTTGAGGCCTTGCCAGTAAAACAACTTCTTCATTGTTTGGTACGTACCAAGCACCCCCGAGTGACCCCCTATGCTAGAGTCATGTATGGCTTGAATCATTCTCACCCTCCAATCACTGTGACTCCCCACATATAACCTCCCTTTCTTTCTAAGAACACCTTCATGGACAGAGATTTTTGAGTTAGAAATAGTACCTTCTTTTTCTTGCTGTAACATGGTCTGAGCCCACCCATCCTCTTGATAGCTCTCCTTTAGTTCTTCAATCCAGCTGGGTATGATTTCTGACACAGCATTCAGCAACCCTTCTTCTGAATTATCTTCTCTTCTTGATAATGCATCAGCTGCTTGATTTTGGACTCTTTTTTTGTACTGCACTGAGTAGTCCAACCCCAACAACTTGCAGAGCCCCTTGTGCTGTAAAGTGTGTGTGAGCCTTTGCTCTAATAAATATTTTAAACTCATGTGATCAATTTTAATCACAAATGGAGCCCCTTGCAAATAATGTCTCCATTTCTGCACAGCAGTAAGCAAAGCCAGGAATTCCTTTTCATAGGTTGACAATCCTTGATTTCTGATCCCTAATGCTTTACTCAAATAAGCTATTGGCCTCCTACCTTGCATCAGAACTGCCCCCATGCCTTTGTCACTAGCATCAGTCTCAAGAATAAAGGGTTTAGAAAAATCTGGCATAGCCAAAACTGGGGCTGAACACATAGCCTTTTTCAGAGTCTCAAATGCGTCTTCAGCCTCAGAATTCCAGCTGAAAGCATTCTTCTTGAGTTGATTGGTTAAAGGCTTGCTAATTACCCCATAATTCTTGATGAATTTTCTGTAATAGCCCGTTAACCCTAAAAAGCCTCTTAACTGTCTCACAGTTTTAGGTCTCGGCCAAGATTGCATAGCTTCAATCTTTTGGGGATCTGTTGCAACCCCATCCTTGGATATGATATGCCCTAAATATTCAACTGACCTTGCTCCAAAGGAACACTTGCTCCTTTTTGCAAACATTCGATTATCTCTCAGCACTTGAAGGACCTTGTGCACATGTTCTTGATGGGTAGAAAGATTAGGGCTATAGATAAGGATGTCATCAAAGAACACCAACACAAATTTTCTTAGATAAGGCTTGAATATTTGGTTCATGACAGCTTGGAAGGTGGCTGGGGCATTAGTTAATCCAAATGGCATGACCACATACTCAAAATGACCTTGGTGTGTTCTAAAGGCAGTTTTATCGATATCCTCCTCTTTCATTCTAATTTGGTGATAACCAGCCCTTAAATCAATCTTAGAAAAGAATTTAGCTCCATTGAGTTCATCCAACAAATCATCTATAATGGGTATAGGATATTTATTCTTAACTGTTTGTGCATTCAGCTGCCTATAATCAACACATAATCTCCAACTTCCATCCTTCTTCTTCACTAGTGATAGGCCTAAATTATATACATATTCGATCTGATTTTTATCACGAAATAACACCAAATATCTTGTATTTTGAATATAAAGTGAATAGATTACACCTAGGATCAAGTTACTGCGTTTGCTTGGTTTTAACTTACAGGAAATGAAGAAAAATGAAGAAAAACCGAAGAAAAATGCCCACTGCGAACACACCGTTTGGAATATGGCCAAAATAAGTACTTAAATGGATTTCTGGACGCGCGCCAATTTTAAAAAGATATAATAAGCTATACATCAAAATCCGTGCGGATGCACGGATCTCGATGCAGCCGCACTCTTGTTGCACAGGAAAAATCCGAGCCTAGTGCGGATCTCGATGCATCCGCAGTGCGGATTGTTAGGACGCAGTGCGGATCTCAGCGCGAATGATACTGTAGCAGTGCGGATCCCAGTGCGGATGATACTGTAGCAGTGCGGATGGTACTGTAGCAATGCGGATTGCAGTGCGGACGCACTGTAGCAGTCAGCCAAAAATAGAGTCTGAACTTAAAATGGTCATAACTTTTGACTCGTAACTCCGATTAAGGCTTATGACCACTTTTTGGAAAGCTAGCGAGAAGATCTACAACATGAGGAACTAAAAACTAAAATTTTTCTCAGTGCGGATCAGCCCACCCGCAGTGCGGCTCGGAGAACCCGCACTGGACCCGCAGAAAGCCAAAATTGCACGTTTTTGACAGTTTTTCTATTTTTGGTGCATCATGGACGCGTTTTGACAGCCACATGTGGACAAGACAATTCTGAAAAACAATCCAAATATAACACCCACTAACTCCACTCCCTAGGCTCTTAATTGGACATGATCATTGGCTATAAAGAGGGGATCTCACATCCCTCTCTATATCATCTCTTCCCATCTCATCTCTCTATCTCTTCCCATCTCATCTCTCTATCTCTTCCCATTCATTCTTTCATTCTCTCTCTACACACACACACAATACTTAGCGATAAATTCTGAAGGAAGGAAAGCTTTCAAGCAAGGAGAATAAGAGTTTCCTGAGCAAGAAGTCGGCAAGATTGAGGGCTTTGATCAAATAAAGGGTGTAATCATTTCTTTATTTCATTTCTTCTTACTTTTGCCAACTTTTGTAATGGATCTCTCCATGAGGGAGTAGATCTCTCGCTAGGGGTTTAGGTCAATGCATGAACTTGTTTAATTCTATTTTATTCGGTTATTTGTTTTTATTATGATTGTTTTATGTGATTTGATTGTTAATTTCTGTGATTTAATAATTTGTGTTAATTACATAGTTAGTACTTGAATTGTAGTATCCCGTTTTGGATTCGAAAGAACCAAAATTGACTGTGATCAATAGGATAGTACCAAACTATGAATGCAAATACTTTAGGTTTAGGTTAAGATTGTAACCAATTTAATCTAAGCCGGAACTATAGAAATTAAGGTTAGGAATTTGGTGAAGAACCTAATCGTGAAGTCAAACCCTAATTAGGACATCTCAATTCAAATCGGGTATTGGTATGATGGACTTAATTGCGAAGTACCAATATTTGAGGAGAGGAGAGACTAACAAGAGCTTATAGGTCTAGGTAGCTAGGGTGGGGAACTTCATTGAGAAGTTCGAGTTACCTAGGCACGTTATTAATTTACGAAAGTAACCCTTAATAACATATTAGGTTAGAAACCTCGTCAAATCATACATGAATTCAAACAAATACCGAATTAATAGCGTTAGCAAGGAATTGTAGACCAAAGACCCCTAGATCTCTAAATCTTGAAAGCAAATCAATTCCTTTCTTTTACTTTTATTTACAATTATTGTTTCAAACTCCTTTCTTTTGGGTATTGAACCCAACCTTAGGAATTGTTAGAACAAACCCCCCAAGTTACTTTTATTGCACTTTACTTTATTTTATTTTCTGAAATTTATTACTAAAGTTTGAACTAAGTTTTTATCGTACTCCCTGTGGATCGATACCTAAAATACTACTTTGATAGAATTGTGCACTTGCAATTTAACTCAAACGCGTGTTAAAGGTTTAAAAGGTACATCTTATTGTACTGAAACTTTGTGCATACGCTTTTGCGCGCATCAACTAGCAATGCTGGTGAGGCATAAGGGTTGTATGATTGAGGTTTTGAGGAGTTCTTCAATAATTTTCTCTATTTCAACTTTCTGGAAGTATGAGTATCTATAGGGTCTGAGATTGATTGGTTTGGCATAGGGTATTAGGTTAATTTTGTGGTCAAAAGGTCTTGTAGGAGGTATAGTGCTTGGGGTTTCAAATACATCTGAGTACTGGTTCAATACTTGAGTAATTTCAATTGGTGTGGTATCTGCTTCTAACTTCTCTTCTTGTACTAGCATGATATGTGCTACTATCACATCACTCCCTTCCTTCAATTCCTTCTCCATTTCCACTGATTGGCACATCTGAATCACTGCCTTTTCTTCCTGCACTTGCAATTTGATCTTTTTCCCTTCATGGTCAAAAGCAACCCATCTATCAAACCAATCTATTTTCATTGGTCTAAATTTACTCAGCCAATCTAATCCCAAGATCATATCGTAACCATTGACTCGTAAGAGCCTCAGTTCTGCCACAAAGTTATGATCTTGTATATCAAAGGGCAATTCACACATAGCATCAGTTACCATCTTCGCTCCGTTTGCCACAGTGACAACCATAGGTTGGGTGCTGACAATCATACAATTTAACCCTTGCAAAACTGCTGGGTCAATGAAACTGTGTGTACTTCCACTATCCATCAGTGCATACACTGATTTCCCTCCTATTTGACCTTTAAACTTCATGCACTTCAAGTTTGGATTGTTAGAAGTTGCATGCACACTCACAATTGCTTCCACTGTTCCATCCATCTGATCCTCTTCTTTCCATTCTGGTACTGCTTCTGGTTCTTCTTCACTATCTCCTAGCAGCATGTGGACCTTCACTTTGCATTGATGCCCTGGGTAATACTTCTCCCTGCACTTGTAACATAACCCAAGTGCCCTCCTTTGATCAATCAATGTGTTTCTAGTACTAGTACCAGCATTATCAGCCTTTGGTGCTATCAGCTTATTCCATTCAAAGTTGGTTCTTGTGTGATCGTTGAAATTGGTGATACTAGCTTTGGGAGGGTTCCTCATCTTCTTACACTGATTTTCACTAGCAGTCTCAATGTGTAGAGAGAGCTCATAGGCATCTGTCAGTTCTTCTGGTTTAAATGCTCTCACTAAGAGTTGTATCTCTTCTTTAAGGCCACTGATAAAAGCATCTACAAAAAATGATTCGGTCAGATGCCTATTTTCCAGTACAAGTCTGGATTTAGCCCCTTCAAACTTATCCATGTATTCTTCTACATGTCCCACCTGATGCAGCCTTTTGAATTCGTCTACATCACTTCTACCTCCCCTCTTCTGAAATCTCCTTTTTACTAACTTCATCAGTAATGGCCATGGTGGAGGGTCATTTTCCATCAAGTACCCCCCATACCAATCATTGGCCCTATCTTGGAAATAAAGGGTAGCATAGTGGGTCTTGTACTCTTCTGGAATTTGGTGAATCTCAAAGTAAATTCTGCATTTTCTGGTCCAATCTAAGGGATTGTCATCCGTGAAGGAAGGAAAATCAGCACGTGGTAGTGGTGTTCTAAAGTCCCTCCTATGATTTTCCTTTTCATCCAACCTCGTATCAATATGGTTAGACAGATTTATCTCTCTATTCACCCTATGAGTTGAGAGTACTCTATTTGGAGGTGTCACCCTTTCTTCTTCCTTCTCCAAAGTTAATCCCTTCCCCTGATTATCTCTTAAAAATTTCTCATACCTTTCTGCAAATCGGTGTAATCGATCGTCCATCTCTTGGTTGACAGCTACTGTAATCTGTTCCCTCACCGACTTGAGCTGGTCAATAATAGTGCTCACAATCAGCTCTTGCATATTTGCCTCCCTTCTCAGTTGTCGTTCAGTTTCTTCCTCTATTCTCCTTTGGACCTCTCCTTGAAACTGCATGAACTGATTTCTCAGATCCTCTACTCCATCTCCAGTATTAGAACCCCTAGATCTAGGCATAACTAATCTTATTAGAGTCACCCAGTTGAGACCGGTGCTCTGATACCACTTGTAACAACCTAAAACGAAAATATGATAATAGATGGAATTTTCGGATCAATTTTTTGGTAAATGAGATAAAAGATAGAGATTCGAATAAGATAAGCAGCAACTCAAAAATACTGCTAAGAGTTTTAAGGTTTAGAGTTCTATTACAACGACAAAAAAAAAATAGCTATGAAAGGGAAGATACATTTATATCCAGTTACAGCTGAAATTTGGCAAATTAACAATAAGAATTAAAGAAAAATGGATAATTGGCTTCTAGCCTGCTGTTTCCTGAGAGATTCTTCTAGCGTAAGAACATGGTCCCCTCAAGTGGTCACCTCTCCAGTGAGTTCTCCATTTTCATCTTCTCCTGTCTTAAGTGTCTCATGTGCAGACCCTCCAATTCCTTCTCCAATGGATAGATACACCAAATAGCGTTGGTTGTCCTCTTTTTTATAATTGACTTCCTTCACAACAGATGAATGGATAAGTCTGACATTGTGGGAGCCTTTCTTCATTGACTCTCCTGTTTCTTCTGTTCTTTTGATTAACGAGGGCCCAGCTACATTTAGAACTTGAGCCTCATCACCTCTAAACCCAATGTTTAATTCAACTCCTTCATCTTTCTCCTTCTCCACAGTAGCTCTAACGGCTACTTTCAAATCAAGACAGAGTGATGCTGACAAGGTACATGCTCGCACAAAACCAATAAATTACAATTAAATGATGAATCAATGAAATACCAAATGGAAGGCGTCGCGTGGGAAAACTTCCCATCAATTTGTCCGCTTTCCTTGATAAAATAATAAAATAAAAAATAAAGCTGATGTTTCTTTGCATCTTCTCTTCTTCCCTGTATGCTATGCTATGTCATTGTCACCTCTCATTCATTCATTCTCAACAAACCCTACCCTTAATAGTAATCGACCCATCACTAACCAACCAACGCACTCCATTTTTAAGCCACAATTTCATTCTCCGTTCCTCCCTTCCTCTCTTACTACAATGTCTCCAAAAACACCAAAGTCTGATCTCTACAGCTTTACAAACCAAGAAGACAGAACCGCAACCGCGCCACCACTTGTCATCTCAGTTCTTGCCTCTCTTCTGGAGAGAACAATATCTAGAAATGAGAGAGGAGAAGGCATGGCTACCAATGGTGATTCCAAGGATGAAGTAGTTGCAGTGGCATTTCATAATTGCAGGGTTTTAGACATGAGCGTCCAGTCATTTCTCGAGAGGGTTTTTCGGTATGCACATGTGGCACCACCAGTGTATGTTGTGGCATATGTCTACATGGATCGCCTTTGTCAATTCAATCAGGGTTTGCACATTGTCTCCACTAATGTGCACCGCCTTCTCACAATCTCTATCATGGTTGCTTCCAAATTTGCAGAGGACTTGTAAGTAATATCTACTAATTAATTTAGTTTTCTATGCAATCAACGGAACAGTCCTTGATTGCCTCTTTGTACGAATTACAAATCTAATTTGATTTCTGTTTGAAAATTTTTTTAGGAACTACTGCAATTCATATTTCGCAAAAGTTGGTGGGTTAAGCACAGAAGAAGTGAACAGTTTGGAAATAAAATTTTTATTTTTGATGGGTTTTAGGCTAAATGTTAGCCCAAGTGTTTTTGAGAGTTACTGCTCTCATTTAGAAAGAGAGGCGAGTTTTGGGAGAGGTTACCAAATCGAGGGGTGCCTCAGAAATTACATGTGCGGTGTAGAGATAGCATCGAAAAAAAGAGAAAGACCAGAATCCAAAAATCAATTAGCCAGAGTGCTTTAAATCTCTGCTATTGTTAGATTGAGATCCTTGATTAATGGCAAATACCAAGAGGAGGAAAGTGAGAGATATCCATTAATGATTGATGATTGATCAGCCCCAATTAGTCCTTAATCAGTGACGGTTGATTTGGGGAAGGAAGATGGAAGATGTAAATGTACAATAATTTATTAATAAACTTGTTATAGTAATCAAGCTCTGCTCGTCTCTTTATAATATTTTATAATATTTTGAGAGAGTTTAGACTTTATTCCAAACTAACACCAAAGCCAAGCCTCCAATAGATTTTGATGTTCAAGTTCGGTCTGATATCTGCTTAGAGTCAATAGACTCGCTTTAAGATTCGCACGGCCCATTAAGATTTACGGGCAATCTTTAACGTAACTCTTTTGCACGAATTTTAAGTACGCCATTACAACCAAGTAGCACCAAAATAATTTAATCTCAATACTAAAATTTGCAGTTGTCTGTTCAGATTGAGAAAAGGAAATAAAACCTTGGTGTTTTGGAGCAGGAATAACAGTCAACTGTTGCCTATTATATAGTGTATTGTCGTTACCAAGATTCAACCACAACGACTTGTCACCAATTTAATGTTCCAGCTGCAATATACTTTTTCCACAATTTACATTTTAATTTAGATGGGTTGAGAATATATGCTGCAAACATTGAGAAGTTTCAACCGAAATACACTACATAAATAATTAAACAAACAAACAAGCAAACATGATTAATTAGCAAACAATTGACACTGGGATTTGAATAAGCGATTAGAGTTAATTTTGATCATGTTGACCAACGTGTCCGCAAAGAAAATGTATTCCCAGCAGAAAAAAAAATACTAAATGAATAAACAAATTATCAAACGTGCCCCCCCATGTACTGATACTAGGGCTGGCAAAAAAATTCGAGGTTTGTGATTCTATTCGGGTTTGATTCGGATTTGATTCGAGTTTAATTCGATTCAAAATGGGTTAAAATTAAAATGAACCAAACTAGATTTGGTTCGGAATTAAATCAAACCAAATTCACATCTAGCTTGGCTTGATCGAAATAGGTTCGTGATTTTTTTGTGATTCGAATCTTATAAAATCACTGGCTATCCGTTTACTTGATGAAATTAAAATTCAAAATAAAGAGTCATAATTTAACTTAGCCGACACTCCCTCGCTCTCAAATCTCAATAACCTAGTTCTCACTCCACCTCTTCCTAACTCACTCTCTCTCTAGCTTTAAAATCTAGCCGACGCTCTCGGTGACTAATTGTCTCTCCAGCTGTTACTCCTCTCTCTGGCCTAGATGACTCTCTCTTCTCTCTTTGGTCGTCTCTCATAGTTCATACCAAGAAAGCCGTCTCTGATGTATTTTTTCATAAACAATTTTTCAACTTAAAAACACGTATTTTATAGTTCATACCGGTAAAGAAAGCCATGTGAATTTTGTCCATCGAGAAAAAATTAATGTATAAACTGTCAGTATAACTAGGGCTACTAAAAAATAATTTAGTTCGTGATTCAATTCGGGTTCAATTGGAAAAATGTGTAGTTCGCAATTAATTCGATTCGAAATTAATTCAAACCAAACTCAAACCTAAGGCAAGTTCGGTTCGGTTCGGTTCGTTGCCACCCCTAACTGATACAAATGAGCTAACAACAAAAAAGTATAAAACTATACACAACTTTCAAAGCATACTGTTCTCTAGTTTATATATATATATTATATAATTACAACTGCAAGACTCAGCCTCCATATTAATCAAACTAATTCACAAAAAAACAGAGTTAAAAAATTACCAACAGCCAACTGAACTTGTAAAAAACTAAAAACACTTGGGACAATTTTCTTTATTCAGAGTTCATCGTTAACATTTGGTGCTGCAATACCTTGGTTCAGTGCTACATTTGAACCTGATTTTATGGCAGCTAAAAATTTTCTCTGTAATGTCAATACACCAATTCTCTTTGAGACCACATAGAGCACCACCATTGCAAATATGAGAAACCCTAGTACAAGTATAATCCTGAATACACCAAATAAAAAAAGGTAAAGAAATAACAAAGAAATACAAAATTTCCTTCTAAACATTAAGACTTGAATAGAAACTTCACCTGTCAATGACATCCTGATGTTTCATAGTAGAAAGCAAGCCGCGTGTGCGAGACAGCAAGGATCGGTGGCCTTTGTACTCACTCTCAGCCTTTTTCAATACGTTGCCCGATTCGTCTGAGTTTTGCATAGGAAAACATTGTTAATCATGAAAACCTATCATAGGCAACAAAACACAACTGGCAGGTTTATAAACATACCAAAAGTCGCCAAGGTACTTGCAGTCCGTTCTACCTCCTGAATTGACTCAATGAAAAGAACATGTAAATTAGATAAAATGGATACTTGAAATATTTTAATTATGATTTAGTGTCAAGATTAACTACTGAGGTAAATTCCATATTGCTATAGTTACCTGAACCATCATTTGACAGGTACGACGTAGGCTCTCAGTAATACTTTCAGCAGCAGATGTCATGCCAGCTTTTGTCCTACCAATAAATAAAGAGTATAAATTTGAGCATCAAGTCTTAACTACAGGTGGCAGATCCAAATAACAGGAATAGTAACTGATTTGGGGCAATTGGGTAATAATTTGATAAATTTGCTTAGCCAGAACCAGACATTTACTCTGACCACAGCACAACAAACAAAGTTGTTATTTGGTGGTACTGATATAGGGTTCAGTGGGTAAAGTTGCTCCAGTGACAATTAATTATATCAAGGCGTGTTCTGCATTCAGAATGATTGTGTATCGAATCTGGTGCTATGTGGGGATTGTTTGATAACCAATCAAATGCCAATTAAGGAAGACTGTTAATTTCAAAAATTGTTTGATGGATGAAAAATCAGTTTTAAAAGTGCACCAAGTTTGACAAACAACCTACCTAAATCATAATTAACATACCCACATATCAATTTTTTTTTGGTAATGAGTGAGCCATTTGTCGTGGTTGTATAATAAGGTTGTTGTTAATATAAAATATCCTATTAGAAAAAAAGAATAGAGTAAGCAAATAACATACTGTAAATTACGCCTTCGAACAGTAGACTCTTCACCACCTCCCAAAAGAAGCTCTCTCTATACATGATATACAGAAAATAAAATAATTTCCAAGGACATCAAACCATTTAAATGACATCAGGATGTTTACTACTGAGGCGTACAACTCAATTTAAGGTTGAAACTGTAAAAAGCCTCCTATATTTGAAAATAACAGTTGATTACCTCTTGTTGAGCTGCTTTCTTGATATTTGCCTTGGCCTGAAAATTAGCATTTTTCAACCCCATATGCAACCTACAGTCATTCAAAATTTGATATGTTTAACACACACACACACACACATATATATATACACACACACGTCAAGTTGGATTGGGCAGCACCAGGGCTAGTTAATATATATATATATATATATACACACACACGTCAAGTTGGATTGGGCAGCACCAGGGCTAGTTAATTCAGGTCAACCAGCTTTTACCAGATGAAACTTTACGAAGAAAAAACAAGTAGCAAAATAAAGCACATACTTGTGGTACTGTTCCTTCCAAATTTCCACCAAAGCTTGACCAGACTGTACCTCCTCCATGGTCGGCAGCTGTTGCGCGAGCAAATCGAGCCTGAACTGCATTGATCGAAGTGAAGCGAGCCCATCCTGAGCCGCTCCATTCAGTCTAGGCAGTGCATTTGCCTCCTCTGTGCCTCTGCCAAATTTCCCACAATTTTCAATCACTTGGATTGTTTCTTGCAATTGAGAAACGGTTTCATCCCACTCTTTCTTCAGATTTTCTACAGCCACTGAGACCTCATCCATTTGTTGTGTTTATGCACTATTGGAAATAATTTAGAAAATAACTGTCAGTTATTTTCATAGGTAATTATCACATTAATTGATTCCATAGCCGGTAATATCATAATTTTTAAGACATACTGTCCCAAACAAATCCAATTTTAAGACATAGCATAAACAATTAGCAATTTGAGACAGTACCAATACACAGTAGACCTGCTAATGGGCTGCCCAGCTCACTGCAACAGTGAAGAAGATGCTATGCGCAGTGGCAAAGCTAGGAATTCAATCAAGGGTAGACAAGCATAACTATATAAATAGTTGTAAATTATTTTTTGCTTTAGACAGTAAGCAAATGGTAAATGATAACCAAGAGTCTAAGCAATTCTAATGCTAACCAAGAGTAGACAATAAAAACCCAATAACCCAATAAGTAGACAGTAACTCAATTCTAATGCTAATTCTAATGCTAATGCTAATTCTAAAAACCCAATAACCCAATTCTAATGCTAATTCTAATGCTAACCAACTGAATTAGAAAAAATCCAATAACCCAATAAGTAGACCGAATCAGACTGAATTAACAAGGGGCTGACAATGGATGATGGGATAAATATTTATGTTGCAGATGCCATGAACATGGTGATCAGAAAGATCAGTGATTCTGGTAAATGCTAGAATATTATGTGTTGTGTTAGAATTTGATTGTTGTTCTTTCTTCTTCTACTTTCTCATCGAACATTACAAACTTTACTAAGATTCCTTATAAATATCTCCTAGCAAATAGCTGCCAGTGGTATATTAGTAGAAAAGGCTACAATAGGATTATAGGATTCATAACTAAGAAAACACTGTGATAGCTAACAAGTTAGCACAACCAATATTTCACACTGCAAATAGTATAGTAAATTATAAATAAGCTATGTAGCAATAGTACACAACACAAGAATGGTATAGTAATTTTTTTAAAAGGTATAATAACTAGCATACAATATGCAATTATATAATAGCTGATGCCCAAAAAACTGTTTTGATAAATCCAAAATAGCCTAATGGTCCTTAAATATGGCCAAGTCAGGTCCTAAAATTGTTAACACTTGTCTAAAAGAAACAATATCAATTAAAATAAAAACCCAATAAGTAGACCGAATCAGACTGAATTAACAGGAAATTTCAGAACTGAATCAGATTAAAAATCAATTCTAATCATTTAATTGTGAAATTAATAAGAAATTCATGTCTAAGCAGAACTGAATCAGATTAACAAGAAATTTCGGAATTTAATTTACCAAACAGCAGTAGAAGCGGGCGGCTAGGGTTAGCGGCAGCGGCGGGCACAGGCTGACAGGCAGGCTGGGTGGCTGGCGGAACGGAGGCGGGGCTGGCGTTACACTCTACCTTTGCTACTGCATACCATCCCAAACAAATCCAATTTAAAAACATAGCATAAAAAATCAGCAATTCGAGACAGTACCAATAGACAGTAGACCTGCTAATGGGCTGGTATTAACTCCAACTCTGCCCCGCTCACGGCAACAGTGAAGGAGGTGCAATGCCTATGAGGGAAGCGAAGACGGGCCGAGTCAGGACTGGAGAGAGGCAGCGCCCCGAATAGCGAATAGGCGCAACGAGGGGGAGACACGGAGAGATGGAGAGATCGCGCGGAGAGCCTCAGAGCCAGAGGGGACGTAGTTGAGTTTGTTTTAGATCTGGAAAAGAAAAGAGATGGACTAGGAACTAGGAAGAAGACGAGTTTATCTCATATTTGGGCTTTAATGGGCTCTCTCCAAATTAAGCTCGGTCCAATTTAGCTTCCAAAAAAGTAAAGTACTCGGGTTACCAAATTTTAATATTTAATGGCCTGTTTTAATCTTCAATTCATGGGGGCCGAGGCGGACCGCTTTTAATTTGCTTCTCTTTGCCTCCTAATTTATAGCATGCAGTTGTACAATAGTTATAAGCAAGCATTATATATATATAGCAGTGGAATGGAAGTCATATGAAACCAAATTAAGATGAATTGGTGTTACAATTAAAATAAGTGAGCGAGTAATGGGCACAAAGCAGAGGATCCGGACTCTCAGGCCACCTTTGTCGCCATGTGCTCATTATTGGTCAACCATGCTAAAATTAAGCGTTTATTTGTAACAAAATTCTAACAAGTGCATGTACTACCGAGTACAATTCATCATCCCCAAATTAGTCTCGACTAATCACTACCACACAAACCGTTAATTCACCGTTTTTACACAACTGTCACTAATTGCCTCTACAAATTAATCTCTCCCAACTTTCACATGCTCTTTCATGCACCACTACCTCTCATTGCATTCCTCTCCTTTCTCTCTCTTTTCCTAACAATTATCAATTAATGGATATAGCTATCAACCAATCCCAGCCTGATCATGATTATGCCTCCATAGATCCCCGACCCAACCCGCCTTCATTGAAGCTCCACATTTGCCGAGTTTGTGGCAAGGGCTTCGCAAGTGGGTGTGTACTCGGAGGCCACATGCATATCCATGGCATCCAAAAGGATTTGGACATTGAAGAGGAGAAGGATACCTTTACAACGACTGACTCAGCTAACGGGTCAGGCCTGTACTCATCTGATCCCGGTGCCGGACTTCCAAAGCTAAAGTATGCACTCCGCACCAATGGGGGTTGCTACAGAAATCACCATGTGATGTTTGGTTCATGGAATCCAATCCTGACTAGTGATCATGACCTCACTAACCAATCATCGAGTGACATCATCAATGATGGTTCCAGATGCCAGAGCAAGCAGTCTTGCATGGACCAGGCCCACTTCAAGCCTGGATACACTTTGACGGAAGATGAAGAGGTTGCACAGAGTTTGGTGATGCTTTCTCGCGAGGGACTAACATATCACAAGCCATGGACACTACCCCAGTTAAAAGAAGTACTGGAGCCATCATGCCGTGTTGAAGCAGCAATTGTGGAGCAAGCAAGGCTAAAGTTGCCACTAATGGTACCTCCAATCAGGTTTCGATCCATGGAGCAGATGACGGCCGCTACACCTGTCAAAGACCCAAAACCAGGCTTGGGTTATAGAAAGTTGTTCGAGTGCAAGTCTTGCAACAAAGTTTTCACATCACACCAGGCACTTGGTGGCCACCGCGCCAGCCATAGAAAGGTGAAGGGTTGTTCCTTAGCAAATGGCCTTGCCGAAGATTCGAATAATGATCTATTGTACAGGACTGATGCAACAAATAATATTACTAATGAGATAGACAACTCAATGGCAATTGTATTGTCAAAACACGCACACACCACAACAACTGAGCCTGCAGGGAAGAAGAAAATGAAGATTCATGAGTGCACCATCTGCCACCGCTTGTTCCCCACCGGACAGGCACTTGGTGGCCACAAGCGCTGTCATTGGCTTGTGCAGAACAGCAACCAGCCGGCTTGCCAACAACAGGTCACCACTCTTGGCCATGCAGGGATAGTTGCTCCTGTTTTCTCTGGCTCGACTGAGATGCTCAATCTCTTCAAAGACCAGCCAAAGGAACCGCTTACAGTCCAACCGACAATTAGCTTGGCGAACATGTTGATGCTTGATTTAGCTCTAGTTAATGTGAGTCCGACAGATAATGTGGTCGTCATAGAAGACGAGGTTGATAGCAAGAAGGTGAAGAATGAGAGGAAGAGAAAGCCGAGTGATGATAGATTAGCTGACTTGGGGCCCAATGGTTGGCTTCGGGTTGGGATCGGATCGAATGTGCTAGCTTAGCTAGTGAATTAACAATAAATTGATCCACTATACATGGAATTAATTAACGATATATAATTGATCCTTTGTATAATAATTTTATTTTCGTAGAATTTATGAAGGTGCCATATACTTGTAATCGGTATATAAATGAGTAATTTTTGCTCAAGTGTAAAGCCACAAGAAGTGGATACATATATAGCCACTGCGGGATCTCTTGTACCTTATATTTTATTTGAATATCTCATCCCTCTAATCTTTTATCAAACAATTCATTTTTGTGGGATGCATGTACGTACCACGAGGCATGAATGAAGTCATAAAAAACAGAACGCCTGAATTAAAGAACAGTTGGTAAACATTTACAGAGTATCAGGAAATCCAAAAAAAAAAAAACTTACTCCTAGAGTAATTTACTATTATACAATTATGTACCTCCAATCTTACATGACAAGCTAATCAACAAATTTACTTTGCAGTTGTTTCGGGGAAAACATGGTTGCACAATAGAGTATGGAATGACAAGTACAAATATACCTCCCCTGACTACTTTGAAATAAGTCACTACCTGGATATCAAGAAAAGACTACTTTGAAATAAGGTAAAGCAATGTGACAACATAGCAAATCTTTGGTTGCTTCTTTTTTAAACTCAGCACTAAACAGGATCAACCAACTGGCCTGACATGCCAGAAACAAAATAGAATATACAACAGACAAGTCTGGTATAAGGCTCTTGCCAGTTCTTGTATTTTGCTCTCAAGATCATACTAATTTTTGATGTTTTGTTTTTCCTCAATGTCAAGACTCACACAAGGACACGCAGGGACTTGCCACTGTCTGGTCTAGATGTTGGTTAAACAATCAAGTTGATTCCACTAGTACCAGTATAAATTTAGCAAATGTCTTGTCATAAAGCGGCTACAAGACAACAACCTATTGATGTTTCGTTATCAAAGAAGATAGTACGCTCATGCAAAAGTTGAAACAAAAACCAGAGAAAACAGCACGCATCGGCACAGGAACAGTAGGTGTCTACTAACAACACTTGAGCTATACATCCTTTGTTTGGCCTGAATCATGGACCAAATATTTGACAAGCACTCAGATGCTATCATTTATAACTATTGGTTACATCTAATACTGAAACTTTAATATGCATAAACCCTATTCCATGTTTAACATTGCATGTATAAGAAAAAATTGCCTCACTTGTACATACTTTGGGTTGAGTTAAATATTTACTAAATGACACTGATACATAGATTCAGAACAATTGACAATTAAATACAATGAAACTGATGCATATTTTATATATTTTTGGTAAATACAAAAAAAAAAATAGTAGTTTTGTTCTTTCATCGGTACATAGGAACTGATGATACTACTCAAATTTGTTAGTAGTTGCTAAAAGGGTAGAAAAATTTACAAAATTGCCTGAAATTCCTTGATGAATACTTTTTGCATGAAATTATCTTATTCTTGTGAGCGTCACACTCTCAAAAAAAGCTCCAAACCTAGATCAAACAATGAAACCATCTTATTCTTGCGATCTCTGCCACATTTGCTTCTGAAATTCTCGTCACCAACCAATTTGATCTCTCACAAGCAGTTCCAATACTCGATGCACTAAACTAATCAGCTAACAGTGCCAGCATGAAACCTAGAAGAGCCTGCTATTTGCTTCGTGAGAACTGCAAAAGGCGCTCAATACTCAACTACTGAGTTTGTCCATGTAGAATAAGATGCCAAGGATTGAAATTCGAATTAATAATATCATGCTTTAAGGGCTCAAAGAAAGAAAAGTAGAAGAACAAAGATGACTCTTTAGTTAAAATTCTGAACCAATACATAAACTTTTATGGCAGTCCCTTTTCAAAAACTATCTTTTAGTTATTGTTACTATCACACTTCTCTATTTATCTTTGGTTTAGAAAGCTCATGAGGACCAGCATATGTAAGTGTAAGAATTTAACCAAATTTTTCATTTTCTAAGCTTTGGTACTTAAGTTCCTAGAACTTCAATTTAGATCAACTCTTTCTACAGTTTCTTCAAAGAAAGACCAACAGTTTGTTTATCTACCTTACGTGTTTAATCCAACTATGCACTGCACTAAAACAGAGATGAGAAAAGACCGGCAACTGATTCATACAAGTAACCCCTTCGCCTTGTTGGTTATTAAATTTCATTTAATTTAGTCAAAAGGTCAAAGAGTATCAGTGAATGTATTTATGTTTTCGAGATGGTTAATTGATACAGTTCACTAGGGTCATCTTGGATTGTGCAATCATACAGTGATTATTGTATAAATTAAATGATATTTAGTATGTCAAAGTCTATACAAGAAGGATGATGTCATTTGTACATAGAAGTAAAAATAGATAAGTGTAAAAGAAAGTGTAATAGAAAATTTTAAGATAAAATAGTTAGATAATATTCCTTACCTGCTTATCTTTAACAATGATGTTTCCTTGCACCCTTTCTAACTTCGCATTCTCTCTGGTTTCATCAGAGAAAGACATCATCTGTTCTCACTTTTTACAGAAAACACCAAACATGAATTAATGATTCTTACTATATAGTTACTGCTAAAAATCTTGGAAGAATTTCATGTGTGCACCTTCCAAAACTCGAAATATCAAAGACATCTATTTCAAAACAGATTTGTCATGCATAAACTTGCAAAACTATCAAATATGGCATATCCTCACAATGGTTCAGCCAGATAATATTTGTTTTTAATTTCTCTTCACTTATTAATTCAAAAGTACAATTCAAGAAGACCCAGAAGGATGGAACCACTAGTTACAGTCCTTTAGTATAACATTATACGCTAACTGGAGGTGTCCATTGTTAGCATACAAGACACCGAAATTTCGGGTGAAAGTTTGGCAAGCAACCACATTTCGGTGGCCTTGCAATGGTAACTGACAGAACAGCCAAAAAAAAAGCTAGACTCGTATCTTTTGGTATGCGTGTCCTCAACTATTTTCCTAGTTCAAGGGGTTTACCATGTGAAATCATATCATCTCTTGTTTATATCGAATTTCCCACTATCATTATCTCTTTACTGACTACATACTTATCTGTTTATTAACACCTCTTCTCTGAAAAATATAGAGTACAGCGTTAGCAATACTAAAAATGTTCCCACAAAAGCAAAAGAAATATTTCATTGGGCTAAACTAATTTACATTAATGGTCTATGATTTCAATTGAAGACCACACCTACCTAGAGAAAAGGCTAGAGATTTTACTAATTCATGAATCACTTCTTAAATAAGTAAACTTTGTAGACCTTTTCTTAACTTTAATTACTGTATCACGCGCCAATCGCTTTGGATTGAATGGCTCTCATCTGGAGACGTCATCCATTGTGATTGCTTAAAAGTGAAAGATATGCTTCAGAGTTAAGTGTGATAAGTATGAATACTCTTTTTTTCCGTGCTTTAACATGATAAGAATGGTATAGATTTGTCTAATTTTAATCCTACGGTAAAAGAAAGATACCTCTACGGACTTATCTCTTCCTTTATAAAACTCCCAGCACTCTTTCTTGTGGGCGCTTCACCCTCCGCCGCTTTGCAATGCTCTTCTACATAAACAGTACAACTCCATAGTTTCTGCACCAATCACAACTCCAGACATATATTAAAAAAATGATGTCTATCTTCTCTTGCAATCTCTGCCCACTCACCTTTGCCACTCGAGGCGAACTTGCTTCGCACGAGTTCATACACCACATTACCCCTACATCCGCCTCCACTACCTACCAACCAAATAAGGGTAGTACAATTGCAGGGTCTAGTTCTGGAGTTGGGGGTAACCCATGGCAAATCGACCCCTTCGAAGTTTTCAATTCAGCATTCTCAACTGGGGATGAGGCGGTTATTGCTGCAAACACTATCTATTGGATGTCTCGAGATAGAAGGTATGCATTTGACTACAGTCAACCAATACA
Source organism: Carex pumila (assembly GCA_033356055.1). Taxonomy (NCBI): domain Eukaryota; kingdom Viridiplantae; phylum Streptophyta; class Magnoliopsida; order Poales; family Cyperaceae; genus Carex; species Carex pumila. Next base: position 272,592 of record JARJHM010000030.1, read on the forward strand.
CATCAAATTGGAGTCATCTGATGACCCACCAAGTGCTAAAAGACATAGTGGTGCCTCCAAGACTGTCCCATTGGTGCTGACAGCAACAAGAAGGCGAGTGTACCGCTGCGACGAATGCCCGATGGAATTTCCGTCTTATCATGCTCTGGGGGGCCATAAATCTGGCCACAGAAAGGCCGAAGCAAGGTTGCGTGCTGCCGAAGCAAGGTTGCGTGCTGCCGAAGCAAGGTCACATTATGTTGCTGCACAGCTCAATCAAATGCCACCGCAACCGCAGCCACAGCCGCAAGAGGCCCCACCACCGGCACCACCACCTCCGCTGCAACCAAAGTATTTGTTCAATCTAAATGAGCCACCTCCAGAATAAGAGTCTAATTGACTGGTTATAATTTGGATATTAGTGCAAATTTTAAGGGAGGAGGCTAAACAACAATATTAAGTAAACCTTTATCTTTATCATTTTAGGAAAATCATAAGGACTTCATTTCTGCAAATGTAGTCTGTTGCGGATTTGTTTTAATTGTTTTTAGTTGTCATGTCGGTAGTAAATCTCTATTTATTTTTTATGGTTTATTGAGAATATCCAAATTTAGTCATTTAAAATACCAGTATAAGAGAAAGCCAATTAGGAAGGCAAAATGTGTACTGTTGCCAGACCTCTCACCATGGGCTAGAGGCTCTGGACAGGCTTTAGGTGATAGTTGCAATGTTGCCAGACCTGTCACCATGGGCTAGAGGCTCTGGACAGGCATTAGGTGATAGTTGCAATGTTGCCAGACCTGTCATTTATTAAAAAATAATACAAAGTAAATGTATACAAATTTAAAATAAAAACATGGCCAACGATGATCTCGCACGGCATTACCTGGTGAGTTTGTGGGTTCACAATTCTTCTTATATTCAAGCAAGGATCTTTTGTATGTTTCTGTTATGTTCTTTCTTTTGCTTATAATAATAAATATTAAATAGTTGTTCATGACTAACATTCACACAGGCCTGCTCTTCCTCTAGTAAATTGGTCATGTTTCCCTGTCAATAATTAGATAGAAGGTATAAAGGTTGACAAATTTTAAAACTATGGAAGAGCAATCATAGATGCTTGGTCTAACATGACAATCTAAAAAAAAAAATGAGTTATTTCATTCCTCAGCATTAATCAACTCAAGCATGATATTGAGCAAGTCAAACTGGTACATGGGTCAAACCAGCAGTTGTACCCACTTACATAAAATAGTGTTCGCAGATTTGGTAATTGAGTTTAAGTTCTGTTTATTTAAGTGGATATGAGTCTAGAAAGACCAAATATAAACATAAATCATATTGTATTCACTGCCAAAATTCACCATATAAAGCCATCAGAGAGCAAAGTTACCGGAAACACAGTGTTTACCAAGAACAGAGCATTTCTTTTTCTAACTCAAATTGCAACTTACAAGGATGAACCTAACAAAGAAACAAAAAAGCCTCTGCTCATCATCATCAAGCACTTAACTGAAATAAAACTTATTTGCACACACCGACCTTGTTAATTAACAAAACCAAACGATTTCTAACCCATGGCAGACTTGAGTGAGTCGCCGGCACCTTGGAAGAACATATAAGACAGTGCAAAATCAGCAATGAAAATTCCAACGAGGGAAATCACAACAGCTGAGGTGGTTGACTCACCGACCCCCTTGGCCCCACCATGGGTTGTGACCCCCCATGCGCAACTAACCACAGAAATGACTGCCCCAAAGACTTGAGATTTTATCATAGCACTAATCACATCCCAGGGACGTAGGGCTCGCCGGGCCGAGTCGAGTATAATGTTGATACTCACACCAAAGATTGTATCAGCAAGAAAGGCTGATGATGCAAGCCCCACAGCAAAGCACAGGAGAGTTAGAATCGGAAGTGCAATAATGCATGCAAGCACACGTGGTGTCACAAGATAGTCCACAGGTTGAGTGCCAAGTACCCGTAACGTGTCGGTTTGCTCAGAGACCTGTGTTGAGAGTACAATAAGATTGGAATACCTTACCGTGACAACTTAAAGATTACTGAACACTTGAACTGGAACAGAAAGTCCTTAATTTCATTCAATCACATCCCACAATTGAAGGAAAAAGGCCATGAAATTTAACCGAGTTTGAGATTTAAGTTGAATTGCAATACCATACTAGGACCCCATGCTTGGTCTTAGTTAGCCTAGTGTGCTGAATTGGTGATTACACAAGGTTAGAAATCTATATATCTAAACTTCAATAAACTATCTTAAATCAGGCCTGATCAATAAGCATTTCCTATTGTCACAGTCAACTGAACCTTGAACACACCTGCATAGTTCCTAGCTCCGCTGCAAATGCTGACCCGACCCGGCCTGCTGCCACCACTGCAGTAACAACTGGGCTGAGCTCTCTTGACAGAGCAAGTGCCAGTACACCACCAACCGAACGGTGAAGCCCAAGCCGGGTGAATTCTCTGACAAACTGAATCGTGAAAGCCATGCCAACAAAAGTAGCAGTTAGTAGTGAGACCCCAGTAGAGCTGGGGCCCACCCTCTCAAGCTGCTGGAGCGTGTTTCTCCTGTGGACCCGACCTGTCAGCACACGGTGGGAAACCTGTCCAGCAAGTACTAGAGCTGAAAGACCCCGCCATAATGGGCGAGGTGGGGTCCAGTTGGTGAACAGAACTGGATGGGACGAGGGAGGGAGGGGACTGGAGGTGATGGTAGGAGAATTGTTGATAATTGAATTGGGGTGGCAGAGTCGGGTGATGAGTTGATGGCGATTGGGTTTAATGGAAATTCGGGTACAGGCCGGGAGAAGAGGGGAATTGGGTTTCGGGTGGAGAGAGAAGGCCGGATTTGAGAGAGAGAGAAGACGGGGTAGAGAGGTGGATCCCATTAGAGATGGAAAATGAGCACGTGGCCGGAGGAGGCCATGGGCATAACTGGGACTCTGGGAGGCAACGCCGCCTCGGAACAACCTGAGAAGCTGGTACAAGTAACTCGTCACAAAATATTAATGGGCCTTATGGAAATGGGGGCCATCTTGTCCGATATTGTATAATATGGGCCCAAACAGGCCTATACAAAAGTTGGATTACTTCCTTGGCCCAAGTGTTGTCTGAGGTTGTTACCACTGGTGATGCTTGGTTGAGATTTAAGGTTAAAGAGATCTAAATTATTTCAACTTAAGTCCGTCTAAATTATTTATATTTTATTAACGTCTAAAATTAAGCGACTTTGGTTAGAATTGTAGTTTACGTCATAACTTAATTTGATTTTTTGGTTTGTCTTCTTTGCATATGATACTGATTAGAAATAAATTTAAAATACAATGACCAAATTAAAATAACATTACATTTATATTAGAAAAAAAAAAACATTATCCTAATTAAAATAAAGGTACTGTCACATAGATATAAACAGAGATACTCAACAATCACCTCAAATTGATTGCTTCATAGTCCATCAGAGTTGAAAGACAACCAAGACAGATTCTCGGATTATAAGCAGTGATTTATCATAGAAAAAACAAAAAAATACTTTGAGATAAACAAATCAATGCATCATCTATTCGATATTGCTATTAGTCACTTGGTGAGAAAAAATCATTCAGTTTTGAAATATATTCTGCTGGTATACGAGTTGGTCGATAGCTCTTGTTGAGGGAAACTACAGTACCAGTGGCCTCCAAAACAAGCTGTACAAACAGAAAGAAAAGAAGATAAAAATAACAAGTATTATATATAGAAGTAATGCAACTCATAGGCATATTTCTATAACATAGAGGTCAGGTTCAGTCCAGAATGGTGATAGAAGGTACTGTCTGGTACTTGGGGCAAAACAAAGAAGTGTATGGTATTCAGAATACCAGGCACAGGTTTTGTAATTTTGTATCAGATGCATTCAGCGAAGTGGTACTGCCATGTAAAGACTAGCCCACTAAAAGATTGCTGATTACAGACGTACCGCTTGATCAGGAAGCCGGTAAATGAAATGCTCGACAAAAATACGTGCACCTGTGATGTTGACAACTCTGACTTTAACCACAAATTTGTCACGACTCTGAGAAAACAATTAAAAAACAGAAATATGTTTTGTATTATTGTCACTATTGCCATGTTATATTCAACAACATATACTGGTATACCAATGCCAGTATGTCATTCTTATGCAAGGCAAAACTGAGCCTAGAATGGATAATAAAATAAATTGGTACGAGACCATGGTACCAGACTGGTCCAAAAAAATATACCTTTAAAGGTGCAAAAAATTTGAGGTGTAACTCAGAAAGCGCCATGGACTCGCCGCTCCGGGCAACTCCATCGCAACTTATCCCAATTGTCTCTAATAACTCATGCCGACCTATTTAATAATAAGTGAAACTAATTAATAATAAGTGGAGGCGAGAAGTTTTAAGAAAAATGCATGGAAGAGACTACCACCCAGACCCAGTAGTTGAATGATTTAACACACCGTGCTGACAATAACTGGCATATATGGCATTATTGACAACCCCATATTGATCGAGTTCATAGTCACGTACTTGAAGTTCAACTTCGTAGAACTTGTCACTTCTGCAACAATCAACACTTTTAGAGTCAGTTCAACCTCATTGCTTAATTTGTCACATCTCACATGCTGTTTATTTTATTTGGTTTACCTTTTAGAGTTAGTTGAAGGAGAAACGGCGTGAAGGGATTGGACTCGGACAGGAGCGCTTGATAGGCTAGGCATAGGCAGTAGGGTTGGTGCCGTGCGCACGCGACCTGGAATGGAGAGGATCTGCGGCCGATTGACATCTGGCACTGACATCGCAGCAGCGGCGTTGGAAACGAGGCGCAAGGTAACCATTTTGGGTGATGTCCGTTGAGGACTTTGTGGGGTTTTGGCTCGGATTAATGTCTCTTCTCTTTGTTAGGCTGCGTTTCGAGTTTTTTTTTTTTTTTTAATTAACAATTTTATTTTTAAATAATAGATATAAGTTCATTGCTTTCAGTGTCTTTGTCATAATCATATGGTGCTCAATGGATCCGATTTATTTGGTTTTCCATCGAACCGAAAATATTTGAATTAAATAGTTTGATTTTTCTATTTAATTTAATTCATTCGATTGAATTTTTGAGTTACTTCATTTTTTTATGGCCTTTTTTATTAATAACCCAAAAAAAAAGTATTTACCAAAATAACCACAAAATTTGAGTTTTTTCAAATATAACCAAAACGCTAGGCATGCTGGCGATCCACTTCTATAGCGGACCGCCAAGGACATGAGCGGTCTGGTAGGGACCCGACCGCCAGAGTTCTAGGCGGTTCGCTTTTTTTTTTTTTTAGAGATATAATTTTTTGTTAATATTTTCATTTGTGAAGTTTTAGTTTTTTTTTTTCTTAGAGTATTTGTCCAAAAAAAATAAAACATTTGATATATTTATAAGAAAATGTTTAAATAGCGTTTATCATGTCATAGCGTGCCGGCTGAAAAAACAGCGCTGTTCACTTTTTCTGTGCTTAACCCCCCAACTTTTGCCAAATATGAATTGCAGTAGTTCCTAATTTTTTTTTTCAAACAGGCCTGTTTTGCTAAAGAAGAGGGTTCCGGACTACAATTTTTTTGTTTCATAATTTTCCACTATTTCTCTATATGCTAATACTTGAAATTCTAAAAATTCAAACATTGAATCAGAATTCTGATTTTGGTCTTCTTCACGAGCAATTCGTCCACATAAAATTTTACAAATATTTAGTTTGTTTTGCTCTGAGTTGAGATGCGTAGAGATCAATGCAGCATAATTTATGCATTCCAATCTTTGGTACATTCATTTTCAGCGATATGATTTGTGCAAACCCAACTAAAAGTTTATAAAATTTTACATGGATGCATCACTTGTGAAGAGGAACGAAATCAATATTAGATATGTCATTGGATTTCAAGGACTTGAAATAGTTTTGTAAATGAGTGGTTGTGGCAACTGGTGGCACTGACAATTTAGTCTTGTTTGTTGATTCTTTTTTTTTTCTTTTTTTTTTTTTTTGGGGTGGGGGGGGGGGGGGGGGGGGGGGGGGGGGGGGGGGGGGGTGAACTGTGTTTGCTCTGGCAGTATACATATCCAACAATTAGTAGTAGAATTTTTTGGTATCTTTTGTCTACTTGTTCATCTTGGAGGAAATTGAGTGAATTTTATTTGAATCTCAATGACATATAACCGCAAATTGTGGGTTAAACTTATAGTTGGATTAGATTATTAGTTTGAGTCATATTGCACACTAAAACTGGGAGCTAATTTATTAAAAGGTGGTGGTGTTGCAGAGGTGAGTTTTATGAAAATATGATATTGGTATAGTGGCTGAATTTGAAGCTGTGCGAAAAGCTCTACTATAATAAAAAGGATCCAATGCCTTCAAAATTTGATCTCTACTATGCCACATACATCAGCGCAGCAAATTGTTCTCAAAAGTAAATGGTGGAAGTTTTTTGTGCACTGATTTGTTAGCCTTCTTCTTGATTCCTGCCAAAACTTGTCCAAATCTTTTGATATACTATGGCCACGTGGAAAGTAATCGAAATCAGATTTGGGCATTTGGATTTAGGATTCTTATGATTTATTTGTTTATTTATTTTTAATAGCGGCGTGATGAGTCATGAGAGACAATGGATCTTTCATTTATTCAAACTCAAATTAGGTATAGTTTGTTTGAAATTGGTTCACAAACTATTTATGTTTAAATCTCAAATTAACATAAACCGTTTAAATTAGAGCAATGTCAGCGGCTCAGTTTTTCAAAAAAATAACTAAGGGTGATAGAGTTGTCAAAAAAGGCTCGTAGTTCGTGATTCGATTAACTTCGATTTGATTTTTTTTTCGCAATTAGCTCGTTCAATTGAAGTTCGTTCTGAAACAAATCAAACCAGTTCTGTTCGAATCTTATTCAAACTCAAACTCAAATTAAGGTAAGTTTGATTTGGTTTGATTTGTTTGTTGCCCTACTGCTACTATAGATAGGCCGGGCTTTTGTTCTCTTAATTTTGCTGAGTGCCTATCTTTTGTTTACTGGTATGCATATTTCATCGACGCCATATCATGCCTCATTTTTGGTTGAGAGCATTATAATTTTAGCCATCTGATGATGCTAAATCATAACTTAATTCGACTCCACTCGTTTACAACCTACTACAGTGAATAAGCAATCCCATAATACGTAGTTGGTGTTCTCAAATTTGCATATTTAAAATAATGTGTGACTGAGAAATAAATTAATTGCCAGTTCTGTTTCAGTGTCTGATAGCGATGGGTCATGACATTTTCTGTAAGCTCCTTTATACATCTGATTACAAATAATATTCTCTGCTTAAACTATTACTATATAAATCAATAAGCCTTGCTACATTTTTGGCACTTTAATAGTTGATAAAATATCTGTCCCATGTATAACTTAGTTTATGTGCATCAGTGCATGTGAACATAACCTTCGGATGTTCAACTTTGAACATTATTAATTTAATATTATGTGCTTGCATGGCCATTTAATTCGATGTCGGGTTTTTGCAACTTGCCAGATATATAATAATATTCCATATCAGCAATTATAAAAAGTTTGAAATTTTTTTATTTTGAAATAATTTTTTTGCAACTTGAATTTTTATCCTTTTGTTTCTTTGCCAACTCAAGAAAAGACATTCAAACGAGTCAATTTTTAAGTGCTGATCTGCAACTTTTATTTTGGAAAAACGGTCTTAAATAATGTTTGTTTTCTTCTATTTTTTATGAAGCCATATTTTTTTTAAAATTTATAAAGCGAAAACGCACGGACATTGAAGCGACGTATGAATCTTAAAACAGAGAAATCCATCATATTTAAATTTGAGTTTGATAGATATCGGACACAACCCGTTTTCCTCCGTGTTAAGCTCTAATTAGGAATATACAAATAATTCAATTTCTAATAATCCGTCTAATCCGATTGATTTGTCTACTCCGTTCAACCCGACTTGAATTATGATGAATTAAATTGATTAGGTAGGATTAGAAATTAGCCAACCCCTTAAATATATAGTAATTACAATATTTTGAAAAGTGAAATATACCGATTAGAATTCAAGCTAACTCAAATAACATTAAATCTATATGCATTTTAAGGTTAGAACTTTGTCGAAACTTTATTAGTTAGCATTTAAAAAAATAAAAATTTAAAGTTAGCATAACATTAAAAAAAATCTCAGAACTTAGCAGGAACAGGAACAGAGACGTAGTCTATGCATTGCTGAAACTTGGCACACAAAATAGATCTGCGCATCTTTCATCCAAAAAAACAAAGAAAAAAGCGATGAATTCATAATCATTTGAAAAGATGAATTTAGAATCATATCAGACCATACAATCAATCCCTATGTACATTTAATCCTCCTCACATCAAGGCTTCTCAAGCTAAATCACGAGTACTCCTTTTCGCAAGACTCGTTCTAAAATAACATTAAAAACAAACCATACTCCCGCATCCCTTCTCTAATTAAAATAGATTATTTCTTCACATGTTAAACTTATGTTCTAAGTAGATAAGTCCTCTCATCAAAACTAATACTAATACGAAATCTACATGTAAAAACATGAGTTCTCTTTGCACACATATGAAAGCCACACAAATCAAAACAAAGAAAAAAGAGATGAATTCATAATCATTTGAAAAAGAGGTGAATTCACAATCATATGAAAGCCATACATACAATCAAACTCTCTTCTCAAGCACAAGCCCTATGTACACTCAATCATCCTTACATCAATACTTCGCAATCAAAATCAAAAGAATCACAAGCACTCCTTTCGAAAGGCTCGTTCTAAAGTAAAAACAAATCAAACCATATTTCTGCATTCCTTCTCTTTTGTCTATGTCACAATATCCATATATCTACACTTAAAACAATCAAATCAATATTTTCAAAACAAAACTCCTATACGAAAAGCCCATTCCCAAATGATCTATTCAACATTGTATACTGTGTTACTCTTTCCTTTTTAATTTTGTTTATCACTATGCCTTCTATTTTTCTGAGATAGAGACTAAGCAAACTTGGAACCAATCCAAAACCAAAGGAACTTAAAGAAATATATAGCACCAGCTAAAATCAAAACCTGATGCTTTATAAAGATTGTATTTTGTTGCAGAGTTTTATCTCTGAAACTTGTACCAATTTTGTCAATTGTATCTTCAGTCATGTAAAAGAACTCCATAGAATAGAACGAGTTTGGATCTTCGCTCAGCTCATACAACACCTCCGCTACTGCGCTCTTATACTCTCCACTGGACCAATTCTGAATAAAGTAAAGAGAATAAGTAAATTGGAGTTAATCGAGCAACAATATAGTATGTATTTAGTAAGATACAGTATAAGCACAGAGTTGATTTTTTAGAGCTTTTAGAAATGAATAAAGCAATATAAAAAGCACCTAATGCCAAGGGAACGAAAAATACATCAGTCTTAACTGGTAGGAACCATCTGAACCAGCACTTCCCAATTCATACCATACCAGTGCCAATATATGACAGTTATATTAGAGGCTCTTACACTATTAATACTGGTAAAAAGAATGGTACAAACATGTAGATACTTATACTGTGCTAGAGCAGTACAAAATCAAATTCCAATACTAATTGTTACTGCAATTACCTGGAGTTGTTTTCCAACAGTAACAAGTGCAGATCCAGCAGGTGTCTTACAAAAGTTTGACCCATCTCGGGTGCAGAGACGAAACTCTTGGTCATGGGGAGCGGCATGGAGACAAATAGCATATGACATAGGCTGCTCAGCATCTCCCAGCTCATCCCATGTCAGGTATGACTGGTTCACATTGAATTTCGTTAAACAAAGCACAGAGGGGGGTTTATTTAAAATCAATGCAGAAATCCTCGCCTTCTTGGCATTGCTACAGAGAACTTCAGTAACCATGGCTGCTATCTTCTCCATTTCACTTGCAATGCTCTCCATTTTCTCTCTGTAGAGATTTATTCAATAAACACATAATAATATACATAACTTGAACTTTGTACATGATCGGAAAACGTGACAAGTGAAAAGAAAAGGTACCTAAACATCTGATAAGATTGGGGATCTGGAAAGGCTGATGAAAGAACCCGGTCCATCTCAGGGCTTACCGGATGATACCAATAGAACTCCTCTTCAACCACATCTCTTCTACGAAACCACTTCGCGAGGATATCCCTCTTCATATCCTCTGACACGCAGAACACCTTCGTCGCTACCTCAATCGTGGATCTCACCTCTTGCAAAGACATCGACGTGGATCCGACCCGAAAGGCGCCTGAGTCTCTAACAGCGGCCACGACCCTTCCTGCGGCCACAATGTCTCCTTCTCTGAGCGAGCTGAAGCTGATCTCATCAGAAATCGGTGAGGGTTCACGAGGAGAGGAGAAGTGGGATCGTGGGAGCGTCAGATCGGGTACCCTAAGCGAGACCTCCAAGAAATCGGTGAGGACCCGATCATCAATTGCGGCGGAGCGGTTACCCTTGCCCGTCTTGATTGGCGTCGGCGGGGGCGCACGGAATCGCAACCTCCGGTGTCGCGGAGTCGTCGCTGGCATCTCTCGTAACGGTCTTCGATCCGCTCCTCTCCGATTTTAATGGGACGGAGAGTGAAGTGGAAGGAGGCCGTTGGAAATCTTTTGGCTGTTTGCGTAATTGCGTGGGTAAAGGGTGGAATAGGAATCCTTATACCCTGAAGTAACGCAATATTCCGGCTTCGATTTTACATCGTCTGATTACAATTTCGGTCCAGATTTAATTTAATCCTGCTCGAATGTGTAATCAGACGGTGGAAACTAAACTAAAATATTGCGTTACTTCTGAGGAAATGAATTCAGAATAATAGTACGTGAATGTGGAATGTTGGGTTGGAGCGATCTTGATTATTGGATTAGGATTCAAAGGGTGTTTGAACGGTTAGGATGTACATTGAGTAATTCAATTAAGAATTGGGAAAGTGGAGAGAAAGGCGGCGACGCCATGGGAACACGAGTACTTATCCTCTGAGATATCTCAATTTTTGCGTGACCGACGTGTCCGATGCCTATTCGAGAGTGATGTGGGGATCAGTATTTGTGCTTCGAGATTCGTGCAGAACCCATTTGAATGGTTGGGATTTTCCATAAAGTCACGCAAAGTTTGAGATATCTCAGAGGATACGAACTCATGGGAACACGACGCGCTGTGGTTTGTTGAATCTTATGAAATTACCTACGGGTTTCTCTCAAAAAAAAAGAATCTTATGAAATAAATCTGCTGCGATTCTCAAAAGAATCACAGGGCCCTGCTTTTCCAAATCCACCCCTCTATTTTTTTAAATTCACACATCTCAAAATCTATTGTTTTATATGCACAAATCTTAAACCAATTGAATGGGTAGATTTGGAAAAGCAGGGTCCTGTGTTTCTCAAGAATCACAGCAGATTTGTTTCCTTAATCTTAAGCTCCGGATAATGTTAGTTGGTCGGATATTATGCGGCACATGTGTGTTTGCAAACAAGTATTTTTGGTCTGTTATTGGATGTGAACGAAGCCTATTTTTATGCTTCGTCAATAATATTTTTTATATAATGGGCTGGGCTAACAAGCATAGTTGGGCCGTCATTGGAGAAAATTCACCAATACAAGTGCTGGATTTTATTTTTATAATTCGGCATAACATTTTCATTTTCATAATGTATAAAATTATTCCTTGTATAAATTATAGTAAGAACCATTGCTACCTACAATGGTTCCTTTGAAAAATATGAGAACTATAAAATTGGAAGCCACGATTCCTTCTCTCTATTGTTTTCATCCCGTTCAACAATGTCCAAATAAATAGAAATTACATGAGAAAAACGTGAGAATTAGAAAAGTAAATTTCACCAGATGGAGGAGTAAAAAGCAAAAGTGAAGTGTGGAATTCCAACTGAACGATATTGGCCGATCCCGGTTATTGGGAACTACTTGGTATTCTTCAATTTAGATAACTAAAACTATGAGCCAGGTGCAATTGAGGAAATTCAAGAAGCAAGAAAGATTTTTTTCCACCCATTTGGTTTGGAAATTGAGGAACTTTATATTTGGTCTTCTTTTTTCTAAGAAATGTTAAAATAACTTGTATTTCCTTTGAAGTTTTAAATAAAATGTTCTTTGGGGTCATATTTTTACTCTCCTCTTTCATTTACTTACTTTATTTTTCTTTGAAACCGTAATTACATTCCTTCATAATTATTGGAAGAGAAAAAAAAAAGGAAAATTAATCTCTTGCACCTCTTATTTATATTAGGTCCATTTTTTTCCAATTTTATTTAATAATTCAAATTCCAAATCAAATATTTAGAAATAAATGTAATAGCTTTGAAAAAGTGAGTAACGCAGAAATTTTTTGCTTGTCCGGCACCTCATTGACGGATTTTTTTTTTTTCTTTTTCCATGATTTCATATTTCTTTTCTAATAAGACTGATAATATCACAATTTTTACAAAAATCTGTTAAAAAAATAAATTAATTTTACCAATTCCCCAAAAAAATGTGTCCTGAAAATCAAAAAAAAAAAAAAAAATCTAAAACAATTTGCTGGAGTTAGGGGTCCACGTGAAATGGGTATTATTATTGATATTGACATTCATATTTTGCAACTATTCACGAAGTATTATTTAATTTGGCACTAGATAAAAACAAATTATGCAAATATATATATAGATAACGGATAATCTCTTATAAAGATGCAAATATTGAATTATCCGAATTTTATAAATCTATCTCAAATCCTTGTTTTTTTAGTTGAATTAATTTTATTACTTTTATATTTATTATCATTGTGAATATCATTTATTATAGGAATAATTTTTAATCCATTGATAATTTTAAAATTATATCATTATTCTGTAATATTTATTTTTATTATAATTTACATATTTTGTAATAACATTTGTCAATCATTTAATCTATCTTAATATTTAAATTTATATTTGTAAATTATTTCCTTTCTATCCGTATATTTTTTAATTTTAACATTTAACAAATATTCACAAAAAATTATATGCATACATGTATTCGTTCAATTAAAAGTAGACATGTATATGATTTTAGCACTTTCAGGTACACACCCCTAGTTGGAAGCATATCAATAATAAAATGAAAATTAGATGATAAATCTTCAAATCTTCAAACCAAATACAATACAAACCTCTCAAACATATAGCATTACAGCAAAACAATGCAAATTTAAGCCCCACAAAAGTTACCTCATCAATTTTGATGAGAACTGGGGGTTACGTACCAAACCAAATAAATACTACCATGACTCAAGAGTTCCTCAGCCATGGCAATTTACCTACAAAGACTCCGTACCAAGCCAAGTCTAAGCCTATCCTTACATTGCCATCTCAATTATAAATACGAGATGGGCTTTAGCGGGTGCTCTTTAACAAAGCAACCTCAGCATAGCCTTCATATCTCTTCCCACTATAAATATTTACTAAAAATATACTAAAACATTTAATTGGACTGAAAATTGTCCAATATGTGACACAATCTAAAATTGGCCTCCTGTGAAGGTCTGCCCGAACTGCCACCCGGCCGGTACGGCATTGTTGCTTGTGACGGTACGGCCATCGCTGGCGGTGACCTGGAATGAGAGGCTCTGGCCGTCAAGGTACGAGTTGCTCTGCCAGTTTTGCCCCCAGTTCCTCGACATTGCTTGCCAGGAAGTGCTCGATCCCTTGATCGAAGCAGCCTTTACGTCACCGGCACCGGCCACATTGGTGATCAGAACTAGGTTGAAGTAAGAGTGCCCATTGATGGTGAACCTGATCCCACCTTTCTTCACACAAGGAACTCTGCATTTAAGTGCAATTTGACAAAATTAGTTGAAAATCAACAAAAATAAGGAAAATTTTCAATTAGATTCTTTCTGGGCTTGTGGGCCCACTTAACTAAACATGATATCCAACTATCCAAGTACAGCGTAGTGACCCGTGAACTGAACTGGTCCATGTCTACATGTTAGACACTGACATACACCGCATCTCGCGTGGGCCTTACAATCAATTTATTTATTTTTTATAAACAAAATTCCAAGTTAAGTCCTATTCCAGAAATGGACGAAATTAGCTCCTTTATGGAACTCCAGTAAATATATTCTGCAGAGAAATAGTTTTGTTGTGTCCAGTTTAAAAAGAAATAATATAATTTTCGTCTCTTTAATAGCATCAACTTATTTGTTTTTCCTTTTTTTATTTGAAAACTAAAGGTGAGCAAAAATGTCTATTAAATACCTTTTCAGTTTTCATGTATGTAAATGAGGAAAAATGGTCCTACCTTCTGAAGGCCACTGGCACAATACCAGCCCGGTACTGAGCGATCTGCAAGAAAGCTGGTTCTGCCATGTCAAAATGCGGGCGGGGAGGGTTACACCAGCCACCATTGTCACTTGGTAAATCGTAGTTTGGCGGGCAGAAGTTAGTTGCGGTCACCATGATGGAGCCAGGAAGGCACCATTGCTTATCATTGTCGCACTTGAGCTCGTAGCAAGAGCCGCAGCTGGCACCGTCGTTAAAGAGCGCCGTGCTGAGCGCTGCCGTGTTTGTGCCATATCCTTGGCTGTAGAGGTTTCCATAGCCACATGCCCCACCTACACATACACACAAAAAATGTTGCTCAGTTTTTTTCAAAGTACCATTTCAAGATCATCAAAAACTGTTATCAAAATTTACAATATGTGTATAATTTGTTGTATATAGTATATACCCATCGTGCCAGATGCATCACTGCCACCATAGAATGTGGCGTGTGCGCTTTGCCAGTTGCCGTAGTCGCCGAAGGCCTGTTTGGCCAGGATGCAAAGTGCATTTAGTAAGAAGAAACTTGAGAGTGAGAATTTGGGGGTTGCCATTTGGAGAGGAATATTGTAGAGGATTGGATTGGTCTTTAATTTTTGGTTAGACAGTTGAGATGGTTGCTTGGTGGTGAAGAGGAAAAGGAGAAAGTGGATGGGTATTTATAGAAGGGTTTGGGGGTTAAATTAATATTTAATGCTAGGGAAAGGGGCAAGTTGGCGGTTATCACGTCCAGACCAGCCATGGCCATATGCTCCAAACGGGAGGGGGGGGGGGGGGGGGGGGGGGGGAGAGAGAGAAAAGAGAGAGAGCAGTTAATATTTCAAATCAGAGCTGCACATGGAAATGTTCGGTTGGGAGTACCGACCACCATGCCACAGTTTTGAGGGCCCACCAATATCTACTTTAAACGTATGATCATCTCCATTTTCTAGAACTGGTTAGATCCAGTTTTGTATGTTTCATAGATTATTCAAGTACAAAGGTAATTCATTCTTGCAAGCAAATCTATACGTGAAAGAAATGTATAACCTTGAAAATTGACTTCACTCCGAAAGCATTTAATATAAAATAAATTTGGCAACATGTGAGGTCAAGATAAATGGAATTGTTGATCTTGTTAGCTGAAATGTTTGGTTCTATGACAAAATAAGAAATAGTGTTTGAGTAGTAAAAGTTAGATAGTTATACACGAATAGGACTTCGTTTGGAAACCGTTGAAATAACATAATATCATACAATTTTAATAAAATAGTTGTTGCTAAACGCATAATTTTATTTTTTTAGAATGTTTGGAATAGCATTAGAATAGGCTAAGTCGCTAGTATGGCAAATAGGTTGAATAGTGAATTGGCGATGTACGGAATAACAATTATAATTATTATATGAGATGGACTATTGTTCAAGAGCAATATTATTTTAATATTATATCATATTATTGTTATTATTTATAATAATCATTATTTATCTTGTATTATTATATAAATACCAGTATTATTATTATCAGTATTTATTTGAGTAGTATTATATTTAAATTAATATTAATATTTTTTGTTTTATTAATATAGTGATTATCGTCATTATTATATTTTTAATAGTTAAAAATTATTATTACTACTATTTTTTATATTATTTTATACAAATTAACTTTTCACTATTCAAACTAAAATTTCAGCAAGAACATCTAATTATTCCAATCCTTGGAGTTTGTACCATTGAAAATAATATTCACAACTATCTTATTCTTTACGAACGATTACTGTCTCATATTAAAACCATGATAATACAGAATAATTTTTTCCCTATAAGATCAAACCACATTGTTACAAAATTATATAGCAAAAATAATGTTAGAGATAAATCAATCTCCAAAGTCCAAACGGGTGAAAAAGCATGCATGATTCATTAATGATGTGTTGTTTGCTGAGAGCGGCGCGTGCAGTAGTTCTCTCTGCGACAGTGTCTCTCTAGGCGAAGGAGGGAGCTCTCTTTCTGTAATCTGTCTTGCTCTCTCTCTTCTCTCTCTAGACCATAGGGGCAATTTTGAATTAATTATGTGATCCATAGTTATTTTATGTCTCGCGAGTATGGATCACAAGTCAATAAAAACCCAGACACAAAAGATTGAATTAATTATGGTAGAGAGGGTTCAAATGTCTTTATTTTTTGTATTTTTATTATGTGTTTATTTTTAAAAATTTAAATAACTTAAATTTTGATAACTTAAACATCAAAATAAAATCATTAGATGTAATCTATGTTATTTTTTCTATATGTTCATAAAAAATTATCACATTTTGATTTTACTTTTATATGAATCAATAAGTTGAAAAATCAATGTTTAGAAATTATCCACATTTGTATACATTTTTATAAGTTCAATATGACAATCAAAACAAAGTTGAAATGCCATAATTTTTTACATGTGCATAGTTAAAATGATATAGTTCATATCTAATGGTTTTATTTTGAATTTTAAGATTTAAATTTTGAGTTATTAAAGTTTTTAAAAATGAAGACATAATGGAGGCACAAAAATGGAGGCATTTGAACCCTCCTCATTATGGTATTACTATCATTTAAGAAAATTTGAACAATCAAGAATATCGGTAATATCTTCAATATATTTAGATATCTTTGCTTTATTTTATTATTATTAAAAAAATTATGTGCTTGTTCTTTCAAAATAAAATTCTTATCAAAGATGTGTTAACAAAAAAAAAGATGACAATGAGACTCACATTGCCAATTTTGCAACTGTGACATGGAAACAACATTGCATCTCTTTTTTAAATATCTTTATATTCCTAAGATTTGGTTCTAGATGGAAAAATTCAAAAAAAATTATGGCGATTGGACTACACTAGAAAACATACATACAACAATTGGCTCAATCTATGTCTCTCAAAAAAAGGGAGGCCATGTTGATGGTAGTAGGTGCAATATACTGGTATATATAGAAATTAAGAAACTCTATTTGTTTTGAAAATTCCCATGTCCCTACAATTCGAAATATGATTTTACTTATTTGTTCTTTGGTGGATTATTGGATAGGCATAAAAAAGAGGGTGACTATGCGATATGCTAAGTACTGGACCCCTGTAGACTTGAACATGATCTCCATTCAATCACTCCCCCCCTTTGCCTGCTATTGAGATGCCCCGTGGTACCACTTCACAAGTGTTGGTATATACCCTCATGGTCACATGATGAGTTCAATTCACACATGCCTTGCTGGCTGTTATGTCCTAAAGGGTTGTTTCCTTAAATCATTTACTGGCACACTATGTTAGTGTCTTCTGATATTTTGCTTGATAGAATGGATTAGTTACTGTCATGCCTTATCTAGTTGCTTGGAATGTTTTTAGTTGTTGGTTGTGGATTTTAGGATGGTTGTACTTGAGTTTTGCCTAGGGTCAATAAGGTAAAACTTACACGCTGAAACCTTAATACTGCTCCTCTTGGAGTTCAGTGTTTAGTTTTTTTTTTTTTTTTTTTTTTTGCAATGCAACATGCCCGTAGGCTTTCATTTCAATAGAGTTTTCAAGTTACAGTGTTTCGCATAGTACAACATATATCATATTAATCCAATGCCTGCTCTAAACTTCAGCATATTTTAAATGTTGGATAGGAGTATCCAGTAAACCCCTCACTCAACTTGCTACCTACTTTAGCTAGATGGTCAGCCACGCAATTTTGGCTTCTAGGAATATGCCTGCACTCATAATCAAATTCTTTTAGTAACCTCCAAACCTCATTTATCTCCCTATACGCTCTCCAGTCAGCATCAATTGGTGGGTGCAGCTCCATACAGACTTTAGCAAGATCTTGATTATCTGTTAAGAAAATACACGATGGCAAATTAAGACTCTTGACAAAGTGTATCGCATCTCTTAAGGCCACAGCTTCAGCTTGCATCGGAGAACATACAACACTGGGCGCGGCCCGATATCCTTTCAACAATTCCCCATCCTCTACGACAAACCCCAATCCACCTATCCATGGAGACCGCCAAGATCCGTCCACTTTGCATCTATATTGTGAATTACACACATTACTTATCTCCAACTGAACCTCCTTATTTTTATTAGCAGCAGCAGCTATTCTTGTTTCGACTCCCACTGAGTTGAGAATAGATAGAAACCTTTCAAAAGTTGGTACCTTTCCACCGTAAGTTTTTTCGTTCCTGCATCTCCATATTGCCCAAGCCGAGTTAGCTAGCATAGTCCAAACCTCATCTGTTTTATGCTTAAAGAGGCTATCCAAAATTATAGATAGATCTCGCGGCAACTCATCAATACGTAAAGCAAGCGGACCCATCAACCAGCTTGCTCGTGCAAACGGGCAATGAAACAGCATATGTAAAACATCCTCCTCCCCTTGATTACACACAGCACACATAGGGGCCCCTCTTGATGTTCTTATGCACAGAATCTTAGCTAAAGGCAATGCCCCATGCAACAATTTTCATAAAAACACTCGTATCCTTGGTAGAATATTTTCCTTCCTCCAAATAAGCTTCCAAACCTCACTACCCTACTGCTGCCCGAGCCCCTCTTGTGTGATCCCCTTATAGGCATGTTTGACTGAAAATCTCCCGTTAGAAGACTCTGTGAAAATGAGAGAGTCAGCCCCTGCTTCATTCAGAGGAGGTCTCACATTTCCCATAATGCTCATACAATTAACATGCCCATACAGTTGAATTAATAAGTTTGCATCCCAAGTACCAGTACCTTCTAGTACCAAGTCTCTTACACTCAGCCTTTTATGTTCTGGATTTTGAATCAAACAATTTACCGCTCCCTCAAACCACGGTTGCACCATAGCTCTACAGGTTCTACCATCACCAAGCTGCCACTTCAACATTGGCAATAGTCTCTCTCTAGCAGCCATAATAGCCTTCCAACATGGGGTACAATTATAATTTCTCTTTGCTACCCATAATTCAGACCTCGGAATATATTTGGCACGTACCACATCCACCCACAATGCCGGATTATCTGAGGCAATTTTCCATAGCAGCTTCATCATAAGAGCTTCATTCATTTTATTAAGATCCCGAATGCCTAGGCCTCCAAGTTCAACCGGTCGAGTAATTTTATTCCAAGCGACATAAGACAAAAATTTATCCTTGTCCATTGCTCCCCAAAAAAATCTCCTCATCAATCCCGTAATATGCTTAATTACAGATTCAGGAATTCTATCGGTTGACATAAAATAAGTTGGAAAAGCTTGAAGCACCGACTTAATCAGTACCACTCTCCCGGCATGAGACAACATACGGCCTTTCCAAGTCTTTAGTCTAGATGCCACCTTTTCTATTAGAAAATCGTATGCTTCCTTTGACGAAACTACAGGTGCTCCTAGATATTTTCCTTCCACATTACTTACAGATACCTCAAAAATTTGTGTGATCAACAACTTAACTTCCTCCGATGTGCATCTACTGAACCAAATGCTGTTTTTTTGGGGGCCTATTTGCGGACCCAAAACAGAAGAAAAATCAATCAACATTTGTTTTATCAATTCAGCCTCCCCACTTGTAGCCTCCCCGAACAACAATAGGTCATCAGCATAGACACACGACGTTAGGACAGCCGCTTGTGGTGCCAGCTTTAATCTCCGCAGCCATCCCGAACCAGCTAGATTCTCAAGAGAACGACACAGTAAATCCATACCTAAAATCAAAAGGTACGGAGATAGAGCACACCCTTGTCTCAGACCACATTCTGGCTTAAAAAACCCGTCTCCAACTCCATTCAGAACCACCGAAAACTCCGCAGAGCGAACACAACCCATGATCCACAAAATCAGCTTTGGAGGAAATCCATAAAAAGGCATAATTGATTCCAAATAATCCCAATCCATTCTATCAAAAGCCTTTGACAAATCAGCTTTCATACAAAATCCTTTCCTTGAAAAATTATGTGACCGGAATGAGTGTAGCACTTCCCGCAGCAAAATAACATTGTCCGAGATGTCTCTTCCAGGGACAAAAGCAGATTGCGCATGCGAGATACAGCTACCAATAAGAGGTTTGAGTCTTGAGCAAATTACCTTTGAAATCACTTTATAAACCACATTACACACCGAAATTGGTCTAAAATGGCTTACTTTAGTTGGATCATCAATTTTGGGTATTAGGATTAGATTTGATCTTGCAACACTCGAAGACATTCTGCCTGAGTTGAAAAAACCTTGGACTTCGGCCAGCACAGCAGGCCCAAAACAGCCCCAATTTTCTTGTATCGTTTGGGCATTAAATCCATTCGGCCCGGGGGATTTATTAGCTCCCAAAGCCATCAGCGCCTTCTTAATTTCACCTTCAGTTGGGGCCGCCTCTAAGAGGTGATGTGCTGCTTCAGGAATTTTTGGAAGCCTTGTTAGCAGCTCAGCTGAATACACTGTCTCTATACTTTCCCTGCTATCCTTCGAATAAATACCCCTGAAATGAGATATAAAAATATTTCTGATTAGCTTTTCATCAGTGACCCAATTGCCTTGCTCGTTCAACAATGCACATATAGTATTTCTCCTCTTTCTTGTCACTGCTGATACGTGAAAAAATTTCGTGTTATTATCGCCATAAAGAGCCCACTTTAATCGAGACCTTTGATGCCAATAAAATTCTTGCATGAGTAGACACCTATCATGTTAGTTCTGTAACTCCTTTTCCTCACCAGGTTGAACTAAATCTAGTTGCAATGAATTAAGATGTAGCATATCCTTTTCACATTCTTTGAGCATAGCATCAGGAGATTTAATTTTCTTAATCCACACCTTAACCTCTTTCTTAAAATTATGAACCACCATGCCCCAGTTTGAGGCCGAACTTGCCACTAACCGTTGACACACTTCCTTAAAATCATCCCTTAAACCCCACCAATTTTCACATTTAAATCCCGGCTTGTTTCTCTTTTTTGAGGGTTTAGAGCGAAGAAGTATAGGCAAGTGGTCACTTTGAAACCGAGGCAAGTGAAACACCAATGCATCCAGATTTTTCATAGTCCAAGCAAGATTAACCAACGCTCGGTCTAATCTTTCAGAAACATTTTCAGAACCCATCTCCTTATTCGACCAAGTATACGCGGGGCCGCTATGACCAAGATCAATGAGACCCGCTTGGTGAATCCATGCATGAAATGCTCTATTTGGGCACGAAAGTCTCACCTATCCACCCCATTTTTCCGACTCTGAAATTATTGCATTAAAATCTCCTATCAAACAAGCTGCACCATTATATTGCTCCACATGATTTTCTAGCTCACTCCAAATTTCAGGATTTTTGACCCGATTAGGGTCCCCATAAACCCCAATTAACAACCATTCCTCAACAACACCTTTTTCCAACACCTTTGCCACTATCATATTCTTATTCTTCACTACCATACTTAATTTTACCTCCTCACCCCATACCAACCAGAGACCACCCGACTGACCTACTGAAGGTACCACAATTGCGTTGCACAAAGGGAGATTCTGAATTCTTTCAAAAGCCTTCACCGAGTTACATCTTGTTTCAGAAATGAAAGCTATTTGGGCCTTTGTACAATGAAGGTAACGGCTTAACGTGGCTACTGTCGTGCCTCCACTACCCCGACAGTTCCACGACATAATATTCATATATGGGGTGCCGGCGCGTGAGGCCCTGCCGACTTAAGCCTTTTATTCAAACTAGAGATATCCTCCTCCACACTAACTGTTATCAAACCATCACACAGACTAGATTGTTCCTCATGCTGACCTGAATCAGACGTACTGCCATTACCCTGTGGTAATCCTTCAAAAGACCTTTTGATGCCTGCTTGTGCTGCTTCTCTACTATATGTTGACTTACGAGAAACATGGCGTCTATTCACACTTCTACCAGGAGCAATAGTCGGGTTCAAAACCCATCCTCCTATTTTTGGATCTAAGATCTTAGCGTCTTTAAACCGCTTCTCCTGACCCGGTTTTTGGGCCAACAAAGCAAGCCGTTCATAAACCTTGCAACCTGCCATCTCATGACCCAACTTGCCACAAAAGAGACATATTCTTGAAACCTTTTCATATGAGCAGTACACCTTGATCTGGCCAAGTGTTGGGTGCGTCACTTTAACAATATCTTTAACCGGCTCTTTTATCGGTATAAGAATCTTCATCTTTACAAACCTTATACCATTCACAAATCCACTGACCGGTGCCGAGACCGGTTTACCTACCTCCTTGCCAATTAGAATAACTCCCTCATCTTTAAATGCATTAATTGGGATATTTAGAAAAAGAACCCATACTGCCACATACTCCACTAGAGAGGATTTCAGGTCCATCTCAGAAGTTATCTGTTGCACTGCTACCAAGTCGCCCCTATAGGTCCAGGGACCTCCTAGCTGAGCTGTCTGTAGATCCTCAGCTCGGTTGAATTCAATAAGGTAGCAATTCTTCTCAACTTGTCTAAATGAAGTCATTGGGTCTGCTCCCCATGCATTAAGCATTGCCTTAGCAAAAGAGTTATCAAACACTATCTTGTCAGTAATGATACATGCAAGAAGGCACATTCTCCAGTTTGTACTCGAGGCAGCTTGTTGAGGGACAACTACATCGATGGTAAGGGCAGCTTGTCGAGGCAGTTTGTACTCCAGTTTGTACTTTGAGGATGTCGAAACAGATACTGAGACTGAGACCTATCATGGTAAGGGCTTTTATTGAGTAGTTTTCTTTTATGTCTTCTTTTCATTAGAACTTTTGTATTCTGGATTTTATTCTCAATGGAAAGACTTCTGTCTATTTTTTCAAAAGAAGTTAGATCTCTATTTCTTTCTAAAAAAATATACATGATTACTATATTTCTTTGTTAGTAATATTATAAATTTGCAATGTTATTTAAGGATTGAAATATCATATTATAGAAGATAATATTTTTTTTAAATTTAGATTTATTGAATGTAGACATAATCCTACACAAGGGGACCGCCCCTGTCCCGGATGGTCAGCTCTGAGTATGGACTGCCTCTCTGTTGGGCGGTTGGGGCATTTTAAAAAAAAAAAAAAATTGGAGGTAGATTTGTAAATTTTTTTTTTAAGGGTATTAATAAAAATGGACGGAGAAAGAACCAGCTGAAAGTAAATCTGGACCGTCCGTTTCAATTGTGTTGAATCAGGTACCTCCCAGATACGGATCCGATACAATGGTAGTATGATAGTATCTCTCGGGAGAATTAAAAAAAATGACATGATCAATGCAACTGTTATTCAACTCGGTTTATTATTTCGATCTGAGGACTGTTTTTCAACATTTAGAAATTAAATATTACTTGTTGAACATAAAATAGGGGTCAACTTTTATTCTCAAATTTTTTAAAAATCTTTTTCAAAGTCAAAACTCACTAGTTTTCACACATTCACGTGCAGAAATCAGCTAATTCTTCAAATTATTTGCCCAAGAGAATAAATTTATTGAAGAACATGATTACCATATTATTCTTGAAGAACATGATTATCATTATATGGTAGTTGAATGTGTGAAAGCTCTGATTACTTGGGATGCGTGCAAATTTTTTTTTTTTTTTGACAATATAGTAAGAAATAATGTTGTCCAAAATCAATGTTAAGGATATAAAATACTAAATCGCAAACCAATCACAAATGATGACAAATCTCACATCTTACAATTACAAGCTTAATTACCTATAAAATATTAATGTTGTAGAAAAAGAGCATTGTCAAAGTACTTCATATTTTAGTTTTTTTTTTTTTTTCAAATATCAAATTTATTTGACTAGACCCCTTTTTGCTGACATTAATTTGAATTGATACATTGTTTATTTTCACATTTTTAACAATAATATATTATATATACATTTTTTGGGAACAGAATTTTACGATAGTGCATTTTATTTATTTAATTTTTAAATGGATAGCGGAGCATTTTATTATCCGTTCCGAATCTCTTGGCGAAATTCCGGTGGCTGTTGTTATCATTACTTAAAGATATTGATATATATGATATAACGGATATTAATTTAGCTAATTAATATATATATTCTTAGGGAAGGATTCCAAAAGTTGTATTGTGCTGATTATTATATGTGTACAGACTCACATGAATCATGATCGGATTGTCTAATTAGGTTTCGACAAAAACATGTCACGTTATAGAGCGCCATCTAACTGTTTTTCGGCTGTTTTGCTTATCTCGTGATACAACAAATCTAATTAATAAAGTCTCAAAAGTCATGTCTTCAAAGTAATTTTAGCTAGAAGACCAATACTTATTATTAACATATAATAACATACATGTTTATAATTTTTGAAAAAAAATATATAATTTTTGAAATTTCAATATTCATAGAGGACGTTGTCTTTTGTCACAAGATAAAAAATTGGTTATTAATAACATGTAAATTATTATCAATTGAAACTCTAAGACCCCATTTTATACTATCAATTTTTTTAACTAGAATATAGTTTAAAAAAATATTAATCTTGCAAAAAGAATATTTCACTCCATCAGGAAAAAAACTGTATGGTATTTAATAGATAATTTTAGAGGAAGAATATTGAATAACAAAAAAATACCTAAAAATAAAAATAAAAGAGAGTAAAATTTTACATGATATATTTTTGTAAAAAAAAAAAAAAGGAAGTTGTAAACCGGGTAACGACCCAAGATTCTAAACAATTGGCTTGTCAGTTGTCACAATTTGTCTTACTAACATTTATTATGAACAATCACATCACCCCCTGAACTGCTTAATTGGAGTCAATAATCCATTCGAATGCTAATCTCACCTATAATTAATTGTCAAATTTTAAAAAATGACCAACATATCCTTAAATGTTATAGTGTTATTATTTTAAAACTGAAAATTTTCTAATTGAGAAATAAACTAAAATATTTTCTAATAAATAGAAAATTGAGTAACATACTGAAAAAGCAAATGATTGATTCTTTTTTTTTTGTATTCAATTTTGTGCACTGTGATTTTTGTATAGAAAAAAAAAATTTGATAAACAAACAAGATTTATGAAATAAGTAAAAATATATAATTAGATTCGAAGTTAATATTGAAAATATATAGTAAAACTCATAAATGAAATGCAATGAATAGTAAAATTGACTTGAGTTCACTTTACAGAAAGACACAATGATGTCCTTAAGATACAGTGATTGTGAAAAGTAGAATTATAGGTCAAACTAGATTTTATTTGAGAGATGAAGAAGGGGGGCGGATTCTGACATATTAAAATATTTAGGGGTTGATCGTCACAAACAAAATATTGTGAACTATTTTTTCACAAGTAAAAAGCTTAGAAATATCACATGACATTACCAAAAATAAATTAAATAGTTATACATGTAGAAAAGATATGAATTTTTAGCCATATGTAAACATGAACTAATAAGGGGTTGAACTATTTTTCCTTAGAGAAAGAGATGGATCCATACCTATTATTTGTTTGCTAAGGCTAGAACTAGAGATGGATCCCAAACATTATTATTATTTTTTTAAGACCTCCCAAACATTATCATCACAACTGTCAAAGAGCAAAATATAACAAAATTGACCATTAAGAAATAAGCAAAGAAAAAGAAATGATGTTATTCACAGATCCAATACAGTAACATAATATGTTTTGTGTTGAGAGAAAATATTAGATCCAGTAACATAATATCTTAATTAAAATGTAATTGATAATTTTAATATATCAGTCCCACCTAATATTCTGACGTTAGGAACAGCCCTACGTGCGTTTGTTCAGATCTGTTTATCTTATTAATATGTACATTTAGCCTTATGTTTTCCCTCCATTTTTTACTTAACAAAAAAATAAATGGCGAGGGATTCTACATGTCACATTAATTGCGAAAATATTTAGTTTATTTACAAAGACAGGTCAAATTTCACTTAAAATGGTATTGGCTTGAATTATCTCATTAAGCTTAATTTATTTATTAAACTTGAATCTTCGATTGTTCTCATTAAGCTCCTTTTGAGATAATGGTAGCGGCTACCATTTAATAGGCGGATCTTACTCTTCTACAGAGAAAACGAAATTTCCAGACAGGAATGCGTGGTACGATCGCATCTCCATATGCTCGTTTTTTTTTTTTTTTTCTTTTTTTTGCAAGTTTTCAGCTTTTATCTTTGACTTAATGAAGATCTTGTGGTGAAAATTAAGTAAATTAAAATTGCCATCTCATCCGCTTTAATAGATCGCTTATTTTGTGGAAACGAAGAAAAAAAATGTTGGAGAAAATTTGATCTCTCCTTGATTATCGCTTATACTTCGAAACAGGACTAATACAATGCATTGATTAAAATAATAATGTATCGAGATAATGAGTTCCGATCGTAACTAACAAAACAGATATTGGATAAGTGATTTAACATTTACTACTAGCTTGTATGTTAAATAGGGATAAAGTAATTAACAATACTGTTTTGATTTCATACAACATATGAACAATAAAATCAAAATGAAATAATAATAATAATTCATGAGTTGCATGAAACCAGTGTTGTAAAAAACGAACAGCGGATTAATCGGCCGATTAGTCTTTGACAGTGATCAAACTGTTATAGATATTTCTGACTAATCGACCGATTATTTTCAATTATTTATGATTAATCACTTAGTGATATCATGCCTGTCCGTCTGATCACCACATACTGTTATTTACAACACTGTATGAAACTAAAACAAAGTTGTCAATTTCTTTATCTTAAATAGATCGTGGCTTCTCTACATTTTTTTTTTCTTTTCTTACAGTGGTATAATGTTTATAAGATATATTATTGTTGCAGGTGAAAACAACCAGATTATGATAAGAGCAAACTCCATAAATATATATGATTATGTTAAAAGCATGATTATACGGCCAATCACCTCTGATCAGAGCGAAGCAAGATTAATCATCTCTGCGCCGACAAGACGCTAGCGCTACTTGGTCCACTTGTAGGTTTCTAAGTAGTTGTATTATATCATGAAATTAATTAAAGAATTTGGTATCTTATAAATGCAAGTTATAGAACACACACGATGCTGCGGTGCACATGGAAATCCGGAGTTAGCGGCCATTATTCTCCAATCTCTTTTTGGACTTGTGCTAATTTCCATTTAAAACACTGTTTTTAACTTTTTATCGAAAGTACAAGAAGAAAAAAAATACTCTGTTTTCTCTGTCTTTTCCCCTGTTTCCAAACAGAGTTATGGATCTAAAAATACGTATGTTACTTGATTACTTTGATATCTGAACAATGTTGACACGTCATTTGATTCCAATAACAGACAAACCACGCATAATAGATGGTCAAGTTGTTAATACACGGTGTATTATGCATCATAATGAATGTTAGCAAGAATACTGTTAAGTGTATTATAGATTGGCGTGTTGCACATGAAGAAAACAAATGTGTGACACTCGACCTAATATAAATGTAATTTTTATTTTGACCTTGATTGTTAATCGCATAATTGATGTGAAGTACAAATGCAAATAGTGACTAGTATGGAAATATTGGTGTAGCATATATATTATGATGAGTATGCAACATTTCTTTCAGTGAGCATATACATTATTATGTGGAGAAAAATACTCTGGTAGTATACGTATTACGAATCGATCGGGGCTATGGATCAATATCTATATTTTCAATCTCAACCATTAAACATAATCATCTCCATGTGAAAATGTAAATTTTTATATTTTTTTACTGTTTTTTAGATAGATAAAGTTACTAATTTAAGATAGTCTCAATTTTTTTAAATTAAATGATTTTCTATATATTTTAAAAAATAATAAAACTCTAAAAAGATATAAATTTTGATATGCATGAAAATTTTTATATAGATATTATATTGATCATTCAGATCAATTATTTAAACTTTAAAAATTACCAACCGCTTAATAATATGCATATTATCATAGCATAGCCTCGTTCTTTCATTTATGTTAGACAGGGAGAGCATGTATGATAGGAGATTCTTACAACCATAATATGTAAAGATTTTAATTGATTAGATAAGATACCGACAAAGCAATAGTGTGTTAATTGAGATACCCATGTGGGAAGCACAACGAAATGGATTTTGTAATCTGCTAATGATGGAGCCATCTTTGGCCCCTGATCCCCTCAAATTGTGATTGAATGCATCCTACAAATTAAAGAAGGGAACATCTTTCCTACCACAATTAAAGAGCTCT
This sequence comes from Carex pumila, assembly GCA_033356055.1. NCBI lineage: Eukaryota > Viridiplantae > Streptophyta > Magnoliopsida > Poales > Cyperaceae > Carex > Carex pumila. Next base: position 301,127 of record JARJHM010000030.1, read on the forward strand.
ATCTCATCTCTACGTATTAGAGGCTAACTAGAGTTTATAGTACTACTTCAATCATTGCTTTTGACTGAACAAAAGGAATAATGCAAATTAGTGATTATATTACATACATGCATTAACCAAACGGTTGGGTTTAATTTAGACTACGGGCAATTTGGCAAAAAAAAAAAAAAAAAAAAAAAAAAAAAAAAAAAAAAAAACACACACACACACACACAAACGGTTGATTTTTTTTTTTCAAAGTTTTTTAGACAAAATCTTATTCAAAATCGGACCTAAATCTTTTGATTTGTGTCAAAATTCGCCCAAAATATTTACATTCAGAACCATTTATATTTATTAAGTTCTAAATCTGTCCGCACCAGTTATAATACATATTGAACAACTTAGGACCGACTTTAAATAAAAGTTGTTTAGAGTTCTTTCAACAAAATCCAATTCCAAAACACAGACATTTATCTTCTAATGCAAATTTCAAAGCATGTTGTTCTTTAATTATGAAAGATGATGGATATTTTCAAAGAGTTCTACATTTTGCTCAACTTTTATGATGCGGGTGCAAGAGCGGATGTTTCAGATTTAATGGCTGCAAATGTATACAATTTTCGATATAGTCCCACTTTTTATTGCTTTAATTTTAACAATGACTTTTAATTAGGCCATATCCAAATTATATAATCATCACTTGCACTAACTATTCTCAGTAAATATATAAAAAGTTTGTGGATGTGAAAAGGTTTGAAAATGAAGGGTAGATATTCCATGAGGTAAGTCCCCCCATGATGGCATGATGTTATCACAAAGTGACCCGCACACATGGATCTTGTTGATCACCCTGACACATGACTTGAGTAAGGGTAGATATGTCATGCAGTGGCGGAACTATGTACAAGCAAAGGGAGCCAGACACCCTTCAACTTATCGGAAGTTGCTTATTGGATGGTTATTTTCATATGATTTTTTACAGATGCATACCGATTAGTATCCCCCTGCAGTTGTTTTTTCGTCTTTCAGCGGCTCAGCACCCCCAACTCTCCTCCCCAAATTCAAATCCTGATTTCGCCACTGATGTCATGTAAGTCACCATGAAGCTGTTCGATAGAACTAAGAAGTTGGCATTCATTAGAATCATATTAAGAGTAGTTTTAAGGGGATAAGAAAGTCTTAAGGAGACTTAATTCAAAATAAATGATATCTTAAGAATTCGGGAAAGAGATACTTAAGTTTAGAAATTCGGATAAAATGAGCAAAACTTAATTTTCACTAAGAAAATATTGTTCAGACAAATTAAACTTCTAACGAGTCTAAAAGAAGCTTGAGGAGGAGTGTTAAGGAGCATCCACCAAATGATATAATCATAGGAGTGATTTGCCGCATAGTTATTTGCCATAAAGATTCATGGTATGTTTGCAAAATGACACGCTACACATGATCGAAGATGGATTTAGAATTTTGAGAAAATTTCTAGTGTACCCATCAAAACTTTTGAAATAGCCAATTTACCCATTCAAACTGAACTTGTTTTCTTTTATTCCCATCTCTTCATAAATATGTTATTTGTCTTTTATTAAAAACCAAGTTGACTAATTTACCCCCGTCTTCTTCTCTGATATCTTTCATGTGCTAATTGATTTGACTACTTCAATCGGAGAGCAGTCTTGTTTATTGTTTAGCCTATAACCAACCTGTCGACATACATAATGGCAGTGGATATTATTGCAATGATCTTGGGGTGAGTGTTATGGCTATATCCCTCTCTGATCTTTTATAGTGTTTTGGCTACTTTTTTAAAGTGAATTGGATAAGACTATCAAATAGAATTTTAACTAAACGATTGAGACAATGATATTCTGAAATGAGATAGAACCTTGTTTCTGAAAGGAAACCGCTTAAGCCTAGTCTCTAGTTGATCTTTGTAGTCAACGAAGAAGGTCATAGAGTACAGTAATTGGTGCTTCGAGTCAAAGGCTACTTGAAGATTAACTTTCTTTTGTCATTTTGCCCAATGATCATTCACGAAGGAAGAAGCTTTTGAAATTATACCAAACGAAGTAGCACTGTGCAATTTCTTTGATTTTTCTTCAACCCAACACACACACACACACACACCCAGCACTCTTTTTCTTGGCAGAGAAAGGATGGTAGACAAGAAAAAAGGTTGTCTACTCTTTGTTTTGTTTCTTCTATTGAGTTTCTCTTTAGCAAATTTAAAGTCAGATTAATTGTTTTTTTCTCTTGTCTTCACGAGTTCTCTCCGATTAAAATAGTTGAATTAATTAGATGAGAAAAGAAGACAGGGGTCAATTAGTCAACTTGATTTTTAATAAAAGACAAATAATATATTTATGAAGAGATGGGATAAAAGAAAACAAGTTCAGTTTGAATGAGTAAATATGATATTTTCATATTTTGATGGGTAAATTGGCTATTTCAAAAGTTTTCATGGGTACACCGGAAATTTTTCCTAGAATTTTTGACACAAGGACGAGATAGTATTGAATCAGATTTAAATAGCTAATTGGATTCAAATTCATTAGTTAATTCTAATTAATACTTTGATTGACAAATTTGAAGAAACTTACTTAATTTGTACATAAAACTATAAAGAATTTAAGTAAATTAGGACTTTTAAGTTTTTCAGAGGGGGTCAAAATTATTTTCAACAGTGGACAAAATTTTACGAACTTGTATATTTTTTACAAAATTTCAAAACTCAGAAGACAATTGTCTCATCCTCATCCTGAGCTCACTTGAATCCACCCGGCACATGATAACCATAAAAGTACAACACTAAGGGCATGTTATTAGGAATAAATTGGAATTAGTGGGATAACACTAAGGGCATATTCGGCTGACTAGGAATAAATACTAAAGGCATGTTTAGCTGACTAGGAATAAATTGGAGTTAGTGGGACAACACTAAGAGTGTATTAATTAGATAGACCAAATTTGGATCGGTTATTTATAGATCATAGATCAAATTTCCAAAGACTTCAATTTTTTTTTTTTACCAGTCACACTCCCTCCTCTATCTTCTCAACTGATGAATTTTTAATTAGATATTTCTATCTTCTCTTTTCTTCATTATGTCTTAACAATCAAAGACCAATATATAAATACTTCTCCTTCAATTAAATTTTCACTTGTGGGACTAAGTGATGACCTTAAAATCCGGATAACAACAACACTTTTTATTTTTTACAAATTAAATTGGGACGTTATTTTATTATTAATTATAACAATAGAAATACTTATTTAACAGCCCGCTTTTGTTCAATTTCTTTGTAAAGTCCATTTTAACAAATTCAATTCCACACAAATAATATAACAATTTTCTTGTTATTTTATAAAGTAAATGTTTCTTTTCAGCACATTTTATTATTTCTCAATTAAGATAAAATGAAGATACATTCTAGTTTAATTAAATTTTCTATCCTTTCTATTCTTCTCATTCCTCTTTGTTATTTCTTAAGTTAATTGAAGTGTCTGCCAGTAAACATGATCTACTCTTGAATTCACCTTTGTTTTTTTTTTAATTATCAATTATAATTTTGAAAGAGATTTATAAATATAAAATAATCTTCTTTGTCTCATTATTTATTTGTGATGCCAGTTATTTTGGATATTCACTGTTTAAAAATGTTCCTTTTTCTATTGTGTTAATTAATGATTAAAATCATGTCTCTATAACATCCGAATTCAGACAATACTTAATGTTGTTATATTATTATTTAATTACGTTTAATTTTATTATTAATAATTATGTATTAGATTAAATATTTGAGAAAGAGAAATAAATTTTTTTATAACTAATTCCACGATTGTTCGCACAAAATATATGCTACAAAGTTTCAGTATAGCAAGCTATACCTTTTAAACCTTTGTTATACTCTGTCAAATCAGATAGAAAGTGTACTATCCTATCGATGAGTATGCTCAGCTATCGATCCACAGGGACGGAAGAAAATAACCGGACTTATCCTAAATTTACTTAAGATTCTAGAAGTGAGAGAAATTGGTTTGGTTTAGTTCTAGCAATTCTAATTATTTATAACAAGTTTAAAAGACAATAAAAAAAATTAAAGTTGTTTTCAATTGATAAAAAGGCGTTTACAGGATTCAGATTTCATTTCTGTTCAGTCCCGAGGCATACGGCCTGTACAGATTCTCGTACGGTCCGTATGGGACCCCGAGTTAATGCTGCTACTACTGTTTCTGCGCTGATACTGATGTTTAGGGTTTCTATCGACCAGATTTAGATACCTAACCTCAACTTTCGCATTTTGGCTTAGTACCCAATTACCGGACTCAAATACTTCCCTCTTAGATGCGTTAAACCTCAACTTTCGCATTTTGGCCTAATTTATCTAAGTTACTTGTTGGTTTACTAAAAGTATCCAAGGACTTTTGCCTCAAGGAAAGTTTCACCTTTCGGGTACTCCTTGGTTTTATCCTACTTCATATACTTTATTGGGTTTGATTAAATGTCGTAGACTTGGCTCCTAACACTTAGATGTGCGCATTCATCTAACGGAATGACTAATCAATTCAAGCAACCACAAATAAAGCAATCAAAATACTACTCAACAAGGTAAAAACAAAGCATTCAACACAAATCCAAGTAGCATGCAAATAAAACCAAACTAGAAACTACATCTTAGCCCTAGAAACAAAGTAAATTAGCTACTCATGTTCATAAGATAACACAAATAACAGAAAATAAAAGAGTTCATGACAAAACAGTGGGAAAATCTGAAGATCCGTTGCAAACTCGCGTTTTTCACCTCTCTTCCTCTTTTCTCTCTTGTCTTTTGCTCCAAGAAAGCTTGTCCAAGTTCCAGTGGTGAATCCCCCTTTTTTTGGTGTGGAATATCTCATTTAATGCCCCAGATCACGCCTCCAGAGGCTTCCTTTTCGGCCTCCTTAAATTAAGCTGATTTCAGATTCCAGTTGGATTTTCCAATTTAGCGTCGTACGGGCCGTATGGGACCCCGTACGGGCCGTATGCTTGTGCTTTGTCTTGGAGACTTTGTGCCTCTGTTGTGGAACCTTCTGTGCAGTTGGGCAGATCTTGTACGGGCTGTATGAAAAGTAGTCAGATACAGTTTTTCGCCATTTTTCTTACAAAATATCAAACAAAGCATAGCAGTACCATATTTCATCGAAATATAAGTAAAAAGTCCACATTTATAGGCTTTAAAGCACAGGTTTCAGTATAAATCAGGACCGTAATTTAGATATAATATGGAGATATCAACGATCAATCGAAATTAAGCAAAATGTAAATTTTGTATTGATCACCACTATGATCAATTTGTTAATTTAAATTTAAATATTTGTTTGATGATTTAATTAAACAAAATGAAAATATGGCTATGTTATGTTATGTTTAATTGATTTAATTTAATTTAATTAAAAAATACTCTATAATACCAAGTGTTTTAGAAAGAAAATATATTTTTTCACAATTATTTTCACAGTATAACCGAAGACTCATTTAATATATTCTCATAATTATTACCGTTCATACTTATGAGTATGAGTTTCCGTAAATAAAAAAATGAGTTTCTAAAACCCTCAAATCTCATTCCGCATAATTCCGTGATAAACAAACCGGCTCTAAACCAGCCACTATATAGCTAACACAAATAATTCATAAAACCTTTCTGACGGTCATGTCGTCCAAAATGTCGGCCGGCTTGACGATGCTAGAAAAAGCACCAAGAAAGTATATAGAGAGGGAGAGAGGTGTGAGTATTTTTTAAATGAACTTATCATGAGACGATACTTTTACAATACAAAGGAGAAAAAGAATCAGAATTCTTCTAAGACACTCAATCATATCTAAAGGTCTTTTGGGCTGGGGGGAGGGTCATTTTTCTGTGTTCGGTGCTGTTTATATGCCCCCCCCCCCCCCCCCCCCCCGCACACGCACACACACACCCCTTTCTAAATGGATCGATCTGGATCCAGATACAATGTTCAATAACATATTCTTAATAATTTGGATGTAAATAGATAAAATGCTCATAATTTGATTGCGAACATACGAATTAAATTTGAAAACAAGTAGATAAATACTTTTATTTCTATTTTTAAAGTTCAAATAATCAATCTAAGCTGTTAAATATGATTTTCAAATAAAATATTCTTATAGACCAAATTTTATAATTTTAGAACTTTTTACTAATTTTCAGATAAGTAGAAATTTATTTAATTTGAAAATTCTGAACCACCCAAAAATATTAAATTTTTACGAATTTAATAAATAGTAAAAAATAATCTAAAAAGAGTAAATACAGTTTCATAGGAATATCTTGTTTAACAGTTGTAAAATTGTTTCAATTTTGATAATAGAGATATGAATTCATAGTACGGATCAATTCTTAAAATCTATATTATCATAGCCTCATTAATTAATGATACTTTATAAATCCTACATACTAATTTTACTAGTTTCGATTCAGATAATATCTTCACCTATAAAACTCGTGTTTAAGGAAATACAATTATCTAAGGGCTTCCAAAAAATAAACAAGATAAAAAAAAAAAAAAAAAGGAGTTTCGTTCAGAGAGATATTGTGGTCCAGGAAAAACCATGTCTATGTTTTTATTATGTTGTAATTTGTGTCCTGGCAAGTACTTAGATTGTAATGTGGACAGTGTTTGGATAGTCCAATTTAGTGGTCTATCTTAGACAATAACACAAATATGGGCACATAGAGCTCGTATATATTATCAGTTTTAATAATACAAGAATTTGTCTCTTTATTAGTTACTGTATGTCTGTATATTGAAGTTTAGGCAATTTTACAATGTATACTTGATTTATTTGGATCGTATGTAAAGAGATTAGGGATTATATAGTTATTAATTATTTTAGAAGGATGAATTACATAGAGTTCAAATTGTGACACTCATTGTATCCTAAGTTTTATTATGATAGTTTACCAAAAAAATATACTAAAAATGAGTAAGGCTACCATACATTGCAATGTATAGGCATTTTTATGCATTGAACTATAAATTACCGAATTCAAAGTTCAAATAACCGATCAAAACTGTTCATTCCTATGAAAATTATGATTTTGTATATGGAAAAAAAATCACACCCAATAAATGTCCATCCCATGGTTAATGAATATTGAATAATAATTCTCTAGCACAAGAAATCTCATCTATTTCTACTAAATCACAATAGATCAAATGTCGATTCTAATTTTTAATTTTTTTAATAATTAAAAAAAATGTAGGAAACTGCCCTTTCGAAGGGACAAGATTGAAAGAAACGAGGCAAACAAATCAGGCAATATGTTACATCAATCTTTGCATGTTGTGGTAGAAAATCATATGCTTTTGTTAATTTCTTCCGCCCTTTTCTGACTTTTACTTCGTACTTTAAACAAGAGATAATATATGTAGTGGTTTGACAACTGGTTGTATTTGGAAACTTTTGATCCTATGAATGCGGTCTAGACTTCTAGTTTATGTACATGATTTAATGATTTAATTTTTAAAGAAGAATACTAGGCACGAGCCTACTATTTTTTTTTTTTTTGAAAGTTAGTTGGAAAAGTGCCGATCTAACAAATATATTACAGAAAAAAGTTTATTTACAAGTCTTAATTATTTACATTGACTTTTGCGGCCATCTAACCTGCATTACTATTCCTTGCTATTTGTTGAAATTTGCCTGTAGCATAATGCTATAAGCACTCGTATGTCCCCTGTTCCTATCCAGCCCTTTTGTTTCCCTTTTTTTATGCATTTTGCAACCAATTATTGATTTCCAATACAGTGCTCGTTATGACCATTCCCACTGACTTGTTCTTCTGAGTAAAGTCTTTTGTTCATTTCCCTCCATATTACCCATGCACCCGACGCCCATATCATATCCCATTGGTTCCTTTGCCGACAATTTAGATATGATCTAATTTGGAGTCATATATCTGGCAACGACTTATTACCCATTGTTTGGAATCTAATGTTGAATTTCCCCATAATTCCTCTTCCGAAGGCCCTTGCGTACTGACACTCAGAGAGCATGTGCCCACAAATTTCAATCGCACTGGAACTACATAATACACACCCATGAGCCACATTGCACCCTCTTGTTATCAGGACCTCATGCGTAAGCAAGCTATTTTGAGAAATCAGCCAGATGAAAATCCTGACCTTGGTTGGAATTCTCAATTTCCACAATTGTTTGGCATATGGGCATCTGATGCCCCTGTCATGGCCATCTAATGTCCATCTCCACACCTTCCTTCCGTTCACTAGATCTTGTTCCGTTGAGACTTGATAGAAGTTTAGGCCACTTTGCTCTTAATTTTTTTTTTTTAGTAAAGCTAAGGTTTGATGTGCTCATCAAGAGAATTTGGTGAGCACAACTTTAGAAGTACATCGGATTGACTTCAAATGCCGAATTCAAACTGTTGAAATTCATGTACTTCATGAGTGATGCATGTTCATGCAAAATTTTAAAAGTTTCGAGTTTATTTTTCTACAAGATCAAACAGTAAAAAAATGATAAAATTGAATATATAAAACAACTTATAAATTAATTTATAAAAGGTTTATTTCTTTAACCGCTTAATCTTTTAACAAATAAACTCAAAACTTTCAAAATTTTGTATATATATGCATTACTTATAAAGTACATGAATTTCAACAGTTTGAATTTAACATTTAAAATCGATCTAATATATTTTTAAAATTGTGCTCACTAAACTCTCAAGTTTGCTCTTTTTTTTACTCAAACGGACTTTAATGTGATGCGCCGCCGTAATCCAAATGAAAACTATACCAAATTTAATCATTGATTTGTCTTGAAATCAAAGTCAAGGCATTTTTATATTTAACACACTGCGGAGTGGAGGGATAACTTTGGCTAGTGAAAATGAGATACAGCTGGTGTCTTTCGAAATTTTAAAAGATGCAGAGACTTAAGTGCAGTTTTTACTCTTATAGTTATATGTTCTGTTTTGTAGGTTTTTGGTCGTTTTGTGCTTTTAACTAGATTGTACTGTTATTTTAGTTGTAATTGTTGAATTCTATATGGATGTTGCACGTTAGTTGTTGTTGGCATTTGCTTAATATCGGTGTAGGTATTTGCTTAATTCTTTGGTTTGACTTTCATGATAATGAAATTCGGTGATATGACCGCTTCTTTCAGAAATATATTTAACACACTGCGCCAATAGTCAAGGTATCATTTATTGAGAAATATTAATTACAACACAGCATTTATATTTTTATATGAGGACGGCAAGTAATGATATCAACGAAATTCATTTTAGCCGTTTATTCGATCGGTACCAATATATTTAATTTGTTTTGTTAGTGGATAAAGATATGAAAATATTTTTTCTTCTGTTAGCTTATTAGATAAAAAGTTAATATAAAAATTAATGAATATATAGAGTATTGTCTTTGTCACTAGTTAAAAAAACTGATTTTCTAAAAAGAAAAATTATATATTGATTGTATACAAATATAAATTTAATTATTTATTTCATATATTTTCTAACCATCAATTTAAATTTCTAAGATAGGTAGATAATATAGTTAATTTTTAATAATATTTACTTAATCTACTAGATAATATATACTGTATCTTCTCGGTACAATAATAACGTCATATATATATTATATTAAAGTCAATCCTTATTTAGTGATTTGTGTTTCAAAATTATTGGATGACAAATGCATGAATTTTGTTATTAGCAAGGCGTAACATTTTTCTATTATTGTCCATCTTATTATTTTCATTAACGAATTGAACAAGAGATACTAGATGCATAAGTATTTTGAATTTACTTGTTTTGATAAAGAACAATTAGTTAAATATTGTATATTTTTATTTTTCAGTTTTTCAACAGTAAAATATATGAGATACTAGAAATTAAAAAAATGAGCACATGTATGTATTAAAGAAAGTTATATTTATCCGCAAAATCAATTTTCTTTTTTTTGCAAGATCATGTATTTATACATTCATGTATACAAAAATTTAGTCTTGTGGAGTTGAAGATATCATAATTATCATATTTATTTATTTTGGAACACAATATAATGAGCTGCATACGCTGCGGTTACTCTTCTAAGACCACAGAAGATTCGAACAGCCTAATATCAAAAGCCCCACACAATCTGAGACTGGATCCTTGACCACCAAAATATGGTTTTGCTGTTGCTGTCACCGAAAAAGACTACCCATGTGAAGGTGGGCCAGGCCCATGGCAATTTCTCAAAACAGTTAACAATGCCGTGGCCCAACAGCAATGTACTATTGCTATTGGTTGGTTTGTGGTACCCACTCAGGAGAGAGGATTAGGTCCTCAGTTTAGTTAGGCCTCCAACCAAAATTTAATTACTACTTGACCGTTGCAACTTCATTGTTTCCTTTCCTTTTCTCATTTATTCCTCCCTTCTTCATTTTCTTCTTCTTCATGTGCGCCTCTTTGTCTCTAAACAAACCTATCATTTTCTCGTAGCTTTGGTATCTTGTTAACTTTTCTTTATTGTTTATATGTTTCATTTTTTTTAGTGAGGATATGGTGCTATACTGCTATGTATAACGTATATTGATCAACACTATGAATCAACATTTTCATTGTCAAAGTTTAAATAGTACATATGAACCGTTCAACATGATTTCTATATGAAAATATAATTGTAAATCAAATTTCACATTTTTTTTTAAATTTACTCTATTTTAGGTAGGTAGACAATCACTTGATATAAAAGATTCTAAAGCATTCAAAAGTATTGAGTTTCTATCTATTCAAAAATAATTCTTTAAAAAATATAAAACTTAGTCTACAAATATATTTTCATATTAAAATTATATTGAACAATTTATATAGACTGTTTACATTTTGGTACAAAGATATTAGTTAATAATGTGGACCATTATGCAAGATGCATGATATACCATAGCCTCACTCTTCAGTTTTTTAATTTATTTTTTTGTATGTTCGTATATAGAAATGAAGTCTCTACTCCAAACTCGCATGATTTTTTTTTCATAGAAGTTAACAAAAAAGATAATCGTATGATCAACAAAATTGACACAATTTAGAGTGAGGCTATGGTACTATGGATAGTACGAATTGGTCAGTACAATGGATTGGATTGATATTTCTATTTTTTAAAGTCTAGGCAGGCGATATGTACATGTAAATCAAATTTTATATTTTTAAAAAAAATTGTACTATTTTTTTTAGAAAGGTAAAAGACCATGTTATCTAAAGATTATAAACAATCTAAAATTAGTAATTTTTATAAATATCTAAAAAATAGTAAAACAAAATTCTTAAAAAAGAATATAAGATTTAATTGTCATGCCCTGGTGGCTGGGCCGGGCACGCGACATGACAGAACGACACATTCGCATCCATCTGCTGTCCTGTCAACCTATGTTGCAACAGAAATAATCATAAACAATACGAAATCAGCTACATAACCGAATAACCAGTTATTTAACAACATAACTCTCTTCAATTGTTAATAACTGTAAACAATCATTTCAATAGGATTGTATTAATAAAAAAAAAAAAAATCAAAGAATAAGGTGGCACCCTTGCTTGCCACGCGGCATAACCCCATAATTCATCTCCTTTGATCCCCGTAGACCCTAAAAGGGTTGTTCTCTCTCTCTTTTTGTATTCATGAGAGAAAATCAAATGAAACCGAAAATGGAAAATAAAAGAGGAAAAAAAGAGAAAGTTGGAGAAATTGAAAAGAAATGTTTTGATAAACTAATATTTGATTTTATATTCGATTGTAATTCTGACTACGTCGCATTGATTCTGAATAGTCCTTGCAAACTTGAATTGGATTTCTGAATTGATCGCTATCAGGTAATCAGACTTCTATATAATCTATATTTTTCGATTTGTATGGTTGATTGGGTACTGAATTGGGTAATCGGATTATGATAATATATTTAACTGGAATACAAGGTCTAGATATTGAAATTGTTTTTAATGGACTAAAATACTGAAAATCACCTGTTTCAGGGATTCCAACTGGAATAAAATTGCTATTATTGAAAATCTAGACCCAACTGATATTGCTAGTTAAATATGAATACTTAATTTGATTTTTAATTGTGTGGATTAATCTAATCCTATTGAAATAATTGTTTGCTATTATTAAGTCAATTATAGAGAAGCTGTGTCGTTAAATAACTGGTTATTTGGCTTTGTAGCAGATTCCGTATTGTTTTTGTTTATTTATGTTGCAACGTAGGTTGACAGAACAACAGATGAATGCGAAGGTGTCGTTTTGTAGCGTCGCAAACCCGATCCAGCCGCTGGAGCGTGACAGAATGATATTAGAGCATTCGTTCCTCGGAGTCTCGGACTGTGTTTGGATCCAACTTTTAATTGTTATCAGTATTCTGTCTGAATTGAATTGAATTCTGATTTATTATCAATTCGTTATACCTATCATTTGCAGTACCGTTTGATTATCATTTGATATACTTAAATGTCTAATATGCATTTAAATATAAACAAATGTATGAGAAGTAAGTTGGTTCGATTCAAGTTGATTATCTTCTCCGATTGATTTGTACTTGATACATTCGAATTAATTGTCGTTTGTTTTATCCCGATTGATTTGAGTATCATCCGTTTGAATTTTGGAGACAATTTTTTTTAAGAAAGGGAAATTTGTAACACCCGATAATTTTTACCAATATTCTAAAATTTATTTTGGACTTATTTGTAATATTGAAAAATGCAAAGGTTCAAATGTTAATATAAAAAAGACCAAAATTGTCACAACCCCGCCATCAAACCGTAGATCGTGACAAGAGAGGCACCCATTCATTCATCCATCGTTCCGTCAACCTACGTCGCAACAAAAAGAAATAACAAAAACAATATTGAGTCAGTTACAAAGCTCAGTAACCGGTTATTAAACAACGCACTTCTCTATAATTGGCTTAACTAAACAACCGTTCAAACATGCTAGATTAATCCACACAAATTAACATCAAATTGTGCTTGCATATTTAACGATGATAGCACCTGGTCTAGGTTATCAGTAAAACAAGTCACACAGTATTCACACTTTTGGAATGTCTGCCACATACAATTTCGACATTCACAGTACACACAATCTCATCAGTTCAATCAAATTCGAACCTCAAACCCACTATCTCGTTAAATATGCCCTCATAATCCAGTACCCAGTTCAAAACATCCAATTTAACCATACAAATCGAAAACACAGATTATAGAGAAGTCTGGTTACTTGATAAGCGTTCAATTCAGATATCCAATTCGAGATGTAATGGTTGTTCAGAATCAACGTGACGTAGTGAAAATTCCAATAAAATATTAAATCAAATAATAGTCAATATCATTTTTTTTATCAAAATATTTCTCTTTTTCTCTCTCTCATTTTTTCTTTCCGGTTATGGGTTTCTTTTTTTTTCTTTTTCTCCTGAATCAATTAGAGGAGACACAGTTACGGATCAAATGAAAAGGATTAGGAGATAGAGGATTAATGCATGAAAGCCACGTTGGCCTTTTTTTGTTTTTGTTTTTGTTTTTTTATATATACATTTTATATATTAACCTTTAAGTTTTCTCATTTCACAAAGAAATCCAAAATAATTTATATAGTATACTACTGGGTGTTATATTAATCTACAATTACATTTTTATATGGAGATCATATTAAATATTTAAGATCAGAATTTTGAATATAAAAATATTAACTCATAGTATGAACTAATCAACATAGCCTCACTCCACAATTTATGTGACTACCATTATTTAATAATTGAGGAATTATTATTAAATGATATGCGGCGGATTAAAAGTAGCTTAAATTATTATATAACCAATAAATATTAAAATAAGTGTACAAGAGTCGGACCTCCGTCAATCTCACAGAATTTTTACATATAAAGAGATCATTCATTTATGCAATAAAATTAGTTTATCGATATATGCCTATATGAAGTACATGCATACGTTAGGTTCCTCGCCGGGACAACATTTCAAAGAGACAATCTATGCCATGCATGTGCAATCCGTGCAAATCATTTGCTAATTTATTTAATAAATGCAATGTTCAACCCAAAAAGCACGAATTTTTTTGATAAATCATAATTAAGAAAATTATTTTTACTAAATCAGCATGATTTTTTTTTTTTTTTGAAAAAACACAAAGACCGAAAGCTACATTCGTTCTACCCATTTTGATTTTCTCCAGACCGAATGGAGCTCTCGGTCTCAACTCTTTTTTCAATTTTTCTGTGAACGGCACCACAGAAGATCTGAAAAAGGCAAGACCGAAAGTAGCTCTAGGTCTCGATATATTAACGTTAGAATTTCATGCTCCATTATATATGAATAACCAATCAATATATAAATAATATCAATTTTATTATTTATATATTTATTACGTTAGCATTTATTTAATTTTTAAGCAGTTATTAAATTTTTATTTTTAAAAGATTAATAATTTATGTGTAAAATTCAAATGTCAGAACAAAACTGATAATTGTGATCTATAACATTTCCTTATGAATACATGAAAACTATTATATTTAGACTTTCTGAACGAACGTTGATCTTTAAATTTATGAATTCCTATAAAAACTAAAAAGTGATAAAATTTTATTTGCAAATAAAAAAATAACATAGATTGAATCTAACAATTTTTTTTGACATTTGAATTTTATAATTATTGCTATTAAAAAATTTAAAAGTGGTCATAAATATTAAAATCTCAAAAACAATCATATTTGATGTGCAAATATTTATATATTTGTTATTATTTTTGAACTTTTTTTAAATCCGTAAAAAAGTTTAAAACAATAATTTTGATATGTTATACGGTTATGATGGAATTTTTTTGATAAACCATAATTAAGAAAATTATTTTTATCATAATGAAGAAAGTCATTTTATTTCATTAAAAAAAAAACTCCAGACCGAATGGCCATTTCGATCTGAAGAAAAAAAAATCTCCCAGATTGAATAGTCATTTTGGTCTGGAGGGAAAATATGTTACACCATCGGCCACACGCCAAAAATTAGAAAAATTGAAAAAAGGGGCTAGACCGAGAGCTCCATTCGGTCTTTGTGGTTTTTCAAAAAAAAAGAACAATCATGCTGGTTTAGTAAAAATAATTTTCTTAATTATAGTTTATCAAAAAAATTCAAAAAGCAACACATCTGTTTTGTTCACAACCTAGGTAGACATGACATGATAATAGTGGCACTGTGGCAGAGCTAAGAAAGTTTTAGTGGGATCAATTGACCCCACTGAATTTTTCAAGAAGTACTTTTAAATTATATTAATTTCTGAGTTTATTAAACGAAATGTCCTTTTATTTGACATCATTATAGCATGGAAAGTTTAGCTTCACCGCTGCACGATGATGACATGCTTTTATTTCGTTAGGTTGGTTGACAAATTTAACCCATCTGGAAATTCGAGTCTAAAACTCTGTGATATTTCGATTGATGCAGTGAGACAAATTGAAACAATAGTTCTGTCAGTAACCCTGCGTTTTATCACAGTGACAAATGAATTATGCGAGTTCGGTTTGGCAAGATTAAAAATTCGCAATTTGGGTATAATTAGGAAATGATTCGGGATTATTCGAATCAGAGATCTCAGTCCTATAAGAGAGCAAAAAAATATATATTATGAGAAAAATTGAAGAAAAGTTTGTGAATAATTTGAAAAATTCACGAAAAAAAATCATAAAATTCGTGAATTATTCGGATTTAATTCGGTCAAATTTATGTCAATCAAATAATTTAGCATTTGTTTTGGCATTACAAAAAAAAAAAACTAATTATTTAGATTTAATTCACGAATCTTGTGACTATGCTTTTTATTTGTTCTTTTCATATGGATCGCCACAGTCCGTTATATGTCATGTTAAATATTTCAAATCAAAATTTTGAATACAAAAATATTAATTCATAGTATAGACCAATAAACATAGCCTCACTTCACAATTTATGTACCTACCATTATTTAATAATTGAGGAATTATTATTAAATGATCTGTGGCGGATTATTAAAAGGAGCTTAAATTATTATATAACCAGTTAATATTAAAATAAGTGTATCAAAGTCGAGCCTCAGTCAACCTCAGAATTTGCTGAAGTTACATATAAAGAGATCATTCATTTGTGCAATCAAATTAGTTTATCGGCCTTCGTTACTATAATGGATATGCTAATTCTAGTTGAGTTTTTTTTTTCTTGGTTGTCAACTTTATTAAATTCATTAGAAAGACAATTTTTTTGGGAAACGAACAAAATAGCAAAGAAAAAAGAATATATATAGTCTTATGGGCTATGATGCATTGTAATATATAGTCTCACTTGTACATTGAATTATAAATAGTTGGATTTGAAGTTCAAATAGTCGATTTAAAAGGCTCAACGTGTTCTTCATATTAAAATGTGCTTGGAGAAAATTTTTTTTTTTGAAATTTTTTACTATTTTTTAGAATTTTTAAAAATTGTTATTTTCTAAAAAAATTTGGACCATAGAAAAACAATGATTATCAATTTTTTTTAAAAACAACTATTTAAAAATATTCTAAAAAATATCAAATAATTTCAAAAAATATAAAATTTGATCTCCAAGTACATTGTAATATAGATATCAAATTGAACGGTTTCAATAGGTTCTTTCAAAACTAAAACTAACGATTTATAGTTCAATTTATAAGAGAGTCTATACATTACAATGCACTATAGCACATAGTCCATCATAGAGCTACAAACGAATCAAACTGAATCGAACTTACCCCAATTTGAGTTTGGTTTGAATTACTTTTGAACCAAATTTTTACAAACTCAATTTGGAATCTTTTACGAACTTTTTTACGACAAGGAAGAGTGATCATAGTCGCTGAAAAGCGAGGTGAAAGTCGTATAGGATCCTAGAACTGAGAGCAAGAGTTACGACTTACGAGTTATGACTTATGACTGGGCAATTTTATGTTTTAACTTTTAAGTCATAAGTGAAAATCAACGGTTCACGTTATTTTGAGATTCAAACTATAATAGTTCGCAAATCTATTTCGAACGAACCAGGTCCAGTTTGAATTTGGTTTGAATTAATTTTGAACTACTTCTAATTGAATTTTTTACGAACTTTTTTGAATTAGACTCAAATTGAATCACGAACTACGAATTTTTGTGCAGCCCTAGTCCAACACGAAATCACATCCTCTTCAATGCCTGATAAGGGAATCTTTTACAATTACTAGATCTGGACTGTTCTTTTTAACTTGGCACGATCTCAAAGCTATATGAAGTACATGCATACTTTTCTTGAGGAAAAGAAGTACATGTAGGGATGCAAACGGATCGAATATTATCCGATTGTATCTGAATCCATATCCAAATCCGCATTCGAAAATTTGATACGTATATCCGATATCCGAATATCCGTGCGGATGCAGGTACGGATATAATTTTAAATTTTAATTATCCGTATCCGAATAGTAGATATATACAATATAGTTTAATATATATTATGAAAAAATTAATATTATTTACTATTATAAAATGCGGATATCCGTATCTAGTTAATATCCGATCTGTATCCGTATCCAGCTAATATTCAATATGTATTCTGAAAAATAAAAATGAATACATATATAATTTTATCACTATCTGATCCGTATCTGATCCGTTTGCACTCCTAAGTACATGCATACGTTAGGTTTCTCACCGGGATAACATTTCAAAGAGACAACAATCTATGCCACGCATGTGCAATCCCTGCCTACCATTTGCTAATTTATTTAATAAATGCATTGTTCAACCCAAAAAAGCACCACATATCTGTTTTGTTCACAACCTAGCTAGACATGACATGATAATAGTGGCACTGTGGCAGAGCTAAGAAAGTTTTAGTGGGATCAATTGACCCCACTGCATTTTTCAAAAAGTCCTTTTAAATTATATTAATTTCTGAATTTATTTTAAACGTCCTTTTATTTGACATCATTGCATGGAAAGTTTGAGCTTCACCTTCACCGCTGCATGATGATGACATGCTTTTAGCCTTTTATTTCGTTAGGTTGGTTGACAAATTTAACCCATTTGGAAATAAGTGTCTAAAACTCTGTGATATTTCGATTGATGCAGTGAGTCAAATTGAAACAATAGTTCTGTCAGTAACCCTGCTTTTTATTTGTTCTTTCCATATGGATCGCCACAGTCTATGTCTTGTGATTTACACAAAATCCGTCTCTATAAGTTTCTCGTTTTATAATTTTATAATAATATGAAGTAAAAAAAAATACAATTAAACTTTTTCATAAAATTCTCTCTTGTTTATCTTTTACTTTCTAATTTCTTCTTAAAAACGTACTCTAACAATATTTTCTTATTGCAAGAATAAAAAATTTCTTACTTTCACGTGCCATTCATTTTATTCAAGCTAATTTTGCAACAATTTCCCAATGAATTTTTCTGTGGAGCGTTACAAACTACAAATTTCTTACTTTCTCATAAAATTTTGTCCCTAGTTTCTCTTTTAATTTCTAATTTCTTCTTAAAAACTCTAACAATTTTTATTATTGCAAGAATAAATAAAATTCTAACTTTCACGTGCCATTCATTTTATTCAAGCTAATTTTGCAACAATTTCCCAATAAATTTTTATGTGGAGCATTACAAACTACAAACTACAAACTACAAACTACAAACTACAAAAAAACTTCTTCTATAGAAGTTTCTCTCTTTATATATAGTTATATACCACTAAGCTACAACCACACTAACTCGATCCTATTTTAAAAAGAGTTTTGAATTTTGGATTACATCGAAAGATAATACTAATGTTATTTTAGAAATAGGATAATTCTTCCTCGTTCAAAATTGAGACTTCTATTAATGAAAGCCACACTTAATAGGACGAAAAATAATACTAATGTTATTTTAGAAATAGGATAATTCTTCCTCGTTCAAAATTGAGACTTCTATTAATGAAAGCCACACTTAATAGGACGAAAAATAAAACCAGATGATTATGAGAGTTAAGTACACGAATCCTACTCAAAATTGAGAGCGAATGAAACTTTGAAATTTCACAAACATTCACCGGATTAATTTATATTTTTAGCATTGTGATTCATCTTCTAATATTGTAACCGCCGTACAAGGGTAGCATCCAAATTAATGGGGGTCAATTGACCCCCATTTTTTTTTTTTTCCAAAATTTGTATACTTATACTCTATTTTATATATAATTTAGGGTAAAAATATTATAGGTAGTGTAAATTGACCCAAATTTGTAGCAAATTTTGTTTATATGATTGACCTCTATTTATATTTGACTCTCATAACTTGAAAGTCTGATTCCGTCTTTGAGTAAGACGAATTGACTGTTTCTCTTGAGTGGTGCTTTTGTCAAAAGACTTTGAACAAAGTCATATCTAAAACCGACCTTAAATCAATCCGATCAGTATCAAATTTACGGAATTGTTTAAATTTATTACCTCAATACAAATCGAATATGTACAAAGCCCAATTAAAAAAGAAAAACAAAACAAAAAAAGCTACTACAAAACATCAAGTAATAATTCATCTAGGCCCATTAAACATATTTTCGGAGCCCATATAAACATTTAGGCCTTCTTTTCTCTTTTACTTCCTCAAAGTTTAGCAGGACGAATCATTTTGGGCCCAACCAGGCTTTATACTTTAACCAAGAGAGAAAATTTCCAAATACTGTAGCCTGTAGCTATCCTATAAGCTATAAATTTCTAACCTTGCGCCAGTGCAGGTCCATTATGAAAAAATATAACACGGGCCACCTTTACCAAAATCGTGCAAGCTACTTAGGATATCATCTGATATTCTCATTCAAAAGTTACTGTAGAAAAATGTAAACCCAATTAATTAATTAATACTGGTAGATGCAGACATGCAGTTATTGACTTCTATCTTCACTTCCTACCAAAGACGGCAATTAATTTTTGAAGACATGTCTTCTGACTCCAAGTACCTGCCTTTGGAAGTCATATTAATAGCGTTCCATTCCCGGAGAAAAAAGAAAATGTTTCTTATTTTTCAAGCTAGATTGGGTCATAGAAAGGGTTAAATTCTTAGGTCCGGATTCTGAAGTAGTTGAAATTTTAAGTTTAGATCCGGACCGTCAAATTAGAATCGGGACCAGTTTAATACTCTGCCAAAACAGATCCGACGGTCTGGATCTAAACTCAAAATTTGAATTTATTTAGGTGATATGAATTCTTAAATTCTCTGTCCATTAAATGACTCTTTATAGTCTTGGTTCTCAAAAAGGAAGAAGCTAGAAAATTGCTGTCCAATTAGCCTCATAAATGGGTGCAAGGTATCTTCTCGAAGATATTGGCAACAAGATTGCTTGCGGTCAACCTGTATTGGTAGATGAATAACAAATGGTTAGGAAATTACTAACACGTTAAAATATTTTGGACCTAAATTGATAATTAATTTAATGAATTAAATGTGAATCAATTTTTATTGGGCTATAGACCCGAAATCTAATCTCTGCTCTGATTTAATGTATCTGAATAAGAATTTTTGAAGAGGTTCAAATGAAATGGTGCAAATGAATTGGCTCAACAAACTGTTGTATGGAGTAGAACTAGGGTGCTCTTAAGCTCACCAAAGTTTTGGTGAATTTAATTCTAAAACTCATCAAGTCGATATCAAATGATGAATCTGAACCGTTGAAACCCATCTACCTTACGTGTGATGCATCTACATGATGTGAAATTTTTAAACATTCAAATTAATTTAGTATAAAGTCAAGCAGTAAAAAAACGTTTAAAAAATGAATGCACTAAAATTAATTTATTAACTTTCTAATTTTGACAGCTTGATTTTATACTAAATTAATTCCAATGTTTAAAAATTTCATATGTAAATACATTACACGTAAGGTAGGTGGGTTTCAACAGTTCGGATTCGTCATTTCAAATCGATTTGATGAGTTTTAGAGTTAAGTTCACCAAAACTTTGGTAAGTTTAAGAGCACCCTAGTTCTACTCTTGGTGTATGTATATTTCATTTTTGGTTGGCCTCTTTAATCATAATTTGTATCAATCCAGAAACTGCGAGAGAGAAAGAAAGAGAAACAAAAGGGGATGTCAGTTCGATCTAGCATTTCAATTGATGGTTGTTTTCAAATCTATTTGTGTGGATTGATGACTTAAATTGAGACTATTTTTAAATATTTATAAACCTTAATTTCAATTTACGTTCATATTACAAGCACATAATTCTACCGTGTAGTATTGATTAGGGTATCAATCCACACAGATAGTGCATTAAGTTTAAAATTTTTTTACTAGGCTAGTTATGAGGGTTTTATAAAAGATATGGTGGTGACAAATGCAATCAGGGTATTATATCTAGAAAATGTTAAACAATAGATATAAAGAGTCTAGGGTTCATGTTTCCTATGTTTCTTAATAATGTAAAATATAAGTTTCGAAATTTATCTATGTTGCAAACGACACTGTCACAATGAACCCGAGTACCTGCGTACAACACTATCACTATTGTCACAGTGGACCAAGTGTTTATTTATGCGATAAAGGTTTTTCATTCTTTTGATCAGCTTTTGGGCTACCAAGACCAAAGTGTTTTAGGTATGAAAGTATATTTTTTTTCCTATACTTCGTACTTGAAATATCCCAACGACTTCACCTAAACTAGGTGCTTTCTAATGTTGTTCCAACTAAGTGTAGTGGAAACAAACTTAGTTGATGTTGCAATTTATGTTATCTTGTCAAAAGAACTCACTAGATTCTAACTTTAATCTTTAAACAGTTGTCAAGCCTCGTTAACCTAAGTGTTAGTACTTACATGTTTATCATTCTCACACAAGGATGTGATAACTAGACAATCTTATGATATGTGGAGATTATTAACATGTAGTAGACAAAACTATGTATGGAAATATATTATTAAAAGATTAAAGTGCAAAAAAAACTCAAATCATAATGCAAAACAAAACATAAATATATA
This sequence comes from Carex pumila, assembly GCA_033356055.1. NCBI lineage: Eukaryota > Viridiplantae > Streptophyta > Magnoliopsida > Poales > Cyperaceae > Carex > Carex pumila. Next base: position 323,152 of record JARJHM010000030.1, read on the forward strand.
TTAAAACGAATTCAAGTGCAACCCTGCTGCTAATTCTCTGTACACTATACTCGAAGAACCTGCTGCTAATTGGTGTCATATTGTCATTCAATTTCACATGCTCACAGTAACTCGCCACCCATAGTTAATTAAATCTACCAAACAACTACTACGCCCATTAATAATTTTTTTTATTGCCACAACCACCCCTGTGCAACTGTGCCCCCACTTCCTTTTTTCTATTTAAACATGACTACACATGTAACCTCTCACTATCTCACACACTCAAACACATCACTGAGTCATACTCTCACTCACACACTAACAATGAAACCCACCAGTCTCCTAGCATTAGCTCTCATCCTTGCCCTTGCCACAACCCCAATCCTTACAAGTGCAGCCATGACATGTTCCGATGTGTACACTGATCTGATGCCGTGTTTAGGATACGTGCAAGGAGGGCCAATGCAGAGCTCATGCTGCAGCGGTATTCGAGACCTACTGTCTGCTGCTAGCACAAAGGCCGATCGCCAGACTGCATGCAGATGCATCACAAGTGTTGCATCTAGCGCCGGGGGGTCCTACACCGGCCGTGCCATGGGAATCCCTAGCCAGTGCCACATCTCTATGCCCTATAAGATGGACCCCAACACCGATTGCGCAAAGTAATTATTCATTTTATCTAAATTATTTTTGTTGAAAAATTATATTACTAATTAGATGAAGATAATACTAATAAAGAAAAATTGAAATCTTCTCTTTTGCGTTCAATTTTATCTCATTTTCTTATGATTCAAATTTTTTTTTTGGCTGTGCAGGATTAAATGATATTGAAGACTATTAATGAGGATGGTTTTAGAGCACGGGATTGAAGACGGACGAGAAATTTTTATTTAAATAAGTAATATTGTACTTGTACTGGGGTTACCGTACCGACTAAAAGCAGAGAATTTTTGGACTTCCGACATGATCATGTGCAATGTAACTCTTGGATAATGAAATCTTGTTTCTTATCATGTGCAATATTGTTCAAATGTTTGTTCGTTTGTTAAAAACAAATAAAAGGCCCCACTCAAAAAAGAAAAAAAAGAAAAAAAAAAAAGAGAAAGTAATGAAATACTCGAAGTATGGTTTAGAGAGAGACTGCAATTTAGGACTATGTATAATTACAAAATTTTTTATAAATATAAGTACATCTTTATAATTTTTATGTTAAAAAACACTCATATTTAATACAAAAAGTTTGTGCAATGAAAATTATGAAACACTAGATGTTTGTTGCGGCGTTGCCGCAACTGGACGCCTTTTGATGAACTGGGGAGGTTACAATTTGTTCTCCGAATTTGTTGTATTTATTCGGAGTTTCGGACATGTATATATAGAAATTGAAATATAAGTTGGGGAAGAAAATAGCACAGGGAACTTGTTGAAGAAACAACGATTGTTGGTTTTGTAAATACAATATATAATAATTATATTATCACAGAAATGATTAGGGGTGTCAATGGAACCCTTTTACCCGTTTACCCGACCCGTATCGTATCCGAAAACACAGGTAAGGGTAAGATTTTTATTCCGTTAGCTAATCGGATATGGGTAAGGGTAATGATTTTTTTTCGTTATCTTACCCGTTTTAGTATAAGATAATTTAAAAAAAATAAAATTACATATATAAATATATATTTGTATGAAGATGATACATAATACAATAAATTTTTTGTATTTTATTAAATTTTCATAATACAAATTAGTTGTATTCATTATTACTTTTTCTTATTTTAAAAATTATTTTATTGAAAACACAAATAGAAATGTTAATGGCATTTTTTTATCCGTTTACCCGACCCGTACCGTATTCGAAAATACGGATAAGAGTAAAGATTTTTTTTCGTTATCATAACGGGTACGGGTATGAAAATGTCTCCACCCGACCCGTATCGTACCCGTTGACACCCCTAGAAATGATGTTGGAGAAAGCAATTATCTTTCCAAGCTTGAACGGAATAACGATACAATAAACTACTCTCAGATTAATAAATCACAAATATACGTACAAGACCCACTGATACATAGTAAGGCTTACAAATGCAAATCATATGAAAAAGATAAATGACTGGTACCGCAGCTGGAGCCGACTACTTGGGTCCAAAAACTAAACAATAGACCGTACATGTCTCACTGTAGACCTAGTCTGTAAATTGTCTTTCTTTGAAGTCCTCTGGAGGGAAATTTTTTTTATTGGTAGTAATTAATAGAAAAGAAGAGAAAGAAATAGAAAGAGTATAATTTTTTTATATGGGTAGTAAGATTGGTATCGTTCATATCGATCTAAATTTTTTTTAAAGTTAAGATCAGTACTGTTTATACCGATCTAAACTTTTTTTTTTTTTTGCAAAGTTTGGATCGGTACTTTAAAACAAATCAAAGTTTGGATTAGTACTATTCATACCGATCTTAACTTTTTTTTTAAGTTGCAAAAAAATAAGAAAAAAAAATTAGAATTGATATGAACAGTACCGATCTTACTACTCATATAAAAAACACTGTACTTTTTCTGTTTCTCTTTTTTTTTTCTATTAATTACTACTAATAAAAAATTCCCCTCTGGAGGTGGATCACCACTTTGAAACACTTCTTATAATCTGAAATCATAATATATTTCATATCAATAGCTTACTGGAGCTGTGCAACACTCCTTTGCCAAAATTTCTTCTTCTTCGACATGCTTATAATCTCATCTAAAAATACCAAAGAAAGTGAAAAATAAATATATATAAAACTGAAATCAATCAAAAAGTCTAAATCTAGGCGATATCCTTAATTCTGCGGCAGTTATGTTGTACACATGCCTACTACAATGTTCTCTCTGGTATAAAAGTCTTTACCTCAACAAATAAGCTTAAACTGTGGCAATATCTCATTTAGAATTCTTAAAATAAGAGAAATCTATCTATAGATATAATCCAGGATGTCCGGTTAATGTAGATAAACAGTATCATGTACAATACCATCTCAATTTTCTTCCGTTGGATTTGATTTCGGCGGTTGGTGATCTTTTCACTATTACTCACTTCGATCACTGACGCATGTCTTTTATTATCGATATTTTCTCTTCCTTTCACTTTTCGCTGGAGAAATTTCGATGCAGACGATTCTCTCTGGAAAGTTCACCGCTCTCCATCGCCCTTTCCCCTCTCTCCTACCTCCTCTCCGACCGTGACAACTGCACCATCGCCCCTTACCCTCTCTTTAATTTTTGTACCACTGCCGAGTGTTCTCCGCCGAAGTGAAGAAAATGAAAGAAGAGAAAGAAGCTTCTAACCAACGATTTTCCCACTCTGAATGTTTTCTACAGTTCTCACGATGCCTCCGACCAGCGATGCCTTTTTGCCCTTTCCGACCTCCAATGCTGCATTCGCTGCCTTGTCGACCTCATCTACCATCGACCACTTCATTCTCTTCAAGTTGAGCTCCTCTACCGACCTCTCCAAGCTGAGCTCCTCTCTCAGCGCGCTCTCTTCCCTCCCTGCTTTCTACCACCACTCCGTCGATACCATCCTCCGCCTCCGCTCCACCGGCACCTCCGAGATCATCTTCACTCACCTCCTCCACAGCGGGTACTCTCTCTCTATAAGTTTTTTGAACCATTTTTAAGTTCAACCTATTGTGGTTGCAGTTTGCATAATTTACATCTTTAACTTTTTCAGTATATTAGCAATTCAGCACCAACTTTTCTGGTTTTCTGCTCCAATTCATCAATGCCTGTTACTGGCACTCATTAATATCTAATAATGATTGATAGTAAATTTCAGTACTTAATTTCAGTTAACATATTGCAGTCAATTCCCAATATGTCTTTTTCTCTATATATTAGGTCTAAATTTCCAATTTAGGATCAATCAAAATTTGATTCATAATCTATATATTAGGGTCTTTATAAATTCCCAATTTTGTCAGTTCCCAACCTAGGCAATTTGATTTGTCAATATAGATTATCTATTTTTTATTTGAAGGTCTAAATTTTTTGAGATCAATCAAAATAGAAGAACTACCTAAGAAATTTGATTCATACTGTACCCATAGTTTACATATATGGCTTGGTATCAAGACATACCAGCTGGTAACCTTTAAGTCCAAAATGTGGTAGTTGGTTTTTGCTTTTTCCTAAACAATGAAAAATTTATATAGCTAACCTATAGTTGCACTGGCTAGATATTTGGTAACCAACAGTTGACTCTTTTATCAAATCCTGAACTAATAAAATAAAATGAAATGCTCCACAAATGACTTAGTTAGAATAAAGTATTGCAATTTCTGATATAGGATTGATCAGGTACAATTGCCGGTAAATCCACTCAGTAGAGCTACTGTCTTTTGACAAAATATATTTCTGTATCCAACAATTTCTATTGCTAAACGGAGGTCTTCCTTGCCTAGCCATTGGGGACCAAGTATTCTATAAGCCGGATCACAGCTGTGTAAAAGCATCATGATTTTTTGCCTACTGAGAGCGAGGTCAGCGATACAATTGATCTGGGACCGAGCCGAGTAGGACCGGTGAAGCATCAGCGATAGATCAATATATGTCTGGCAGCTGATCGCTTGAGAGATAATAGAGGAACCAAGGCTTGGCAAAACCTAAGCAACGATCAATCAATCTTGACGATGCCATGTGTTGCAACAAGGATTCGTGACAATTGCCACTAAGATATCAATAACAATGGTTGTTGGTGGTGCTGTGGTGCCATCGCGAAAGGATAAGAATCCGTGTCCACGAATTACAGGTAACACTTGAGATTTCCTTAACAAAAGGTTTGATTCATCTAACTTGAGGTTAATTGAGTAGTGACATTGGATTGGATTAATTTCTTGAGAAATAGGCAGGAGTTGAATTTGAATCTGGAATAGGAATGCAAAGGTACAGTGGAGAAGCAACCATAGTTTTGTGCGATTTTGATTTTGGATGCTGATCAGGTTTTGTGCAAATACTGGTAAGAACAAAAAGGTAATTGTTGATTCAGGTTTTGATTTTGGTTGTGATGCTCTGTGTGACCTTTTTTGTTGATGCTGGTTTTGATTTTGATTTGCTGAATTTTTCGGCTATTGGTATCTGATGCTTACTGATTTTGTTCTCTTTGATTGTCATGAATTTTTCTCATTTTCTGATAAACAACCTTGCTGGTTTTTGCTAAAGCTTTTCTGGTACTGTTAAAAAGTAATTCCTGTGTCATATTTTGCAGCTGTTAAACATAAAAAAAAATTACTTCCTATGTCATGTTTTGCAGCAAATACCAACTTATGTTTAGTGCATAATACCAATAAAAATTTGCATTGATCACTTTATGACAGCAAGGTTTTTCTTGCATGAACAAATACCGAACGGTGTGTTGCGTAACATAGCACACATATTTACAGGTTATGCTGAAATATAAAACAGTGCTTTTCTAAAATTTGGTTCAGTGCTAATTTACTGTTGAGGAATTCTCATTTTAAAATTTTATTTTGTATATCATTATAGGAAAACAAATTTACACACTATATGTCCTTATCACCAAATTAGATGTTCAAACACTACTACACATGCAAACAAACTAACACAACTCTTTATTTCCACAGCAGTGAAGAGGATGGACTAAAAGAGAAGGTACAATAACAGCACTGTATCTGCACAAACTTTTTGAAATATTTTGTTGATTATAAATAATTCTTTGTTCAGTCTCTCTATGAAAAGAACACTTAACAGTTGTTTTGAAAAAAAAACAGAAAACTGCGTTTCGCAGTATTGTAACGAAGGGATAGCTCTCTTGCTATCATAGCGTAAATTAGTTGAACAATCTAATGCTACTTGGATCAAATACTCTTCCTTCACATTTTTTGTAATATTCCTATAAAACCTTTTAATATTTAGTGTATGCAACTACTACATATTGTTCCATTCACTCCAAAGTAGTTGCCGAAGCAACGCGAGGCACCCATCTAGTAAACCTAAATAGAGGAAGTAGAAAATATAGTTAGACGAAGTATTTAGGAATATGTTTAGTTGAAAAAAATGGACCAAGAGTCAGCAAGAGGATTAGTATCAACTGTTGGAGGTTTAGTAGTCATCTATACAATAATAACAATGGTACAAAATAAGTATCAGTTGCAAACATTTTCTAGAGGAAAAAAAAAATTGAACTGCTAATTCACTTGGAAGAGAAATGAAAAAAAAGAGAGTTACTGATAGTGAAAAAGTAAAATACTAATTTCATTGAGGAAGAAACAAAATAAAGGGGAAAAAAGGTAGTATTTACCTATGTACTAGAAGAGACCAGTAACACCTCAGCTGACAATAGGCTTAACAATTGATGGAACATGAATTGAACAAAGAAATATGAAAAAATTAGTTTGCAGGTCTCAATTTCTAGATCAATGTTATAGAAGAGCTTGGACCCTAAAATTGGTAGAACAGAAAATGAACATTTTAACTTGACAGCTACTGTCAAGATTAAAAAGGGAAAAAATGAACATCTTTTTATGAACAAAATAAAGGGAATATATAGAGAAGTCAAAATTTTGCTAAACTATACAGGCTTAGATATTTTAAGGTGTCCTTCCCTCGACATTCTAGAGCCTAACATATGCAGCATCGAATGTGTATCAGTCTTGGTTTGCATTTTGATTCACTAGTATCCATACAAGACGACTGAAAAAAAGAATTGTACTGGTACCTACTGGTACACCGTACCAGATGGCAAAATTTGGGTGCTATCAAGATGCCAACTGGAATACAAGTTGAGGAAATTACCTCCCAATCTCGCAGGTACTAAGCTCCATCTTCTTTCATTGTACAGTCAAATTCATCCTACAAATTACATAACATTAGAGAAGAATCAAAGGGAGCAGTTATAAATTGGAAGAATATATGCATTGGTGTAATTAAATGGAAATTAATCAGTAAAAAGGTAGAGGGAAAATTAACTAAAAAGTGAAGAAGAAAACAAGTGTTAATTGAGTAAGACGAATGCACTGCTTAAATTGGAGAAATCTCAAGAGCAATTTTTAGAGATTGATGGAAATAACATAAGAATAACTCTTGATGAACTACTTTAATGAAATAGCACGGTGCGAAGAATGCAGTGGAAAATTGAGGTGAAATTTGAAGAGATGAAAATTGAGGTGACTATCGACATTGATAAATGCTGAAATGAGTAGGGAAAATGTGGTAGAAGAGTTGAAGAAAGCTTACCGAATGAGCGAAGCAATGACCAATGAGGAAGAGCGGACAGCGTCAATCTCTTCAGTCGGGGAAGAGATTACAGAGGAGGAAGCGAGGACAAGAACTGAACGGGGAAGTGAGTACGATGTTTCCAAAGGAGCAAATGCACGGAGAAAAAAAGGTGGAGATAGCAGTGGAGGCGACGAGTAACACGTGTGCGGGGGGGCACGCGGCCATCGCACGGGAGTGAGAAATCTGGAAACGACATGTAACCAAAAATGAGGAAATAGCAAAGAGATTTAGAGTTGGCAAGAAAGTTGAAAATCACAAATTAAGTGAGATTGAGGTTTTCAATTCTGAATTCAATTTATTTAACCATAATTCACAAGGTTAGGTGATATTTGGTACCAGTATTTGCAACCTGACGGTATTGTAAATCTTGGATTAGAATTTACAGATAGTTTTGTTAAAATCAGGCAGCTGATGTGCCTTCTCAACAGTGTTAGCAGTATTGTTAAAAAGGCTTTTTTTTTTTTTTTGGGTTGTAATAGATGTATGTACTGATAGTCACTATCAGGTTTTCAAAAAAAAAAAAACAGTGTTAGCAATTGAGGAGATAAATCAAATATCTCAGAGCAACAATTAGTCAATTTCAACACCAGTGAAAACTATGGATGCAATGGAGGTTTCATGGATTATGTACTTGAATATATCAAGAAGAATATTGGCATTGCCACAGAGAAAAAAAAAAATTCATATCTGGCTTAGCAATGATCATGCAACAATTCCTTGGTATGTAACTATATATGTACCAAGTTCTTTATTTTTTTCAACTAATATTTCATTCAGATTAAACCAGTCTGTGGTACAGGTGCAGGTACATGTTCATGGTAGGTCAAGCTCTTTACATTGTTTTGTTGGCTTTCATCACTTTAAATGGCGCTTAATATATTGATTGTTATTAAGGATTAATTGTTAGGAGAGACAAAAATATCTTCTTGACATGCAGTTGTGATTTCAGTAGTGTTCTCACTACTAAGGGTATAGTTGGGCACAATTCACGCATGATTATATATGCACAAATCCTGATTACAATGGTAACTGGCATTAAATTGAGATATCATAATTAATTGAAGGCAATATTTTATTTTATTTTCTCTAGAAATATCTCAGGTGGTGATAGATGATGGGTATCAGGGAGGGTGTACCGAGAAATAATTAAAATACTTCACTAAAGGCTGCGGCGGACAGATTTTATGTATATTGGGGCTCGTATAGTTCCCTGTGTACTTTGAGGTACAAGCTTTTACCAAGCTTGAAGAATATAGGATGCTTCATTTAATTGGGTCTTCGTATAGCTCTGATTAAATGAAACTATTTAATATGTGTGTTTGAAGCTAGATTATTAGTATCTACCAAGTTCAGTATTAAGCCTCCACATGTTTCATACATTTAACACTGAGAAGGCACAATGTCAGAAGCCCTTTTCTGAATTTATTAAAGAAAAGAAAAAGATTCTTAAAGGGGTTATCTAGAAGACAAAATATGTTTTATTGTATAATGAGAAATGGTTATTATCACTTTCAAGTATTGCATTCGGATGTATTCTTTCGATACCAGACTGTACCATTCCTTTTGTACATTAGATTTTTCTCTTCTTGATTTAGCATGGATCATAGTATCTTAATTTTATCTAAGTGAACTCCATGAGATGTGTATAGTTTTCACAGTTTTCTCGAGATGATGCAAGAGAATATCTCACATGTTTTTTCTCAATATTTCTATCTCAAATAGTCATTATTTAATATTTTGATTGTTTACTTAATTAGGTCTCTTATCGGGAGGGCTATCTTGAAAGAATCTTCTTAAGCTCAGCTTCACTTGAGTTATAGATTTTATCATAAGCTGGATATATGATGTTGTATTAAGAACATATTCCAATCTTCTGATGATTGGCAAGTATTACTTTTGCATAATTCTTACAAGAATCCTGGAATATTATGGGATATAAAATCTCCTTGAGTTGGTACTTAAAAATACTTGACCAAATGGATCTAAACAGTCACCACCGAAGCATAGTGAGGCACTCTAGTTTATAATTACTCCGGACTAGAAAAGCACATCTGAAAATGTGATGGTGGGTCCAATTTATTAATAATTGTTTTATTACATTAATTAATTAGTTATAATGCAAGTAGGGAAGGAAATATGTGACACGCTGTAACGTAATATGACAAATATGTCGTGCTTTTTGATGTGACTTGACATGATCAAATTTTTTTTTTTCATGTGATGTGACGTGATTAAAATAGTGGTGGACGTTACGTGTAGTCATGCCGTGACAATAAGTGATTTGACGTACGTTAATCACGTCAATTTTTTTTTATATATTTTAATTTAAATTGTTAAAAATTCAGAAAAAAAGTCAATTTTTTTATATATTTTAATTTAAATTGTTAAAAATTTAGAAAAAAAGTCAATTTTTTTTATACATTTTAATTTAAATTGTTAAAAATTTAGAAAAAAATAAAAAATATGAAAAATTCTAAAATAAGTAAATAATATTATTAAATAATATTATAATTTTTTTTAAAAAGACTGCTCGATATCTGATATTACTTTAAGAATTTAAATTACAAAGATATTACTTTAAAAATTTAAATTACAAATATTTATTAGACTATACTAAAAATAAAAAATTGGTACTATATGAATACCAGTATTATTGAATCTACATAAAAAAAAAACTTGGATATTCTATGCATATCAAAAAAGTTGAATGCTCTATGTTTCATACCGTGGCGTGATAGATTCGCATATCATGACGTGTAATTTTTGCTCAAATGTAGTCATATTACGCGACATTCTGAAATTTTTATGTTCTATTGGTATTTCAACTTCTACTAGTTGTTTTTCATGTTCTATTATTTGTTTTTGATGTTATACTAGTTTTTTATATAATATTTGTTGTGTTTTATTTTTTACTAGTTTTTTTTTAAAACTTGTTTTAATTGTCTTTCATATTAAGTTTAGTATTTTTCATGTTTTACTAGTTGTATTTCATCTACTACTTATTGTATTTTATATATATTTTTTAGTTATTTTTCATGTTATACTAGTTGTGTTTCATTTTTTTATATTTGTCATTCATTTTGTACTGATTGTATTTCATATTCTAATTGACCAAATGAGAATTAGATTTATTAAATTGACCTTGAACTACAATTCCCTATCCTATAAATTTGTGCAGGAAATTCTCAGCACAAATATCGTTCGTTTGCCAGTAACTTTGTGCATATATCTAAAATCCCCTCTATAAAATTACGAATCTGTAATTATGAAGCGGTCCCGAAGAGAATGAGTCATCGTGTTCCAATCATATAATTTATTCCAAAGGTAGGAGTATCGATGAAACCTTTTTACTGTGTATTGATTTGCATCATATTTGACAAAACGGTTATGTAAGAAATTATTCGTGAATTAAATTAACGGGTAGAAGTATGAGTAAGAATTTTTTTTTAATCTTATATAAGATAATTGATAAATATAAAATTACTAGTATCGTGTTCGTGCGTTGCAACGGAACATATTATAGAATTGAATAGAATATGAAAAGACCTTTTTTATTTGACATTCATAAAAATTTTTTTAAAAAAATTAAATGAAAATAAAAGACACAAATAAAAAAAATTCAAATAATAAATAACAATAAAAGAAACAACAACAAATGAAAAAAAAAAACAGATCAAATATAACATGAAAAAAAAATATTGAAGTATCATTGCAATTTAATATCTAATTTTATTTACAAGCAATACAAGTCATTAAACGATTTAGAGGAGAAATGATCTGGACAAAATTGAAAAAAAGATATGATTAAATAATTCAAATAAGAATTTTCTCTACATATATATTCTTGATGAAAATTATTTTAACAATGAAAATTTCTCTACATATCATTTCTCTAAACAAAAGTTCTAGATATTCTTTATTTTCTCTGCAGATCGAAAAGATATAATTATTCATATTAGCACAAGATCTACTATTCATCTATTCACAAAGATATAGTAGCCCTAAACAAAGTATGAAAATATATAATTGTTTTAATTTTCATTATCAAAACTATAAAATAGATGTATTCAATCAAAAGAATGTAGATTATGTGATTAGATGGCTAATATTCAATTCAAAAATTAATCTTACAATTTCAGTTATTGACAAATCAGGACAAGTATGTGCATAATATAAGAATGGAGATAAGTAAAATTAAATTAATTACTATACGATTCTTATGTATTAATAAATAATTGCTTGCTATTTCTGCATCTCTCTGGTGATGACCATATGAGTCTATAACTTAATTTCTAGACATTTTTTTCCTCGAAAGACAAAAGGTCAAAGAAAATCTCTACCAAACCACCCATAAAAGATTCATCGCCATTTCCCTCTGATTCTGATTCAGTAGCCTTTTTAAATTTTATATATACTTTATTTTTTTTCTCCTTTAAACATGTTTCAGATTCTCCACATGATATTTTTGGTGATTAAATTTCACAATTGTATTCACTCTGCATTAAATAATAGGATCATGATGATAAATATTGTATATACATAATACATTGCAATTTAATACAACATAAAGAGAATGTGAAGTTGTTAACTGAGATTGTTTGCATATTACCCCTTGACACTTTCCATATTTTTCAGTTCATATGATATAAATTATGAAAAATTTCAATTATTAACTTCCTCATTATTACCATATTCACATCTACATGCATAATTTATAATTTACATTTATAATAGCGCTTCGTGTGAAAGTTTGTTTATATGTTCGAAACTCAATTAGTGAATCAAATTAAATATCTTCAATTGAGAGACTCGATTCTAATTTTTATCTAAATAAACTAAATATGTGAACAAAGAATACTTAATTTCTCTGAACATGTTATCTCTCTCACATAATATAATTTATGGCGGATTTAAGGAAGCAGGGAGGGTATGCTCCCCCAATAAGGAAATAATTTAATTGGAATAATATAAAATAGCTGTAAGGAGAAATAAGGAAACGAATTGCTAAGGATTTATTCTATTTTAATGTCATAAACCATGTAACAGTCTGTGTGACAAGTATGTTTTTAACTAAATGTAAACTTCTACACATAAAATAGATGTATATAATCAAAAGAAGACAGATTAAGTGATTGGAGGGTTGATATTCAATTCGAAAATCTATCTTTCAATCTTAGCCGTTGACGGATCAGGACAACTACGTGCATAATATAAGAATGGAGATGTATGATAATGATTTAATTTGTACATAAATAGAACAATATCATTTTTATTTTTATAATTAGATTGGTTTATATGGTGTATATTATTGTTTTTTATTGCTTAAGATAAGTGGCTAGCGTTTTTTTTTTTATTAGAATAATAAAAGAGTGAGTCTATGGTACTATGCATATTACGGGTTGTTACCGTGCTACGGCTTTATATTCGAGTTTTCAAATCTTAACGGTCGATCCGAACCGTTCATCTTGTTCTCCATATTAATATGTGTAGACCAAATTTTACATTTTTTGAAATTTTTTTACTATTTTTTTAGATATTTAGAAAATCACTTGATCTAAAAATTCTAGACCATCCAAAAATAGTGATTTTCAATAAATCTAAAAAAATAGTAAAAAAGTTTCAAAAAATGTAAAATTTGGTCTCCAAACACATATTAATATGGAGAACAAGATAAACAGTTCGGATTGACTGTTAGGATTTGAAAACTCAAATATAGAGCCATAACATGGTAACAAATCGTGATATGCATAGTACTATAGACTCACTCATAATAAAATATGAATAGTACTAATTTTATACCGGTATGAATATGAAAATATTTCTATATGGTCTGTGCCGTATTCATTCATTGACGTCACTCCTAACTAAAGGACTTAATTACTGAGCCAATGGATTTCACTATACTAAGAGAAATATGAGTACTTTTTTTCTGTTGCACTGCTGATACCATCATGATGGCATCATATCATACTATAAATAGTTAAGCTCCAATAAATTTGCTTCCTTGTGAGGACCTAACCTGAGAGCATCCCTAAAATGTAAATTTGGTTAAATTCTCTATACTCGAAGAACCTGCTGCTAATTGGTGTTATACTGTCATACAATTTCGCATGCTCACATTAACTCGCCACCCATAATTAAATCTACCAAACAACTACTACATTGTTCATTAATTCATTTTTTTTATTGCCACAACCACCCGGTGGAGCTGTGCCCCCACTTCTTTTTCTATTTAAACATGACTACACATGTTACCTCTCACTATCTCACACACTCAAACACACCACTGAGTAACACTCTCACTCGCACACTAACAATGAAACCCACCAGTCTCCTAGCATTAGCTCTCATCCTTGCCCTTGCCACAACTCCAGTCCTTACAAGTGCAACCGTGACATGTTCCGATGTGTACAGTAATCTGATGCCGTGTTTAGGATACGTGCAAGGAGGGCCCATGCAGAGCTCATGCTGCAGCGGTATCCGAGACCTTCTGTCTGCTGCTAGCACAAAGGCAGACCGCCAGACTGTGTGCGGATGCATCAAGAGTGTTGCATCTAGCGTCGGGGGGTCCTACAGCAGCCGTGCCATGGGAATCCCTAGCCAGTGCCACGTCTCTATGCCTTATAAGATGGACCCCAACATCGATTGCGCAAAGTAATTATTCATTTTTGTTATCTAAATTATTTTTGTTGAAAAATTATATTACTAATTACATAAAGATAATATCTCGACCAATTTACAAGACAATTAAGTCCTAAGCAAGTCCCGTTGCCTTTCCAAAGAAATCTTCTACGGATTGCATCTATTTCCATTATTATCCCTTTTGGGATTTTGAAGGGTGCTACTGTATTTTATTATAAAGAGTAGTTGATAGTTAGTTAGAAAGCTTCAGCGTTTAAATTTGGTTTTTTGGTATTTTATTTAAATTTGGCTTTTACATTTTTTGATTGAGACTGTCCTGCACGATGTAAGGCTGTAAATATTTTTTCTTATATTAATACAAATCGTTAGTGAGCAATTGGTCACTGACCCTCAAAAAAAAAAAATACTAATAAAGAAAAATTGAAATCTTCACTTTTGCGTTCAATTTTGTCTCTTTTTCTTATGATTGAATTTTTTTTGGCTGTGCAGGATAAACTGATATTGGAGACTATTTTAATGAGTGTGGTTTTAGAGCACGGGATTGAAGACGGACGAGAAATTGTTATTTAAATAAGTAATATTATACTTGTAATGGGGTCGTTACCGTACCGATTAAAAGCAGAGAAATATTTGGACTTCAATTTGATATAATTATTTAGATTGCTCATGTGATGTGTTGATGTACCACAGTTTTTAAATAAGCAAATTTGTTTTAAAAGAAAACGTTTTCTTTACTGTGGCTAATTAATTGGTTGAATTCTTTCTTTCCGTATCTGTTGCACTCTCTCTCTCTCTCTCTCTCTCTTAATTGCAATTTATAATTAATTTTTAAGATGGAGTGATTTAAAAATTATGATTGCTAAACTCGGTAATATGACTAATTTTAATTTATGGTACATTTGGGTGACACAGAAATAGTGTTAATTCAAAAATAACTGTTATTTTTGACGAGCTATTCTTAATATAACATATTTGGATGAAAAAAAAAAATACTATTTTCAACAAAGAAATAGCTCAAATTAGCTGCTATATTGTTATTTCTATAAAATATTGAGTTAGCAGCTTTTTTGAATTCAAAAATAACTGCTATTTCGAAGTATTGCTTGATTCATTCCTTAATGTTTTCCGAAATGGAGATGCTCATAATGCAGGTGTCCTTCCTGGATTATTTTATTTTCATTCTTTAATACAAAGTCCTGTCGGCAGGATTTCGTGGTGTATAAAGTTCTGTAGCGAAGTACAAATGTGTCATGTGAACTGTGAAGCCAGAATGATTTATGTCGACTGATCATTCTCTGAACTTACAAGGTTTACATAGGTAAAATTTCCAGAATCAAATGCTCCGATTTTCCTCCAACAGTTTTAAATAATGGTGCAAATGAATATAAATTAAAGTTTTGCCTCAAGTTTTTGTTATAAAATTTCTACTATATAATTTTATAATATTGTATGTACTTGTAATACTTTATTTTTAATGAAATACCTATTAAAAAAATTTGTAAGCGGCGCTGGTTTTCAGCTTCTTCACCGACATAGATGATATGGAACAGGTTGCCAAGGATTTTATGGATCTGATCGACAAAAATAAGGAAAGAAAGCCGAAGAAATTTAAAAGCTTTCTGTTTAGGCAACAAGAATTGTCTTGTAGGTAAAATTAATTTTCCGAAAACTAGTGTTATTGTCACTAAAAGTTTCTCGCGGGCCGTAAGAATTTCGAAGGACTCAACAGATAAAGGGACGCGAATTCCCTGTTTGATTATCTCGAATTCTCGATAGTTATCTGTACTTTTTTATAACCTTTATAAAGAATGTTTGGATCATTGGATGTACCTTTTCATATTATCTAAGGAATTAAAAATATATAAAAATATTTTTCTCTTCTGAGTGTGTTTTTAAAAGCGATTATTCTCGCTATAAATGAGATTAATATATTACAAAATTGACTAGTTTAATAGAGTCATAATCAAACTGGACTGAAGATTTGAACTTCTTTTTGAACAAATTAAGATATTTACCTTTACCCATCTGATAGATGCAAAAGGAAACACTAATAAGTACAGATGGTACAATAAATAGTTCATAAAATTAGGTAGAGCCCAAACAAAGTCATGTGATGCGTGGGCTCTTATTCTACACCTTAGCTAACTATTTAATTACTCTTCTCACCGACAATCAAACATGCATTCCAACGTCATTTATTTGTTTGTCTGTCATGATTTTTTTTAGAATGCTTCTTTTTCTATTGGTGTAGATATTGGTAGAGCTTGATTTTAGTATCAATTAATGGGTGAATAACAAAGAATTAAATAGCGTTTATCGCGTCATATATAATGAAATGATAGAAAAAAATATATATATACTATAGCTACATTGTGCCGCTATAATGTCAATAGCACTATAGTTTTTTCTATGGTTCGAAAACACTATAGCATCGCTATAGCACGCTATTTAGAATCCTAGTTAATAATATCAATCATTACTATCTTCACAAAGTACAATACATCTTTTTAGTCGATAAAAAAATAAGAATAATCATTTCTGTACTCGCGCTACAGTAACTGCATTTAGAGAAATAATGTATTCTGGTTCCCACTAATTATTGTTCTAAAAAGATATTATATAGTCTCAACTAATTATTATTCTAAAATCCCAGCAGCGCCTTTTCAAAGCCTTGACACTAATTCCGCATCAACATTTATCTAACAAAAATAGTTGACCTCATAAAAATAATTACTTCAGTGCATATATATTAATACTTTCAATACTTATATATTAATACTTTCAGTGTCATATGTAAAAAGAGGAGGGGTCAAATTACAACATTATGACAGTTTAGATCTCCACAAGCAGTTATATAAAAATTACAATATTGTTTACTATATAGATATAAATACTTGTGTTCTTTGAACTATATATTTCAAGATTTGACTATTAATATTAAAAAAAAGTTATAGATCTAGAACGATTGCGGTCCCCACAAGCAATTATGGTAGTTTAGGTGCGGGTATGACGTCAGAAATTTCAAAAAAAGGTGCGAGTACGATTATTTAAAATAATTAATTTATCATTTACATTGTTTACTATATAGATATAAACAATTTTGATTAGATATCCCATGTCCATCGGACCACCCCAGATTTCGAACTAATTAAAATTTATTCATATCAATATTAGAGAAGTACTAATGCCAGACACTACTAGAATCTAGGTTTTTAGCATGGGTAAGTAGTGTCCATACAATAAATATTTACATTTTTGACACAGTGAAACTTGTTGCATGAGTAGTCCCATGCAACACGTTTGATGATTACTTATGCAACTGTCTCTTATTTACTCATGAAACAAATATTTGGTGACCTGTGATCCACCAGCAAAAATAGAAAGTATATTTTAATAAATGTCCATCCAACAACTCATCTCATACCCATGCAACAAATCCCTCGAATTTAGACTAAATAGTTGCATGGATTACCCATGCAACAATTATTTGAGAACTATTTGTTGCATTTGGCTTACCCATTGTTTATAATCTAGACTAAACAGTTGCATGGGTAACCCATGTAACAAGTTTGGAGGATAATTTGAGAACTATTTGTTGCATGCAACAAGTTTTGATGATTTTTTAGAACTATTTGTTGCATGAGACTATCCATGCAACAAGTATTGAATTTTTGGATAGTGACTTTTCTATATATATATTTGATCTCTCCCTTCAAATTAAATATATTTTTATAAATTACAGCAGCATATTAATTTGTTCACATCCTACTTAAAAAGTAAATGAGATACACAAATAATTCGAAAAGTTAAATTATAGAATCTTAAAATTTTGGTCTTAAAAATAAACCTTACAAAGTAATTGAGATGCAAAACAATTCACCAAATTGTCATGCAGCACATTACACAAAAAAATACCAATTAATAACCATCTTTATGGGTTTGATTGTTAATGTTTAGGCACCAACCAAGTGCTTCCTCAATAGGGCCTAGTTTGGGATTTTAACCCTGAACAATATTTAGTGTAGAACTCAAGATATTTAGCAAAGTTCACATTTTTTTTTTTACTTTTACCTAGCAGACATCTACCAGGTTTAAGGATTGTGTAACCTAGTTTGGATCTTACTTCTTACAAATTAATCCATCAAAAGATCTAAATTTTCTACTCGATCTATCCCTGCAACTAAAACAAAACAGATGGAGCCAAAATACTCAAAATACATCAGGGCAAACAGATTTAAACCAAACAAACATCTAAGGTAATAGCATAAAACTCCAAAAGAAACATAGAAACACAAAACTTGAATCATTCTAAGCTCCAATTTTCTGATATATGCAATGATAGTTTGGAAAACATTCTAGTTTTAAAGAGGTTAGTCAAATAAATTTATAATTTAATCCAAAATGAAAAATGATATAAAATGGGCTACAGCTAAGTGAGTGAATGGAAAGAGGAGAGCTGAGAACTTATTGTCCCTCCAAGTCCGCTTATATTTCTGTTCAGATTTCACATGAAAAATGTATATTGAAACAAATCAATCAAAATAACTTACATTGTTTGTAAGAGAATGATTTTGTTTTTTTTTTTTAAAATAGTGAAAGTGTCCACTGATTTCTATTTTGAAATCATAGAACTATAAGTAGGTACCTAAAATTTGTACATAAGCACAAATGAGTACAAGTACAGACTACATTATCTAACTTTTACAAATTAGTCCTTCTAAAGATACTAAATCTAGCTTATCCTTAACTGCAACTGTCAACAGCTAAGAACAGGGTATTCAAAATATATTAACTGTGTCCAGTTGCCATCCAACTTAATGAAATGATTTATATGGTTGGATGGCAACTGTCAACATCCTACTTAATGACATGATTTGTTCACATTAGAAACAGTTCTTTCTGAGGATTACACTAACATTCGATATCAAAATGTTGCACCTTAAGAAACCAACAGTACAAAACAAGCAAACACCAGCGGCTAATATATAAGAGCCCAAAACACAAACAGAAAGGAGAAACAAAAGAATTGAAGTAATTATAAATCTGGATACTAGTAAGGGATTTGGTGTCCTTTGATAAGTCCATTTAAACAATTAGGTAAATTCATCCCCAGCATCTTCAAATTCACAAAAAAAGGTAAAATAAGATGAAACAAAAGGAAAGGAAAATACATTAGTTGTTCAGAGATGCAGATGAAAAATTTGGCTCAGAAGTTATATAATTTTTAAGCAAATTAAGACCTTTTGTAAGGGTATAAAGAGAAACAAGAGAGAAATTACAAAAAAAAAGTCCTCTTGCACAACTGTCGATCTACAAAGGATAATATAAAACAGGAAAAAAGTGATCAACAGATAGTATGCCTCAAGTAGAAATGAAAGCCTCTATTGTTTTTTTGGAAAACCCAAAAATATGAAGATTTGTGCAAGTTCTTAATACACCACACAATTTTCCAAAATTTTACAACCAAAAGAAGAAAGCTAGACATAATTATTGAAGACACGTGTGAGACTCAAGTGCATTTCTTCAGGTTCAAATCTATCCTTGATTCCATTCTTAGGTTCTTTCTAATTTTAGAATTAACGAGGAATTTGCGCAATACTTTGCAAAAGTTAGTATTTGCTTTTGGACATTTACAAATATATATATGTATATATAATTTCGATTCTCCTCCACCCCCTCCAAAACCCCACTTAATTGCAAAATTCACTAAAACATTGCTTTTACTGGAAAAACAGACTTGAAAAGAAAATTTTCTTCATCAATTTCAATAATACAGGGATTTAACAATCCAACCAGTTAGCATAGTTGGCTGGTTCAACAACCCATATAAATCCTCCAGTGATTTAACTGGACACAGCAACATATAAAATTAGAAATTAAAATACTAAAATATACTAATTGATGAGAACTTGGATTCAATCATACTAAATCCTTAAATTGTGCGAATAGGTAATTGGTCAGAACTTAGATTCAACTAATATATACTACTAATTAATGAGAACTCTGATTCAATTAGATTAAACCCTTAAATGGTGCAAATAGGTAGTTGGCCAGAACTTGGATTCAATTTTAGGTACAGGATTTGGGAATCTCGGATCTGTTCTCATTAATTCACATTTTCGCATTCTTTCTCACTAATTCTCTAAAAAAAGAGCAGTAGATATTATACCATCTAAGGGATCTGTGTAAGCTGATGCAAAGTAGAAGAGGAGAATGACATTTGCATAGAAGCCGGTGCAACAAGCTAAATTTTACCTATGTTAAAAATCAGAATTCTAGTAGTGAGATGCTCCTTCCGTGGTTGGCTTAAAAAAAAATATACTATAAAAAGTTGCGTAGATGTCTTCTTTGATTTGTAGGGAAAGAAATACTCGTCGTTTTTTCTAGTGTTGATATTTAATCCTGAAGACTAAATTGCTAGGTTGAAGGTACATATTTAATCAACCACTTGAAGTTGATTGGAGAGCATATAGAGAGGTGAATGAAATATGGAAGCTGCTAAAAAAAAATGAGTTTGATTGTAGGTAGGGGTGTTCATCGGTTTGATTCGGTTTTAAAAATAGAATTGAACTGAAGCAATTTAGCATTACAATCAAATCAAATTGAATCAAAATTTTATTTCAATTTGTTCAGTTCAAACCGAAATATATTAATTTTTTATTTAAAGTAATTGATTTATAATAAACCGAAGTACATTAAGAAATAAGCTAGAGTATTAAGAAATAAATTAAGATATTAAGAAATAAACCAAAGTATTTAAAACAATTGATTAAGAAATAAACTGGGGTAGTCCGAAGTAAATTCATAATATATAAAGTTCGGTCAGTCGGTCCGGTTATTTCAAATTTGAAAATTTTTTAACAGAATCAAACTGAAGTTATAATTCAGTTTTAAAACGCAAACAAAACCAAACCTTTAAACCGAAAAACCGAACCGTTTGATCCAAACTAATTTGGTTCAATTCAAAACCGACTAAACCGGACCCAATGAACCAATTAGGGACATCTCACAATGCTAAAGTGGACTGGCTGATAGTCTAGATAAGGAAGGTAGCTCTCTGACCGAAGAGTATACTGGCTTTACATTTCCTACTGTTAAATTTTAGATAGTTGAATACAACCAGTGTAGCAGCTACGATATCATCTGTAACATGCTTATACTGTACTCTCTGTTGTGATTGGAAATAAAGGCCTAAGGGCAAGAAAATTTGCAAGCAAAAAAAAAAAAGGAGTTACATGTCTATAATTAGTGTGAAAATTCATGCACAAAGGGAACTTAAGGATTAATTAGATTATGAAATCGCAATTAGTTAAATAAATCAATTAGAAGGATTTACAAAATTTAATTATGAAATTAAGTATTATTATACTCTAACCCGCTATGTATTTTTGCATAAAACATACATGCATCACATACATTATCAATAATATAACATAACATTGCACAACTTTATTCATTCATTAAAATAATATAAGTCTAAACAAATGACAATGACAAGCATGACCAGTAACACATCCACCATCATACTTGTTTAATGTATCAATTATTCAAAACAATAACATAAAAACTATAAAATAACCAGTGGCGTGCATTCTTTGGTACGAGCATGTGGTTCGAACTCACAGAAACCACAACAATAAAACCAAAACACAAAACAAAGGAACAAAATATTACAGATAATTAAAATGATGTGTGCAGTGCATTCTTTGGTATTAGCATGCATGTGCTAATAAAATGCAATTAATCGAACTTTACTGCTTCATGCATACAGCCCATATTATATTTACTAGAATTAATTCAGTACATAGTAGGTACAGGAATTAGCAACTGACCAAAGACTTGTTTTGCCTGATCAGGCACTAATTTTCTTGAGCCATACAGAAACAGGACCTCAATTTCAACTTCAAACTACAACATTTGACTTAAAACTGCATTTTTTTAACTACAATATTTATGTACAGATACTAATTTCCAAACCATTACATAAATATATAATTTCTAAACCAATCAAAAAGATAGATCAATGAAACGACATTACTAAAATTAACTAAAATCTTTTTATCTTATTTTTTAGGTAGAAAAATAAAAGTCTAGCCTATCAATTTTTATTTAATTCTCCATAAAGAATTTTCATTTCAGTTTCAAACCTACGATCACCCACATAAAAAATATTGGCATTTGTTATTAAATCAAATGCTGATTCTTATATATATATATATATATTTTTGACAAAGAAAAAGAGTCTAGCCCTTATTTCATCAATCATGAAGTTACAAAGGATATCTAACTAAATAAGAGAAACAATTTTGAAAAAGGATCTAGTCCTTATTTCAAAGAGGAGGGTTCAAATGCCTCCATTTTTAAAAATTTAAATAACTCAAAGTTTAAAACTTAAACGTCAAAATAAAACCGTTAGATATGATCTATGTTATTTTCTCTATATGCCTATAAAAAATTATCACATTTTGATTTTGCTTTTATGTGAATAAATAAGTTAAAAATTCAACGTTTAGAAATTATCCACATTGATATATATTTTTGCAAGCTCAAGATGACAACCAAAATAAAGTTAAAATGCCATAATTTTTTCTACGTACATAGATAAAATGATGTAGTTCACATCCAACGGTTTTATTTTGAATTTTAAGATTTAAATTTTAAATTATTAAAAATTTTTTAAAATAGAAGTATGATGAAAACACAAAAAATGAAGACATTTGAATCCTCTTCTATTTCAAATATCTTTACCTTGATAAAAGCATTTCCTTTATCTGATGTTTTTATCTAATCCACGGTGTCCGAGGAACTCCAATCCATGCTTATATCGACTGTTACACTGGCTGGACGCCACTATCTCCGCTCCGATTCCCTCAAATTTGCACTTGAACTCATCACATTCAGGTTATAGAAAGTCAGATCGGAGACAACCATGATTTTTTGTATGTCAGGCGCTTCGGCACCAGTACAAGGAGGTCGTGCTCTGAGATTTTTGTCGGAGATCACGTAAAAAAAAAATTGGGATCTTAATGTAGAGAATAAAAGAATTAATCACTTTGAGACATCCATAAGAAAATATAAAAGAAAAGAGAGATCGCAAAGGCTCTGGCAACGAATAAGAGTTGTTTTTTTTTTGTCCAGCATGACTTCTAGAAAGCAACTATTTAATATATTTTTTTAAATTAGAAATCACTATACATCCGTAAAAACTAAAATAGAAATTGACATATTAAATTACTAATCAGAATAATTTTTTAATTGTAGATGGTCTAAACTCTAAGGATCTCCTATTTTATAATAATTTTAAAATAAAAATAAAAATTGTCACATTAAATTAGAAATTAACTAAGAACTTCTATTTTTATAATATTTTTTAATTTGTTTTTCTGCTCTTTCTTGAACAAAAACTTAGGTTCGAAAAAAACACCTCTTGTTTCTTTTCTAGATCAACGAATCTTCAGGAATATGCTCCTGAATCTAAAGCCACACGAAGCTTTGGGCCGGGACGCTCTATCTTTTGACATCTTAATATGTATTCCTTCGTTATTTCTTTTTGTGAATTCTCTCTCTTTTTTTTCTTCTGAGTTTCATCCAATTTTTTTTATTTCTTTTAGTTTATGGATTTCGTCAAATTTGATGGTTTCTTTTAATATTTGGATTTCGTTCAAATTTTTTTAGTTTCTGAATTTTAGTACTTCACAATGCTGATATCTATTTTTGTCCAAATTTCTCAATTCAATTTAGGTTAATTTTCTATTTTTTAATAATTTTTAATCAGCTTGCTTTTCTTCGTTGCACCTAAACCTAGGTTCGAAAAAAAACTCCTCCTTCTGGCCTTAATCAACGAATCTCCGGGGGTATGCTCGTGAATCGCCACTCAAAGCTTCGCACCAAGACGCTCTATCTTTTGACATCCATATTGATAGGTATTCTTCCATTACTTCTGTTCGTGAATTCTCTAATAGCATGTTTGTTTCAGAATTTCATCCATCTTTTTTTTTATATTTCTTTTAATTTTTGGATTTCATCCAAATTTCTTTAGTTTGTGAAATTTAGGCACTTCACAATGAATCTGTTTTCTTTATTTGTCCAAATTTCTCAATTTATGTTAGTTTCCATCCTTTTTAATAATTTCATCTACTGATTTGGTCTTTTCTTAATGACAGTTAATTAAATTTTTTGGTATTAGACATCTCTGGTATCATATTTGATAATTATTAAAATTACTTGGAGCTTATAAATAAGTTAATGGATGGTTAATTTAGTTCAAGAGGGCACTGGTACCAACAAAAACATGATTTACTTTTATAACAATAATCTGGCACATTTTCAGGAATACTGGTACCAACATACTGGATTACTGTGACGCTATTTTTTAAGAAATATACTTTTGTGAGTTGAAAAAATATACATAGTGGCACGTTTACATGGAGCTTACTTCGAGTTTTCTGAATTGTCAATTGTTTTTTATTAAAAAAATATGCTTAATGGCACTTTAATATAGTGCAAATTTAGCTTATTTTTCTAAATTGTCAATTCAAGATAGAGTTCTTATATTTGTGGATTAAGAATATATTAAAAAGAACAAAAAAAAATTATCAGCAGCACTCATATTATGTATAATAATATGAAGGACAATATGGTCTTTATAATAAATTTAATTAACACTTATCCTATATTCTTAATCCTTTATACTTGTCAAACATGAGAGTAGAGTTTTTTTTTTTTTGATTGAAACATGAGATTAGAGTTACACCTAGGTGATCCAAGCCCATCACTGTTTCGTTTGGGCTTTTCGCCATTGAGAGCCCATCCTTCAAAACTTTCAGCGATATCTCAATTTGCGCGATTCGATCCATCGTAACTGTATTCGGCGGGTCGATTCTCCATTTTCTTATTTATTTTACGATTCTTTCTTCTTAATTTTTTTGGTTCGCTATTTTTCGCTAAATTTCGCCTCCCCCAGTTGAAAATCTGACTTGAATTTCCTACAGGTATTTGATTTTTTTTTTCCCCTCGAGGTGCAAATGCACGATCAAATTTTGGTTTTGTTATGAAGTTTTTCCTCGGTGTTGTTGTTATTGTTACTATCTATAGTGTGTTTTGATTTTGTTTGATGGATCTGAGAATTTCTCAACCGGAACTAAATACCGCACGAGAGTTTTTCAATCTCTCCATCTTCCATTTGGGTGAATTCCAGCCAAGTTGGTTAATGCAGAATTGCTATAGGGGTGACTCAATTATTTTTGGTTTAAATAAAATACTGATATGGTAATTCCCATTTGTCCTATTACGTATTATTTATTGGAAATTTGCGAAAATTTTATGTAATTCTGGCTATTAAACTGGTTATTGGTAATGTATAATGGTAAGAATCTGACTTTTCTTGTGCTTATCAGCGCGACAGAGTTGTCCATCCTGTTACAGGGATGTGACAGAATGCGATTGAAATGGAGATGAAAAGAGATACAATGGTTTGGCGAAGAGATGCTATCTCAATTGCATTGGTTTTGTGCATGATTGCTTTAAGTTTGATTGGTTCGCTTGGGCAACTATCTGAAGTAGATGGAAAGGAGGTAAGAGTTAATCAAATTCCGAATCTACATCGAAATCTTTCTACAAATATTGCATTAATTGTGTTTACACCAGAATTGTATCATCTAATCATACTGTGATTATCATCCATCATCTATTTTGAAAGTTCTTGTTTTTTCAGTTTTTTATTGCTAGGGCTGGAACCATGCAGTTCATACTGTGCTTATCATTCATCACGTTGAGGAGCCTATATGAACTGCATTGTTCCAGCCCTAGCAAAGCCCTACCAGTAATTCTAGTTTACTGCCCCCATTTTATGTCTAATCTGGTGCAAAGTACCTCTTGACTCTTGATCTTGCATTCTCTGAAAGTTCGTTCATACCCCCTCCTGCCTCAAAAAAAAAAACAAACAGAGAGAGAGAGAGAGAAGCCGGGTGGACTATGACTGTTGGAATTTTGAATTGTTTATTACCAACTCGTTGCTGTATGCTTCGTGTCATTTTGGCATTTTCACAGAACCTCAGAAAAAATAATGGAAAAGAAATTTGCAGTCACAAACTGTACCAGTTTTACTCATCAGAATTTCTATCCAAGAAAGATATTAAAAGTTAATATAACCAACAGAGTCATGACCCAAGTTTTTCTTTATCTTGTTAATTTTACTCTCTTAAAAAAGAAATTTCAGTTTTGTAGTCTGAAGTAACATTTAATAGGTGGAAAAGCTGTGGCGAAGTTGTGGCTTCAACCCAAGAGAAGTAAGAGAGCAGCTATCCAATTCTAATGTCACACCTAAGGAACTTGACCTTGCTCTCCAGAACTGTCTCATTGACCGACACAACCCACCAATACACATCCCCGTAACACGCCACACAAAATATCCCCCTGCCCCTTATTCAGACCATTTTATTGCTCTGAGGCATCAATTAGTGGCTAAGCTAAAGGCCCAGGCTTCAGCTCACGAAATTAGGCAGAGAGCTGGTCCCACTGCCAGGTCACCCAGTCCAGGTCCGGCACCAGTGCCTTCTCCCTCAGATGCACCTACTCTTCCACCTTCAATTCCCATTCCAGCTCCTCCACCAGCTAGGGTTTTACCATTACCTATAAAAACTTTCTCACCTCCCCCGAAGGCTGTTCATCATGCACAGGTTGTTAAAAATAAAAAACCACAACAAGAGCACAGCAATAACTTCTTGTTGATCGAGGCTGTTATGTTCTCAGTTCTGGGGACATCATTATTGGCGTTTATCCTTTTTTGCTGCTATAGATGTAAGAAAAAACGGGATTTCCATGCATACATCCAGAGGGATGACCGACCACTTCTGAGCTTGAGTTTAAGTGATTTTTCAGGTAACAACAAATAAACAAAATAATACCTATGCTTGACCTAGACTTTATTAAAAAAACCTTAAAACCCTAAAAAATTATTGATATGTGAAATTGTGCCGGTACCCTTTTGGTGCCTAGTGGTTTGTACAGCTACAATTGCCTGGAATGGTCTTTTGCAGGTACTATGATGAAATTTAAATGATACAAAAATATCAAGAACTATGAAAGTGTTGCTTTGTTAAGCAGCATGTATTTTAGAACTCCATATATAAATCTTTTGGTAAAATGATGATCAATTATTTATTAAATTAGGGTCGTCTCGTACTTCTTGCTCAAGTCCTATTGATATGAATAAGATTGGTGCTCTTAAGTCAGATTCAGGCCACCACCAAAATGGATTTCATCCTATCCAGTCGCAGCATGGTTGCATGTCCTCCTTGAAACTAAGCAATGCCACTGCTAACACTATGCCATTAGAAACTGTAGAGATCAAAATGACTGAACTGACCCCCAGCAAAGGCCCCCCATCAGCTGCACCTCCACCACTGCCACCACCCTTGCCACAGAAAACCATGCCCGGCCCTCCACCTCCTCCTCCTAATGGCCCACGGCCTCCAGTTGGCAGTAGGCCGGGTCTGCCACCTTCACCAGCCAGTGGTGGGTCGGGCCCGCCACCCCCACCGCCGCCAGGTGGAAACAAGCCGGGCGGGCCACCTCGACCGCCAGGGCCACCTGTCCCATCAAAGGCGCCGCCCCCGCCACTAAAGGCTGCACCAGGCACGGTTTTTAATGGAGGGGGGCAGAAACCTAAGCTGAAGCCATTCTTCTGGGATAAGATCTCAGCAAATACCGAGCAAGCCGTGGTTTGGAACCAAATCAAATCTGGCTCTTTCCAGTAAGCTTCTACCATATTCTTTTGACTGTTGTCTTAATTACTAGTATTTCATTTTACTCCAGGATGTTAAATTGTTCCAGTTAGGTAGTTGTTACCAATATTAGATGCTTTTCACATAGGTAAGTGAGCTTGTATGGAAATACCCTGGTTCAATCCTCAAATAGTCAAGCATAGTTTCCAAAATGAAATCTCTGGTGTTAAATCTATTGCATGCCAAGAAAGTTATCAGCTAATCTCCTGATTAATTGGTAATCTTGCCTCAATTTATGAGAACGTTATTGTCCCTACTCTGATTAAGTTTCCAAATATCTGAATTTTAGCATAAATGTTATCCTTTAAATGTGCAGTGTTTTTTTCAGACCTTATTGGCATTTTGAAAATAAAGGGCAAAGTGGTTGCTTACACCTTCAGGTCTTCAAAATCAAATTATATAATGTATTGTATGCATGCTACCTTGCTGTCATAATATGGCCGTTGCATTTATTAGAAGTTAAAAACTGAGTTCAAACAAGCAAACAGCACCTTGCAATAAAACTTTTCTGTGGAACACCCATATATAGCACGCCCTTATTGTTAGTTTACCGAATTTGCTTCTTTCATAATTTCTTCAAAAGTATATTAGCTTCTCATTTTATACATTTGAGTTTGCCTCTTATATTATGTCTATCTACTTGTATAGCGATTATCTTATCACCTTTTTACCATCTTGAAAGTAGAAAGGACAAGGTGGACATTTTCGTACCTTATAACACTAGTCTAAGTAGAAAAACTTGTTAAAATTGAAAACAGATTTAGTGAGGAGATGATAGAGAATCTCTTTGGGTACCAAGCGAATGATAAGAGCAAGGCTACTGGCATGAATGGAGCTGGCCAATTTGACCTCCAGTCCCCATGTGTCAGGCTACTAGAAAGCAAGAAATCCCAAAACCTCGCCATCTCTCTCAAGGCCTTAAACGTCAAGATTGAGGATGTGATCACTGCTGTAAATGAAGGTGACTTTAGATTTGTTCTATTAATTTTTTTTATTTTACAAAATTCTCATATTCCTGCTCCATCTCTATCATGATCCTCTAAATTTGTGCAGTATGTTTTGTTTGGGAACCCACCTTTGTAAAAAGTTCTAAGGTCCTGCTTGCTTAATTACAAAACAATATAGACTTAAACATTGGTGTAAATTAAGTTCTTTCAAAATAGGAAATGAGCTTCCTGCTGAGTTGATAGAGACATTGCTCAAGATGTGGCCAACTACGCAAGAGGAGAATAAGTTGTTGTTGTATAGTGGGGACCTTGCTCTTTTGGGCCCCGCTGAGCAGTTTTTAATTGAGTTGATAAAGGTCCATCATGTTTATGACAGACTCGATTGCTTGTATTTCATGTCTTCCTTACAAGAGGAGTTAACCACATGCAGAGAAGCTTTCTCCACTTTAGAGGTACCTACTATTACGTTTGCACCCATTGCATTGTATACTGAAACAACTGGTGCTGGAAAATTAAAAGATGGTGCATTTATTAGCATTGTTATATTTTTCTATGAAGAGATCAAGGTGCTTTAAATGATATGTTATATTTTTTTGTATAGAATTTTTAAACCTGTTTGTGTTTATTTTATTTCTTTATTCTCCATTTGCAATATTATATTTATATATTTGCCAAATAATCTCCACTTTCAATTTTTAGATAGTGTTATATCATTTCTCTTCATGTGTGGTACAGGTAGCTTGCAGGGAACTTAAGGACAGCCGAATCTTCAAAAAGATTCTAGAAGCAGTTATAAAGATTGGGAATTTTATTAATAAAGACACCAATCGTGGTGGGGCTGTGGCAATCAAGCTTGACAACTTGTTAAAACTCCGTGACTTAAAGGCCAAAGATGGAAAAACTACTCTTCTCCATGTTGTTTTACAAGAAATTATCCGTTCAGAAGGGAAACGTGTGGCATCCCAAAACTCTAACCCTAGCGGTGAATCTGATGAAGATTACTATGAGGCCCTTGGTCTAAAAGTCATCTCTGGCATTGGTAATGAGCTTGAAAACATAAAAAAATCAGCCGGACTAGACATGGATGTCATAACTAGCACTGTGGAGCACCTAGGTAAAAAATTAGAGGTTATTAAAAGAGTTCTGGAAACCAATATAAAAGAGATACAAGGAGAGTGTGGATTTCGAAATTTGTTGGAGTATTTTGTGAACCAGTCAGAAGAGGAGGTAAAATTCTTGTCACAGGAAAAGAAACGGGTTTGGGATTTGGTTGAAGAGACAGCCAAATCTTTTTATCCCAGCACAAAAAAGGATGAGGGTTTGAGATTGTTTGTGGTGCTGCGGGATTTTCTGTGGATGTGGGATAAGGCATGCAAGGATGTGAAAGAGGCAGCGGCGTCGGCTGCGAGGCCATCTAGACCTAAACGGGCAGGGTCACTAGGAGAAGGTTCCGGGTCAATGGTACGCGACCCAAGGCAGCATCTGATTCCAGCATTCAAGAGTCAGCAGGTAGATGACTCTAGTTCTGATGAAGAGAGTTAGAACAGTTTTTAGAAGGTACATGACATGAATACTAACCGCTTTCTTTGTTATGTTCTTTCTTGGGCTAATTTTATTGCCTGAGGTCTGCACAAGGAGCAAAGGAGGTGAGCATGTTGGAATAAGGATGAGAGTTGTTGCTACAACAATAAAGTGAGTTCAATTCATTCAATTCAAGGGAAGAGATGTAAAAATTAGATCAGCTATTCTTTTGTTACTTAGGCTCCAGGAATACAAAAAAAATGTAGTGAGGAATTAATTTTAATTGCATTATTTTCTCTCAGTGCGCATAAATCTGCTACTCATTGTACATACTTTACTGATCAAAACAAGTCCTTGTAGGATTTTCCTTTATCCAGTGGCAACTTGATTGAATATTGGAAATTAGTTGATTTATTATAAGCTGACTATTGTTTGATATAAGATAACCAGTTTAATAACAGTCAGTTTCTGTATTGAATTATAAATTCATTGCTCACGAAACTACATTGATAATGATAGCAGCATTAAATTACTCTCCTTTAATTACTTCACCACAAGATAATTAAAACAAAATCAATTTGATGGCGTTCCTTTGATCCGAGGTGAAGCATTTTATTTAGGCCGTCCAACTGATCTGATCTAAACAGTTCGATTAAGATCGGGTGGCTTATGGCCAATTTAATTTTCCATAGCTACATGACCTCTCTGCATGGTCTCATGCTCCTAATATGACATGTCCGGTAGTTGTTTAGTTTTGCTTTTATAAATTGGTGGTCTCCATCACCAAAGCTCTTGTTCAAAATGACACGACTTTTAATTGGTAACTGAAAATTCAGTCAGCTGGCGAGCCCATGACCAGATTTTACAAATGCTGCAACAACAACTGCCGCCACGATTGGCGTGAGGACAGACCTCACATTTTTCTTTGGTGACAATTATATCATATAGTCTTAAGTTTTTCTTTTCTTTTCCTTTTTAACTTATCCATGATCTGGTAAATTAGATATATATATAGAGAGAGAGAGAGAGAGAGAGAGCAAGTACTGGATTTCTTTGTTCTTCACTTATCCATCTATTAATTTGTTAAATGAACTTGTGTATTAGATGGTTAGATTAATGATGGTTTTAATTATGTTACCTTCTCATGGACATGATATATCATGGTGCCTATCTTTCCTTTTTATAATGATAAACTGGTTTAATATATTTTAATTCGTTTTCTTTCTTAACATTAATCAAAATTCTGATGTATGTTTCCTTAGTTCTCTAATCACTGGAACTTGGCCTCATTTGATTTACGATGTATGTTAGCGAATAATATAAATGATTACATGAAGCAAAGAAATGACACATCAATCTATTAATTCCCATATGTTAACCAGTGTCCAAGAAATTATAGATGATGATGCATTTTGTCAAAATGTTTATGTTTTATTATAAATATGTGCTTTGTTGAGCAATATTTTTTATTTGTCTTGTCATTTAAACTAGTGTGTTTCTCCTGTACAAGATTTTGAATTAAGTAATTTAAATAAATATTATTTATATAGCTACTTGACCAATAGCTGTGGACACTTATAAAGTATGCATTTTCGTAGCGCATGATATTAAATTTAAAAAATTGTTTAGTTTGAGTTTCAAACTCAAATTTAGTTACAAATAATATTTTATATAATACTTAAATTTAGAAACTAAACTAGTGAATATTGTAGATTATGGAGCTGAATCGTATTTGAAGCAAGTCAAAATATGCTGCCTCAAGGATAGTGTAATGCATTACTTTATATATGTTGGCAATTATAATGTAACGTTGTTTATATGATAATTCTTTTTTTTTTTACAGCGTCATATGTTTTATGGATGCATGCAAGTTTTCCAGTCGAAAGTCGAAACCCTCCGCCTCAAACTCTTATTACTGAGTCTGAGTGAAAACAAAACCCTGGCGGGCTGGCAATGGCATCCCGATCTAAGGAGCCTCTCTTTCGAGCTCCAAGAACGGGTTCAGTTCAGGTAGATTGGTCCGATCTTCCTCCTGATCTGCTCCTAACAATCTCCAAGAGGCTCCTTGACATCTTCGATTTCATCTATTTTCGCGCCGTTTGCAAGAAATGGCGCACCGCCACCTCAATCTCCGACTTGCCCCCTCAAATCCCTTGGCTTCTTGAAGAGAGAAGCAATGTTAAGTTTGGTGGCAGCGAAGATCTGCGTTTTTATTCCCTATTCTCTGATAAAATCCGAAACATTCATTGCCCACCCTCTCGTGGAAAGTATCTTTGGGGGCCTCCTTCACATGGTTATCTCTACGCTACCAACCTAGATATTATCAATCCAACACATTCTCTTCTCAACCCGCTCACCAAAGATGAGGTGATGATTACTTTGGAGACCTTCGGCTATCGTACTTCTCTGCTCTGTATGGGTCCAGATCCAATGGGAAGTGACCATTATTTGGCTTTCGAGAATGGTTATTTTCCTAATACAATTGGATTTTGTCAGCCACGCAATTGCAATTTGGAGTGGGATTATGTTGAATTTCCCCATCCGATTAACCACCTGGGCCATGGATGCTTCAAGGGGATGTACTATATGCATGAATCTGGTACAGGCAATACCCTGGTTGTTGACATTGCTTCTGGTGACACTTGTTTCTCAGTACCACCACCTCCTGAGACTCTTAACAGTTCTAGTTCTGACTATGTGTACTTTGTTGAGTCAGCGGAGAAGATTTTGAGAGTTGTTAAACAACAACAACAACTAAATCTACTTGGCTTGCCTGTGTCTAACACTACTACTTCCTTCGATATATATCAGCTTGAGCTTGATGATGTTGGAGATGAAAAACACAAAAAAGAGTATCGATGGGTAAAGACCAGTAGCATTGGTAACCAAATATTGTTCCTGGACGGGCGCAATGGTATCTCTATCACTGCTAGTGAGACTACCCACATAATGGGAAACTGTATCTATTACATACAAAGATGCTTTCATGATATTGTCCAGTTGAGTTGTGATGTGTATAAGTACAACATAGAGGATGGTCGGACAGAAAAAGTCCCCTCACCTTTTAAGGAAGGATACTCCTGGTTTGTGCCGCGTGTTGTTAGCAAAGTAAGTATCGCCATCCATGCCTAATTTTCTTTTACAAATGATTGATTGAATACTTGTCCTTATGGGTGTTAAAGCGATATTGTTTTGCTTCTTTGCATTGGACATCATCTTATTTTGACTAGGCTATGGTTAAATTGAAGAGTTTCCTGCTTCCTTAGCAGAATATGTGATCTGAAATATTAGTTTCAAGTCTTACGAATATTCAATGTTTGTAATCTAGTTAGTACTGTTTACCTCAAAATTTGGAGAATTCATCGTGCTGTAATTTTAGTACTTGTGTTATTTAAAAAAGCCAAAAGTGAAGTATCCTTTAGAACTATCTTGTGGTTACAGTAATGGCATCACAATTTCATAAAAGGCGTGACTTTTTGCATACCCTCCTACTCCTTAGTACATAATGAATATAGTGTATCCTGAACTTAGTAGTATCATATCTTCCTTGTCCTTATATGGATAATTCTTATTTCAAACTTTCTCTAGTTGTACCTAGTAATGTGAATAATTTTCAGTTTCATCTTCAGAATGGTTCAGAGGTAGCTGAGGAAGAGGAAGAGGTGACAGAGGGTACACCTCCTCTCCTTACACTTGGACAATATATGTCTGACATGAGTCCAATCCCATGAGGCTCCTATAAAAACTTTCTATATTCCTCTGTTTTTACTATAGCTTTGTTATGTTATTTTGATGATCTAACAGTAGCTCTTTTGTAGTAGGGTCTGATGATTACTATGTTTGTAGTAGGGGTGATGAATTGTAGTAGCTCTGTTGTGTATTGCTTTTTTTTTTTTTTTTGCATACTGTAGTTATGTAAAAACATTTCATATGCGATTGGTACTGTTTCGCCACGAACTCCAATGAGTTCTATGGATTTCTAATGAAATCGGTGGGTTATCCCACTTTGCTTAAATATATATATATATAGATGGGCTACGGTGAGTTGCGAAGTAAAACGCGTTTCTACTTCACGCCGTATTTTTATTTTGAAAGTCCAAACGACCAATCCGAACTGTTAGATGTTTAATCCATATTGAAATGTGTTTGGAGACCAAATTTTATATTTTTTGGAACTTTTTTACTATTTATTAAGCATTTTTTAAAATTGCTGTTTTGCTATGAACAGTAAAATTTTTTGAACCATCACATCAGCGACTTTCAAAATTGCTTAATAAATAGTAAAAAAATTTCAAAAAATGTAAAATTTGGTCTCCAAGCACATTTCAATATGGAGAACAAGATCGACGTTTTGAACTTTAAAATCACAAAATATAAGCGTGAAGTAAAGTAGTTGCTTTACTTCGCAACTCATCGTAGCCCATCTCATATATATATATATGAGGAGGGATCAAGTTACAACTTTTTTTGAGTTACAACAAGTTACAACAAGCATTATTTACATTTTCAAAGTCCAAATTGTTGATCCAAACTGTTAGATGTGATCTCTACAATAAAATGTGCTTGGAGACCAAATTTTATATTTTTTGAAATTTTTTTACTATTTATTAAGGTGGGTACAAAAACTAGTCAAATTTATACCATTGAATTTTGTACCCATCTTAATAAATAGTAAAAAAATTCCAAAAAATATAAAATTTGGTCTCCAAGCACATTTTATTGTAGAGATCACGTCTAACGGTTTGGATCGACGATTTGGACTTTGAAAATGTAAATAATGCTTGTTGTAACTTGTTGTAACTCAAAAAAAGTTGTAACTTAATCCCTCCTCTATATATATATATATATATATATATAGAGGACTTGGCTACAGTGCTATGAGTAGCTAAGAGGCCTCCCGTGCTACGGCTCAATATTCGACTTTTCAGAATTCTAACGGTCGATCTAAACAGCGATATGTACCATAAAAAACAGCGATATTCAATAAATCTAAAAAAATAGTAAAAAATTTTCAAAAAATGTAAAATTTGGTCTCCAAACACATATTAATATGGAGAACAAGATGAACGGTCCGGATCAACCGTTAGGATTTTGAAAAGTCAAATATTGAGCCGTAGCACGGGAGGGCTCTTAGCTACCCATAGCATATTATCCAAATCCTATATATATATATATATATATAGAGTAGAACTAGGGTGCTCTTAAGCTCACCAAAGTTTTGGTAAGCTTAACTCTAAAACTTATTAAATCGATTTCAAATAACAAATCCGAACCGTTGAAACCCGCCTACCTTACGTGTGATGCATCTACATGTGAAATTTTTAAATATTCGAATTAATTTAGTATAAAGTCAAGCGGTCAAAATTAGAAGGTTAATAAATTAATTTTAGTGCATTCATTTTTTGAACATTTTTGACCGCTTGACTTTATACTAAATTAATTCAAATGTTTAAAAATTTCACATGTAGATGCATTACTCATAAGGTAGGCGGGTTTCAACAGTTTGAATTCTTTATTTGAAATCGATTTAATGAATTTTAGAGTTAAGCTCACCAAAATTTTGGTGAGCTTAAAAGCACCCTAGTTTTACTCTATATATATATATAGGAACATGCTAGCGTGCTATGCATAGCATAGAACCCCTCTATGCAACGGCTTGGATTTTGAGTTTGCAAAATCCTAATGGTCGATCCGAACCGTTCATCTTGTTCTCCATATTAATATGTGTTTGGAGACCAAATTTTATATTTTTTGGAATTTTTTTACTATTTCTTTAGATTTATTGAAAATCGCTGTTTTTTTATGGTACAGATTTGCTGAAAACAGCGATTTTCAATAAATCTAAAGAAATAGTAAAAAAATTCCAAAAAATATAAAATTTGGTCTCCAAACACATATTAATATGGAGAACAAGATGAACGGTTCGGATCGACCATTAGGATTTTGAAAACTTGAAATCCAAGCCGTTGCATGGAGGAGTTCTATGCTATGCATAGCATGCTAGCATATTCCTATATATATATATATATGACGTGGCTACGGTGCTATGGGTAGCTAAGAGGCCTCCATGCTACGGCTCAGATTTTGAGTTTTCAAAATCCTAACGGTCGATCCGAACCGTTCATCTTGTTCTCCATACTAATATGTGCTCGGAGACAAAATTTTACATTTTTCTGATTTTTTTTACTATTTATTAAGCCACTTTGAAAACCCCTGATCCAATGGTGGCTTAACTCAACAATAAAACCAGAAACTACCGTTGGATCAGCGGTTTTCAAAGTGGCTTAATAAATAGTAAAAAAATTCAGAAAAATGTAAAATTTGGTCTCCAATCACATATTAATATGGAGGACAAGATGAACGGTTCAGATCGACCGTTAGGATTTTTAAAACTCGAAATCCGAGCCGTAGCACGGAGGCCTCTTAGCTACCCATAGCATATTAGCCAAAACCTATATATATATATATATATATATATATATATAGTA
This sequence comes from Carex pumila, assembly GCA_033356055.1. Classification (NCBI taxonomy): domain Eukaryota; kingdom Viridiplantae; phylum Streptophyta; class Magnoliopsida; order Poales; family Cyperaceae; genus Carex; species Carex pumila. The sequence continues at coordinate 359,783 of JARJHM010000030.1, forward strand.
GGGTTGAAATGCACCATTAGTTTTGTACCTAGCCATACTATCACATCTCTATCTCCCTTTTAAAAGTTCAAACAGTCAATTCAAACCGCTCAACATGATTTCTATATTAAAATGTGCTTAGAGACCAAATTTTATATTTTTTTGAACTTTTACTACTATTTGTTTAGATAGGTACAAAATTACTGGATGGTGGTTTTGTACAGTACAAAGTTTCTACAAAAATATAAAATTTGGTCTCTAAGCACAGTTTAATATAGAGATCATGTTGAATGATTCGGATCAACTGTTTGAACTTTGAGAACCGAGAGAGATATAGAGGGCATGGTTGGGGCACAAAACCAATAATACATTTTTTTTTTTATCAAACATGGGAATAAAGCACACCCCTCCTTCGGCATAGCCATCAGAGAAGTATACCTCTCATTTTATTAATCAAAATTAAACAAATTGTTACAACTTGCACCTAATACATCCGCACAATACAAATTATTTATAAAATGGGAAATAAAACTTGAGGATTTAAAATAATGTCACTTGAAAGTGAATTTTTTGCTAATAGATCAGCACAACCATTCCATTTTCTCTCAGTTCGCATGATCTTCACCTCCTAATCTTTGGTCAGCAGCACCCGTTTTTGCTCCAAAGTGCTGTTTTCAGTTTCTTCTCTTTCACTTTGTAAAAGCTGAAAAATTTCTGCAGAATCGGTCTCCACAATCATCTTGCCAAACCCCTTTTCCCATGCCATTTGGAGCTCGAGTTGGACAGCTTTGAGCTCAGCATTTAGAGATGAAATTGAACCTAAAGATGCTTGGAATCCTCCCAACCAAAAGCCATGGTCATCTCGTATTAGACCTCTAGCAGCAGCATTACCTATAACCAATAATACATTTTAACACTACACATATCATGATAATATGAACGGTTCCCATTTCATGATGCACATTTAGATTAGTTGATTTTCACCAGTATCGTTCATATTTTTCTATAACAAGTTCTCTCTTAAGATTGCATTTAATACTAGAAGTTCAGTTTATTATGACTCCATGACATTAAAATATGATTTTTCCAATGTATTACCATTCACTATGCCATAGCTCAATTTTTATTTACTTGCACAATGATGAAAGCAAGCCAAAAAGATGTTAATCTAACCTGTAACCCAGTCAAAATATATGGTTAGTAGATAATGAAGTTTTTTTTTTTGTCTTCTTTTGAAAGGAATACTAAGAGGTACTTGTAAATTACTGACAAGTACTTGGAAGCTGAATTTGGTTTCAAATGCCACTCTGGATTCTTTTAATGCCCAACAGCTACTGTAACATTTACTGATTCATGCTTTTGTTAAGAATGGAATTCAGTCCATATTGTTTGTTTTTTCTTTTTGAACTTAATTTTTTCACCTTTGTTTATGCAGAAAATTTGCAATGAGGACAACTTCTAGCTACTGGAATCGTAGAATGCTCAACAGAACATGCAGATATTCTGAAACCAAGGAAATTGTTGTATCTAGCATGTTGTTGGAATTGGGTGATGTGTGCAAATAGTCTTCAACAGTTTTTTTAGTTTAGGCTTGTCAACATGTGCTTTGTTTTTCATTTAGTTTAAATGTATGCCTGGATAGAAACTTGTCATAGAGCATTATGTGTAAATTACACAGTGTAATAGTAAATCAGAAACAGAGTCAATTGCCATGCTTGATCCTTTATGAATTTCTCAAATAAATTTGAGAAAAAGGCGTCAATGAAGGATCATATGACCAAGTATTATGCCAGAATGCCAGGGTTTGGAAAATATTGCTAAGATTTCCGAACTATTGTAATCCTCCCAGTTCTTACACGTGACTTGGCATGGCATCTCACAGAATTGCTAGACATCAATTTGATAAAAGGCGCTTGCACTGACAGTGGGACAGGAATAGCACTGAGATAGTGTTGTAATGCATGATATAATTAGGATCCTTATCAGTTAAAGGCTTAATTGTTACTCTATAACTCCGAGAAGTTAGGCATTTTTCAAAAATAAAAATATAAATAAATCGCAAATTAGTTTGGTACGTCTTTTTTTATTGTGACTGCGGGGTCCAACAAGCTAACTTTTTGCTCTTTGCAAAATTTGAATTCGGCTCACTGATTTTTTATTTAATATTGATCTTAGCTACTCCGGGCCTCCAGCCCATTCTTAATTATTATTACATTAAAAAAGAACGATTTTCTTTTTGTGTGCTTTAGGTGGTCTTTGTCACACTTTGCGCCGTTTATGTGGCCTTCTTTGATTCTTTTTCATGCTAGCATGTGTCTTTGTATCTTTGTTACTCTGCTGATTGGCTCCACTCAAAAAATAAATAAATAAAAAAATATTTGTTACTTGGTCGTTTAGACTCTCCCTCTAGGCGGCTCTAGCTAGCTTGTCTTTTCTCTACATGAATGAGTAGCCTTTCCCATACCAATTGTGCCTGAACTAAAAAAGGGTCATTGATGAGAGTGAAGACAAAACAAAAATTCGGATTTTCCGTGGCAATGCAAAGGGCAATGATGAGAACTTGAGAAGCAGAGCTGACATAACACTGTTACTACTGTGCTCTACAGTATCAACCTCTTACAAAGATACTAGACTGGGATCAATTGATCCTCGTTTTATTTAAAAAAAATTATATTTACACACGATTTTCTATATAGTTTAGAATAAAATATTATAAATAGTATAAATTAACTCTATTTGTATTATAAAAATTTTATGTAGTCAATCTCCATTCACATTTGATTCCATATTCAGAAAATCTGACTCCACCCCTGTCTATTATTATATATAGATATCTGATGATAAAGAGGTATTTAGTTTCGAAATTCTAATGAATGAATGCGACTCTTGACGCAATCCAAAATTGGGGCCCATAGGCCCCATACACAATCCAGAATTGTGTCGTGGCCTCAGGAAGTAGGGCCCACAGACGAAGATATTTTCAAAGATGGCGATCCTTTTCAGTATAAATGCCAATCATCAACATGCCCACAAAGAAAAATATCTGCTTTATTTGATGTTCAATTCAAGCCCATTTGGTGTCTTTTCGTGAGAAATCAATCATGATTAAACCCAAATAAAAGTTTCACTAATTAACAGTTTATTGTTTCACATTCGTTTCCCTCAATACCAGTTACAAGCTATTTCTGCCTCAAATCCGAAAAAGGTTCAGGAGGAACAACATAAATATTCAATGCATTTGTTGATTGTTAATTTATTAATAAATTTAACCAGGAATGGTTTTGTAGGTGCCTAATTAGGACTTATAAATCTATTTTAATTTGATATTATTATCTCTTGGTTTTGCTGTCATTATGCAGACGCCATAACAGTGTTAAGAAAAGTTCCGTAGATATTTTTTATTCTTAAAAATGCTTTTACAGTTCTTTATTATTGATATATGTATGACAGAGAGCGATAGAGGGCGAGAGAGACTGATATTCTTCTTCATCCTAAGCGCACCACAATTCCACAATTTCTTTGCCTCCATTATCTTAGCCAACCAGTGACTATTCCCACCACACATCAAACATATTGCACAAATCTCCATGCGCCGGCTTGATGTACCATTGCCGCCGGAGCCGGCCCTTCCTCCCAGCCAGAGCGGGGAGAATGTCGCGTCAAATGGAAACTTCGACACGAATATGGTTATAATACTCGCAGCTCTATTGGGCTCACTAGTAATTGTTCTGGGCATCAATTCAATAGTTCGATGCACTATTCAGTGCTGTCGCCGTCGTCTGACCCCGATGGGACAACCTAAAGAGCAATCTGGTCTGAGAAAACGCGAGCTGAGAAAGATTCCTGTAGAGGTGTTCAAAAAAGCTCAAAATAAAGATACACAGGTAACCGAATGCCCGATATGTCTCTCTGAGTTTACTGATAAAGAGGTGTACCGGGTGTTGCCGGTTTGTCGGCATAAGTTTCATGTGAAGTGCATTGACAAGTGGCTTGGATCACACTCCACCTGTCCTACGTGTCGAAGATTGTTGCTTCTTGATCAAACGAAATGAGAGAATTTCTCTTCGGAAGTGCCGAAAGACGTCTGATTGATGCTAAATTCATGAATTTTGGTGGAGTTGGCCAGGATATTTAGTCGAATTTTCTTGTCTGCTAGTGAAATTTGGGGGTCTTCAATCAATGTTCCTAGTTATTTATGCTTGTGAACTGTTTCATAATATTTTTTGGAGTTTGAAAGAGACAGAACCTCTCTCTCCTTCAACAATTATCAATTTCTGGGCATTTCAAGTCTGGCCTAAATGCTGTACAAATCCTCTTTCCAGACTTCCCTTCCAGTGCAAGCTGAGGATTGTTAGTTCCTTTTTTCTTTTTCTTTTTTTGTGTTAGTGACCCCATGTCAGCACGCACTGTACATGAACATGTAAAGTTATCTCGATTTAATTATGCTCGCTGTTTTATAGAGGTGTCAATGAGAATGATACGAATCCGTCTAAAATTAGTCCTATCATATCATATTGTTACTTGTTAAGTATTAATGATCTTATACGTATTTACAGCTGTTAAAATTAATAGATAACGAGCGAATATTGAATAATTATCAAATAAATTTATAGCTTATAAAACTTAATCCAAAAATATAACAAACAAATAAATATACGTAATATTTAAAAATTAAAATATTATAATTATTAGTTTCATTATTTTAATGAGGAAGAATCGGATGACACATTTTTTTGGTGACATCAGATAATATTGTACATTTTCAAAGTTTTTAAAGTCCAAACAATCGATTCAAACCGTTCAACATAATAGATATGTTAAAATGTGCTTACAAATCAAATTTTACATTTTTTTTTAAATCTTTTACTATTTATTAAGTATTTAACAAAATCGCTATATTCAAACCATTAAATTTTTGTACCCATCTTAATTAATAGTAAAAAAATTCAGAAAAATATAAAATTTGATCTACAAGCATATTTTAACATATCCATTAAGTTGAATGGTTTGAATCGACTGTTTGAACTTTGAAAATGCACGGTGTTATCCGATATTACTAAAAAAGAGTCATTCGATCCCTCCTCTTTGTAAATATATAATTTATAAATAAAATAAAATGATATAAAATGTTGTAGAGTAAAACTAGGGTGTTCTTAAACTCACTAAGTTGTTTAGTGAACTTAACTCCAAAATATATTATATTGATTTCAAACAACAAATTCAAGTTGTTAAAATCTATCTACTTCACAAGTGATAAATTTACATGTAAAGATTTTAAGTTTTCAAATTATTTTAGTATGAAGTCAAGCAGTCAAAATTAGAAAGTTTATAAATTAATTTTAGTGCATTCATTTCTTAAATATTTTTTACCACTTAATTTTATACAAAATTACATGTAAATTCATAACGAGTGATATAAATTGGTTTCAACGGTTTGAATTTATTGTTTAAAGTCAATTTAATAAGTTTTAGAGTTAAACTCACTAAACACCTTGCTGAACTTAAGAACAACCTAGTTCTACTCAATGTTGTATATCAATTTGGTTATAAATTAGTAAATGAAAAATTATATAAAATATTATATAAATGAATCTCATTATGACCCCTGTAAAATAATGGAGACAAAATAATAATTCTTATGTGTGTCCTTATAGGATAAATTAGATACTTTTTTTTTAATAGTGCTATGGTATCTTGTAAAGTGCACACATTGAACGTTCAAATTCAAAATTTTAAAATTCTAACGACGGCATCCGCCTCCTTCCTCTGCCTTTGCTTCCACCTGCGACTTCTTCCTACACATACATTGCTCTCTCGATCTCTCTCTCTCAATTACTTGGTATGGATCAAAATTCCCAAGGATTTTTTTTTTTCTTAAACAACAATTTTTTAATTATATCTGAATCAGATACCTTCTTTCTAAACAATAATTTCTTTTGGGTTACCTCTTCTTCTCCGATTTGATCACTAGATTGTATAATTTTAATCTGAAAGGGAGTTCTGCATTAATCTTCTGTGACAACATCATGTACCATATGTAGCTTTCTTATACCATATCTTTTTCAAAAAATGTTACCAGGAAAAAAGAATAGATTGAATTTAGAACCACATAGCAAAAGCAAAAAAGGGTATCAACTGTGATGTATGTAACACATGCTTAATTGAGAGAATTTTTTTTATTTTTTAGAAAATATTATGAATAAGGGAGGGAAAGAGAAAGTAAGAGTGCTCTGGAATTTCAATGCCTAGATGGATCGCGGAAAAAAACTCAGCTCCATAATTTTTTCTTTGATACGGCCACAGCATCACGGAAGGCTACACTGAAATGTACTACCATGCCAAAAATACAGCACCAATAGTCTCTGGATTTCTCCTCTCAAATTGAAGCTTATTCGCACATCTGGCTGCAACGAAACAACAAGATCTTCCAAGATGAAATTTTGCCACCTGAGATAGCAGCTTATAGAGCACTGGAGTTGGATAGGATGTGGTTAGCAAATATCGGAAAATAACAATATAGCAGGATATTAGGAAGGGGTTATGAATGGGACCCCTGATGTAATGATGTAACTTTGTAAATACTCCTTTTATTTCAATAAATTATTGGCAGCTCCTGCTATTTCATCAAAAAATTGAAGCTTATTCCAGTTCCAGCAAACAGATTTGATGTTGGTAGGAAGAAGAGAGGACAAAGGGAGAGAAAGAAGGGCGCCGCTGCGTTTAAAAAAAAGTATTCCATTTGGATCTGGGAAATTTAACCCGTTCTAAAGTATTGAATTGCAAACGTGATTGTTTGTGGCCTCCATCATATTAATTTGTTTTCATCAGAAACAAAAAATTGGACCTGAGAAAATATTTTCAGCTCCAAAGTTTGGAGCCAAAATTGTTTTCTCGATCCATCTACGCCATCAAAATTCCAGGGCACTCTTTATATTTGCTGTTCTTATTTTATAAAAATTTTTATAAATAAAAAATTCTCAACGGTCATGCTGAAATTGTACATCACTTAGTTCGTTTAGTAACTTGTACCAGTAACAGAGAACAGATGTTTTGGTATTGTGTACAACATTATTGTGGTAACTAAACATGTAGCTTACTTGTTGGTATGCAATTTGTTTGGTGTGGTTCATGGTATTGTACATATTATATTCTTGTACTATACATATTGTATATTAGAAAGAAGAAGAATTTCAAGCTATCTTTTTATGTTTAATTTCAAGCTATGCTCACTGAAGAGCTCTTATGCACTGAACTCTAGTAAAATTCATGGATTATGTGATTATGTTATCCACGAAAGACAAATCTGTTATGTTTATTTCTGTCATGTTTATTGCTGGTACAGTAACCTATAATCTGGTACATTGATTTTTTTTCTCCATACCTTTACCGCTTTTGTACAGTAATTTCTGCCATGCTGGATTGGTAAATACTGTGTTGCAGCTAACATAAAACTGGAAATTGTTGGGTTTCGGATACCACTTTTGGGGTTTCGCGGTAACCAAAACTCGTTTAGGCTTAAGGTGCGGAATGACCGTAGAACAAATTTCTACGGCCAACTTAAGCTCAGGATTAAACGGGGTATGTCAAGAAACTTTCCAAGGCGGTCCACCTTCAGTATTCTTTTGACATCAAAACCCAATTTAATCCTTTTACAGATCTACTCCATTATTGATTTCTAAAACTTTAATCTACTTACCAATTAAATAGATTAATATAACATATTTATACCTTGTTTTCAAATCACAGTTGGAATGCAGACCGAGCGTGTAGAGCTACATCACGGAAGGAATCGACTCGTCTCGGAGCATCAGACGTCTGATGCCTCTATCGGTTATCCACCAGGACTAACCAGAGAGCGGTTAATTTCTTCTGCCAGAAATACCGTAAACCGCGGAATTATGCAAAAACACTATTCACGGGGAAAAGACGAAAACCCATAAACACGAATTTTCGGTTACTCAGTTTCATCAAATGAGCAAAACTGACATACCGCGAAATTCGATAAAACACTATTCATCGGTCCCGTAAATATACTCCACAACAACCCGCAAGATTATACGTCAATTACGTATAACTTTCTTTTCTCAACCGAAACACTATTTGTGAGAGAAACCGAGAAAGAGAGAAAATACTGATTCGATTCTGCACGAAACGATACAAGTGAATTAGTGGTTTTTCTCTCTACATGCACCCCTCTATTTATAGGCTTTTGAGGAGGTTCGCAAAAGACCGAAATATCCCTCAACATATGTCTATTTACAAGGTATGCCATTGACACCTCATCCTTTTATATGTGAAATGACCAAAATACCCCTTCCACACCCTTCCACACTCTTCTCCATGTTTCTACACATGCAAGGTGGCATAGGTGTGAAATGACCATTTTGTCCTTATGAATAGGATTGATGACATGTCATCTGGATAGGATCAATGACATGTCATGCGGATAAGGACGAATCTGAAAAGACCCGAATGCCCTCGATCCGAACACAAATAATATTCATATAATTATTCTGAACAATTATATATATATTTTTCTTGCGGTTGTTGTTTCGGTAATTTATACAACGTGTCCGGCACATTTATAAATTAACCGGTTAACTTTTATACAACGTGTCACACACGTTTATAAATTAACCAATATTTTTGCTTGTTATTTTTACATAACATTTATAATTTAATTATAACACGTATAATTAATTATAACAATCTTATTATTGATCATAACCAATTTATAATCAATCACAATAAGATTCTCCGATTAACTCCTATATGGTGTGACCCAATAGGATCTGTGTTATGTTGGTAAATAGAGTTAAAACTGTTTTAACTTCTATAATCATGGGTGGCGTCTGGCAACACATCATGACCATCCAATTACACAGATGATGCTGTACAGTACAATATCACGATCCAGTAAATAATTTACTTGTGTCTGTTCTTCTGTCTCATAACTATCAGATTAGTTTCAAGGTAGATGTGTGTCATCCTTTTAAACTTAATATTTTCTTAATCTTGAGCAGATTATCAAATATGATTACTCTTGTAATCATACCGCGCGCTGATAATCTTACTCTACCAAGGGGCCCAGTGATGCTATAGCTCGTATAAAATACGAGGGACAAATAGTATTCTTGGTAAACTATCACTTCCTCAGCTAAGCTATACATATGGAAAAGCTACCGTTATGACTGTTTTTTACGAACAACGGTGGATAACAATCACACATACATATTTCTCAGTGGGAACGATAAATATCTCATACTGTAGAACGTGACACTGAATGAAAACATAAATGACACGAACACAATTCTATTTAATGTTTCATTCGAGGTCTGTCAAATACTATGTTCCTAGAACATGTATCTATGTGATTAAAATGACATCTCGTGTCAGGTGGTTTGTAAAACTTAACCATCTTTTAATCCACATACTAACCTTATAGCGGTAATTAGTGTTCCTGCTAATTACCTTGGTCAGTGACATTTTAAGATTAAGAGTATATATTATCTATATTATGGAGTTTCACAATTTCAGTCATAAACTCGAAATGATTCATAAATGCAATAATACTCAAGGCAACAAAATGATATTAATCATCCAATTCATGAACAAAGCTTTATAATAAATTATCGTATTATTGACTTCTAGATTATTACAAACTAACAGAAATATACCAATATTCTCTTATGTATTGCTTCTAACAGTATCAATAATGACGATATTGCCAGTTCGTGTATAGTGGTACTGCAAATTTATTTGTAATGCTCAACTAAGCTTTCAAGTAGTGGGGTGAGAACCTAACAAGCCAAGGAATTTTCCGTAGTAGTGCTAAGCTTAGCTTTTAACTTTATTTGTAATGCTAGCCCATGATTTAATGCAATGCGTGTGTAGCTTAAATTATCCGTAACTTTTCTGTATGGAACAAGCACATGAGATTGTAAAGTAATGGAGCCTTCCGTTGAATTAGTGATTGGTAAACGGGCCGGGCCGGGCGGTCCGAGCAAAACCCGAGCACAGGCACGGATAGCCACGGTCACGGGCGTCACGGGCGTCACGGGCACACAGGTACAACGGGCCGGGCGTCACGGGTTTTTTTTTCAAAAATTATGCCCTGCCCGTTTAATACCCATGCCCATCACGGGTTTGGGGGCAGGACGGTCCGGGTACCGGGGGCCGGGCGGTCCGGTCCGGGTTTGGACGGTTTTTTTTTCTGTTTTTTATTTCTGTTTTTCTGTTCTGGTTTTTTTCTTCTGGTTTTTTTTTCTGTTTTTTCTTTCTGTTTTTTTGTGATTTTTTTGTTTGGTTTTTCGGTTCTATTTTTTTTTGTCCTTTTCTTCATTTTTTTTGTTCTGTTTTTTTGTTCTATTTTATTTTGTTGTTTTTTTTCTGTTTTATTTTGCTGTTTTTTTTAAAACCAATAAATTATAAATATAAATTCATACCAATTTAAACTCATTTGACATGGTTGTATATTTGAACTCAATAATTTTTGTTATAATAAAATATAAATCAAAAATTTCTTAAATCAATTATTTTAAAAATAATTAAGCTCTTATTTTAAAACAATAGATTAAAAAATAAAAGTTACCCTCCTCTTTTATTTCGGGCTTGGGACCGGCTATGTAAAATAACATAAGCAGAGTTCTAACTTTTTTTTTGTTAGTAATTTTTCGTTAAAATGAATAATTTACAAACTAATTGAAATGTTTAGAAATTTATAATTAAAAAAATAACCATAAAAATTAAAGTTGTTAGAAATATATACCGACACTACATATCAAGAAGTTCGCATTCCTATACCATTGTTCGCTCTATTCTGCACCGTCTAAATCCGAATTTCAAAACAAATCAAATTACTTCACATATTCAAAAAAAATAAATCTAACATCCTTTATTAACCTATTAAAAATAAATCCGAATTTCAAAAATAAAATCTAACCTATTCAAAACAAATCTAATTACTTCACATATTCAAAAAAATAAATCTAACATCTTTTATTAACCTATTAAAAATAAATCCGAATTTCAAAAATAAAATCTAACATATTCAAAACTAATCAAATTACTTCACATATTCAAAAAAATAAATCTAACATCCTTTATTAACCTATTAAAAATAAATCCGAATTTCAAAAATAAAATCTAACATATTCAAAACAAATCAAATTGCTTCACATATTCAAAAAAATAAATCTAACATCCTTTATTAACCTATTAAAAATAAATCCGAATTTCAAAAATAAAATCTAACCTATTCAAAACAAATCTAATTACTTCACATATTCAAAAAAAAAAAAATCTAACATCTTTCATTAACCTATTAAAAATAAATCCGAATTTCAAAAATAAAATCTAACCTATTCAATACAAATATAATTACTTCACATATTCAAAAAAATAAAACTAACATCTTTTATTAACCTATTAAAAATAAATACGAATTTCAAAAATAAAATCCTATTCAAAACAAATCTAATTACTTCACATATTCAAAAAAATAAATCTAACATCTTTTATTAACCTATTAAAAATAAATCCGAATTTCAAAAATAAAATCTAACATATTCAAAACAAATCAAATTGCTTCACATATTCAAAAAAATAAATCTAACATCCTTTATTAACCTATTAAAAATAAATCTGAATTTCAAAAATAAAATCTAACCTATTCAAAACAAATCTAATTACTTCACATATTCAAAAAAATAAATCTAACATCCTTTATTAACCTATTAAAAATAAATCCGAATTTCAAAAATAAAATCTAACCTATTCAAAACAAATCAAATTACTTCACATATTCAAAAAAATAAATCTAACATCTTTGATTAACCTATTAAAAATAAATCTGAATTTCAAAAATAAAATCTAATCTATTCAAAACAAATCAAATTACTTCACATATTCGAAAAAATAAATCTAACATCTTTCATTAACCTATTAAAAATAAATTCAAATTTCAAAAATAAAATCTAACCTATTCAAAACAAATCAAATTACTTCACATATTCAAAAAAAAAAATCTAATATCTTTCATTAACCTATTAAAAATAAATCCGAATTTAAAAAATAAAATCTTACATATTCAAAACAAATCTAATTACTACACATCTAACAAATCTAACATAAACTAAATAAATCTAACAAATCTAACATAAAATAAATCTTACAAATCTAATTACTTAGCAAATTTAATAAATCTAACATTCAATAAATATAACAAATCTAATTAGTTAACATTCAATAAATATAACAGAAACTAAATCTAACATTCAATTTAAATTCTAAAGTTTTTCTACAAAAATAAATCTAACGTCAAGTTTAATTTTTAAATTACTCTACAAAAATCAATCTAACATTCAATATTTTAATCTAACAAAATTTAATCTAGCAAAATTTAATCTAACAAAATGTAATCTAACAAAAAATAATGTTACCTTTTAATTTCACAGGAAAATCTTCGAGAATACCTTCGTAATTCCGCATCCGTTTGCGTGTTTGCATTTGCGTATTTGTTAAATTAACAACTTTTTTTTAACAATAAAATTAAAGTTGGAGAATAATAAAAATATTGAGATTGAGATTGAGAGAATGAGAGATGAAAATATTGAGAGATGTGAAAATTTGTAAGGAATGAGTGTATATTTATAGAATTTTGTTTGGAGGGATTAAAATTTGAATTTTAAAAAAAACTGAAAAAAAATGGGTAGAAGTCCGGGTAGAAAGTGGGGATGTGGGGCATGGGGGGAATAGGGGGGAGAATTTGAGTTTAAATTTTAAATTTTAGACTAAAAGTAAAAAAAAAAAAAAATTCTGCCACAGGCTCACGGGCATGGGCATCACGGGTACAGGGGTCCGGGTTCTCACAGATATTTTTCTAAAAAACCGGATCCGGCCCGTTTAATACCTGTGCCCGTGTGCTTGTGTACCCGTGCATATCTATGGCACGGGCACGGTCCGGTCCAGGTTGGATCCCCGAGGACATTTACCAAACACTACGTTGAATCAACAACAATGATGAAGGATGGGATGTTCTTTTCGCGTGCAATTGATGCTTTGATTCAGACATGCTTTGTTATATACCAGAATAGTTCAGAATGACAGAGAATTTACAGGAATGCATTATGTGAATAATTTTGAATGGTCATTCAATTCTATTCGGTGCTCACATGTTTCGGATATCGACATCAAATTTTAATTTCAATTTGATTGCAAATTTATTAGCAAATTATGTATTGTTAACTTTATAATTTTAATTGGGATGCTAGTTTTTTTCTGATTAATTATTATGTAATGTTAATTATGTTATGTTTAATTAGGTTATTTCATATTAAATTTAATTATAATTATATAATGCATGCGAAGGATGCTAAAAATAGTCAACTTAAGGTATAACTTAAGCCACCAACTCCAATCAAATAAAAAATAATCACGATTTAAATTTAAATTGCAATAAATATGAATAATTTAAGTAAGTTGAAATAATCAACTTAAATTTTTTTAACCTTAGACATCAATCAAACACCACTACCTTAATTATGATCTTTGGCAAAATAGAAAAGCACTTCTGCACTTGTACTCGGCGTTACAAATGGCTGGCTTTTGAAACACAAACTACATATGTATATTTTTGTATTCAAATATATTTGTACGTCTTTTACTTTATTTACATAAAAGAATATCTATTGATCTGAACCTAGTAAAAGTTATAAAAAAATATACAAGTTTTGTTTACGATAAGATTTTAATGGGTCTGGCTAGTATAATATTAATATCATTTTAGTCTATATAACATTAATTTCAAAAATTATCGAATCGACTTCAAACAACGAATTCAAATCATTCAAACCATTCAAAACAATCTACTTTATTAGTTGTGCGTTCACATACAAAATTTATAATTTACCTAGTAAAAGTTATAAAAAATATATATATAAGTTTAGTTTACGATAAGATTTTAATAGATCTAGCTAGTATAACATTGAGTTGGGCTAATATGACACTAGTGTTACATAAAACTAAATAACACCACATCTTAAATCCTTAGATTTGCTTTAAGATCCGTACAAAATGAAGTGCTTGAACAGTAAAAGCGGATATTATGGCTCTTAAAGCAGATCTAAGAGTTTAAGATGTGGTGTTATTTAGTTTTATATAACACTAGTGTCATATTAGCCTAACTCTATAACATTAATATCATTTTAGTCAATATAACATCAACTTTGAAAACTATCGAAATGACTTCAAACAATGAATTCAAACCGATCTACTTCATTAGTTGTGCGTTCACATGCAAAATTTATAATTTTTCGAACTTATTTAGTATCAAGTCAAGTAATCAAATGTGAAAGTTTTTAAAATAATTTTAATACATTTATTTTTCAACATATCCGACTGTTTGACTTGATACTAAAATAACTCAAAAAAAATATAAATTTTGCATATAAACTAATAATTCATTAAGTAAATCACTTTGAACGGAAATTGCCTACGGGCTTCAGCTAACAAAAAGAAAAAGTTGAACGGACAGTTGCCCAAAAGGAATCTGTGTCAAGAAAACAACATAAACAATGGGTTGGGCCTATACACTAGTAGGTCAAAGGCCTCTTTATGGAAAAGGCTAGTTCTGGTACGCAGTGAGGGTCAGTTCAATGGACACAAAACACAATTCATGTGATTCAAATCAAACGCACATCCGCACGAATCCAAAAGTTTGTCGTGTGAATCTTATGCAGATGAGACAACTCAAACTGGATTTTAAACGTCCGGTGCATTGGACTGCCTCCGATTCTTTCTAAATCATTGGATCGCACCAGACAAGTCGGAAATGGAAAAAACATAATAAACATGTGTGTTATCTTATGCATTGTTCTCACCTAATTTTTTATCCGAAAAACATAAGAAATGTGAATGATATAACACCATTCTCTCGTATTTTATTTTTTTGATTATTTTTCACACATCAAAGAGATTGTATGCTATGGGGTAAATGGAGGTAGAGACCAAAAGTGCTAATTAGAATCTCCTACAAATTAAATTTTTCATTTTTATTCTGTAAAACTCTACTTTTATAATAATTAATACTATTAATCTCTCATAAAATAAAATTTATGTGATTCTTACTTGTTCAGTTCTCCAATCTCATAAAAATTCTAATTCTGCCTATATATGTATATATTTATTTGAGAGTAAAGATGTTGTCCCCCTTGAATCTGTCCCCTATCTGTCTCCCTAACAACCTTCCTTTTTTGTTTTCCCACGTGGTCAAAATTCACCATTTTCAACCTTCTTTTTTTGTCCCCCTAACAACCTTTCTTTTTTGTCCCAATCTGAACAGGTGTGAATATTATTAGTGTCAAATGTTAATATTGTTAGTGTCATATGTGAATACTTCATTAGTTAGATATGAATAGTTATATATATGAATATTTCATTTGTTAGATATTGAATACTTCATTAGTTATATATGAATACTTCGTAATCGTCAGTATGAATACTTCTTGGAAGAGATAGGGTGAGAGAGATGAATCTAACTTTGAATTTTGAATTGTATAAATTATTTTAAACATGTATGAATACTTTGTAATCGTCAGAATGAATACTTCATTTGTTTAGATATGAATACTTCTTTATTTAGATATGAATAATATATAGATTCGCTGTAGTGGTCCCCAATCTTGGTAAATGTCGCTTTCAAACGATTGTGGTCCCCAATCCAGGCTGTCACAAGACGTCAGCGGTCCCCCTGGTTGTTACTGGTCCCCTCCAACTTGTGTTTACATATGACGAATGGTTCTAATAATAAGTATGAATACTACAAATTCGTAGGTATGAATACTATACGTTTTGACTATTAATAAAATAGCATTAATCTTGCTCTTTGGTGGTAGTTAGCACGTTTTAACTTTTTTTTTTTGTCTTTTAATGCGGGAGACAGATAAGGAACTGAAGTAGGGAGACTGTTAGTTGATCCCTTTATTTTACTCTTCCATTAAACTTCTAACCACAATCTTCTCTACTATTATTTTACCATATATTTTTTAAACTATTTTATATATGGACGCGGAACTTGTCCAAAGGTTTTGGACCATCTTTGTCCAAAGGCCAATAGTCACCGTTTCGTTTCTGTTGTTGTTAATCATTATAAAGTGTAATTTAATTGCCTTTTAATAAAGCAATAAAGTCTTTCCATATTCTCAAAGTATTATAAATCCACCGTGCAAAATGTTTTTTAAAATCTCCATTTACCTAAAAAATAAAGATCTTCATTACCTTCTCAAATGTTTTATTTCGTAAAAAGTAGAAACAGATGAAAGTAATTATCTTCATTATATATGCAAAATATAAGACAACATAGTTTAATGTTAGGTAAATAACAGTTTAAGTGATGTGAGTTGATGAATTTTCTATATAATATTAAAAACTTCTTCTATCATGAATAATCTAATTATTCGTACTAATAATTACACATTGTTAAACAAATAACTGTGTTTATTAAAAATTATTAATACTAATAATTACAAAAAATTATTAATACTAATAGTTTGTAAGGAATAAAACAGTTGATAAAGGTAATGGATCACACCTTACGGTTTTATTTTAACTTTTAAGTTTTATTTTTGAATTATTGAAAATTTTAAAAATAGGTATGATAGAGGTACAAAAAATGAAGACATTTGAACCCTCTTCTTTTTAGTAAGATCTCCAACAAGTTTATTTCTGAATAATAGTATACAATTTGATCTTAATCAACAATTACTACAGCAAGACGCTGAAAATATTCACAATACATGGAAATCACACATGAGTTGAAATTTGAAAAACTGGTTTGGAAACAACTACTATGGACTTCACCCAGTTTTACATTCAATTCCTTAATAAAAACTTCTTCTTCTTTTTTTTCTTGTATGTAAATAACACTTCTTTTGTACATAGTACATACAACATTTCACATTACACGTCTATATATAAGTATATAATCCGGAGTCTAGATCTCCACATTTTTTGTCAAAAAGAAAGAAAGACAAAAAAAAAAAAAAAAAAAGACTACCTCTTATGAGGTGTGGAGAGCACAGAGCTCTCGTGACTTAGTTTTCATCAACAAAGGTCCGTGCCAACTATCAACCTATAATGACTTAGTTTTCATCCTATATGAATATTTTTCGGATTTGTTATTTCTAACATTGCCAAATGTAATAACCTTATTAAAAAGTTCGGAAAAAGTGTGAACCCTGTTCAATCTGTTTTATATATAGAGACCTTTTGACAATCTTATATTATTGCATTATTCCTAATTACATGTTGCAAAATTAATACCAGTTGGTTATTCGGAATAGAGTTACAATAGCACTATTCCGGTATAACGAGGAGTGATTGGAATAGCATAAGAGGAGAAAGTAGGAGAAAAAGGACACTTTGTTTTACAATACTACTATATTATTTTTTCAAAACACTTGATACTATTACAAATAGTGTTGTAAAAAACGTTCGTTTAAATAGATTAATCGGTTGACTAGTTGTTTGGTAGTGATCAAACCGTCATGAATTTTTCTGATTAATCAACTGATTATTTCCAATTAGTCGCTTAGCGGTATCTTATTAGTCCGACGACTGCACAAATAACATTTTTTGTTACTCTTTCAACTATCATTATTTTGCGATATTTTTCCAACTAACATTTTTTTTGTATCCTTTAATTTATCAAACAAGTCCATAAATTAAATACTATTTTATAATGCTATATTTACATAACCAAGAAATTAAATAGCAGAACCGTGATAAACCGTCATGATATTTTTGTACATATGATTGCTTGATCACAATTACCATATGTAATTTCCAATCAATTTCATTCAAGAATATGGTCTTAATTTTAAGTCTTTCCAATTATTATTTTCATCCAGGCTTATGGTCTTTCAATAGTGTGCAAAATTCAAAGCGTGGGAATAAATTCTACACGCTTTCATTGCTTGCTTAGCGACTACACGACCGTTTCTTTAGACTTTAGCATCAACATGACGAATTTCAAGGAATTAAGCACTTGGGCTGGTTGAAAAATTTGCAATAGATTTTTGATAATTGCAAGGAAAATATGAATGAATGAGTTCACGCTATGAATTTGTTGTAATTATTATAGTCTGGAATTTTTAATATTAAATGTAAACAAAATTCAAATTAGGGATGGGGCTAGATTTTTAAATTATGAGAGTTAAACGTGATTGGGATTCAATTATATAAAATTTTCATTTTGAGAATGAGATCAATTTTACAGTATCAATCACATTTTACTCTAAATTATATATGAATAATCATACATAAATACAAAAAAAAAAAAAAAATTGAGGTCAAATGACAAGTTAACTCCATTAATTGTACATGCCTCCACCCCTAATTCAAATGTCTCTATAATATCTTTACTTTTTAATTTTCTAATAACATTTTCTTTTTAAAACTTATATGTAAAAATAAAAATTTGATATATATTATTTTCTCTACATCCGTATAAAAATTATCATTTTTTCAGTTTTATTTTTATATGAATCAATATGTTTAAAAATCAATATCTAGAATTATCAATTTTGCAAGTTCTTGATACCGATCAAACAAAGTCAAAATGTTGTAATCTTTTATGTGCATAGAAAAAATAATATGAATTAAATCTAATAATTTTATTTTTAACATTTTAATTTTAAACTTTACATTATTAGTATTAGACATAAAGAATAGAAATATTTAAACCATCCTCAAATTTAAATATTTACCTAATTCATCAATTGATAATGAAATTACAATTTCAATTTAGTTTCTTTTATAAAGGGTGTATCCATGTCATCAGTTTTTTATTTGGGTAAGGCTACAGTGCTATGGGTTGTATAGAGAGCTATGGTGCTACGGCTCAATATTAGAGTTTTCAAAATCCTCCATATTAATATGTGTTTGGAGACCAAATTTTACCTTTTTAGAATTTTTTTACTATTTTTTAAATAGGTAGAAAATCAGTTGATCTAAAAAATTCTGCACCATTCAGATATTTGATTTTTTACCTATCTAAAAAAGTAAAAAAATTTCAAAAAATGTAAAATTTGGTCTCCAAACACATATTAATATGAAGAACAAGATGAACGGTTCAGATCAACCGTTAGGATTTTAAAAACTCGAATATTGAGCCGTAGCACCGGAGCCCTCTATGCAACCCATAGCATTGTAGCCTTACCCTTTTTATTATTATTAGAGTTTAATGTAAAAATTAATTTGAAGTTTCTGATAGTTCTGTTAATTAATTTTTCCTTCTTAGTAGTCTTGATGAAGTTACTTTTGCCTTTCGTTGTTCACTAACTATTTATTCATTTATTATTTATTTGTTTGTTTGTTTTCATTTTTATTTCTGGGTCCTGTTGCACTGAAGTCCAAATTGTGGAAATTTACACCTCCAACTTACTATGAGCCTATTAATTATTGATTTTTTTCTTGAAAAAAAATATCATAGCTGCAAAACTTTCCCTGTAAAATTTTGTATCAGATCTTAATTTAGGAGTAAAAGTAGATAACATTATTGATAAAAGCAGGTCATATTATTAAGTTCACCAAATTTCTTGGTGAGCTTAATTTCAATATATATCATATTGATTTCAAATGATAAATTCAAATTTTTGAAATCATTCTACTCTATGAGTGATGTATTTACATGTCAAATTTTTGAATAAATTATTATACAGTTAAACGGTAAAAAAAGTTTATAAAATAATTTTTATGAGATCATTTTTGATTAAATTTTTTTACTGCTTGACTTTATACTAAATTAATTCAAAATTTTGAAAATTTGTATGTAAATGCATAATTTGTGAAGTAGGTCAATTTCAACAATCCGAATTTATCGTTTGAAGTCATTCAAATCGAAGTCAATTTAAGAGAGTGAGCTTAAAGTATACCAGTTCTACTCTAAATTTAACTGAGCTCCTTTTTTTTGCCTTGTAATAAATTGTTCAGTTGCTGTACATTAGAGCATTATAGGGCTTTCTCTGGCATTTTTCCAACAAATCCATCATACCAGAAAACTAGTTGTAGAAAATCCAGGGTTTATCATTATTCAATACTAATGGGTTGATGTAATATCCTAATAGGGTTGATCATGTTGCACACATGGTCAACAATTCAATTAGACAATAATAACAGCTAATTACATTTGACTTTGAAACATGTTTTGAATGTTGATAAACACATACCTGACTCTTATGTGGAAAATTGATGCTTATTTGGTTAGGTGCAGCTTTCATGTTGAAGAATTGAACTCTTTGAATTTAGGCAATTTTTATATTTGTTGGGTTTGTTAATTGTTGTTGAACACAATTTTATCATCATGCAGCTTGTCTATTAATTGTGTAACAATAATGCAAATCATGATTAAGAAATCCAGAGAAATATGTACCATGTACAATTTTTTGAACAGGAGTCATATATACTAATTAGAAATTTTGAATAGAATTCACTAATGAGAATTTTCTATGTATAGCACTCACGGCACCAAAATTTTTATTTGTAGCACAACAAAAAAAAAATAAATCAAAATACTTTAGATTTAGAGGATTTTCATATTTATCTGGACCGCAAATTGGTTTAGAGGTTCCCAAAAGTACAAAAAATACACTGTAATAATAAATATATTTAAGTTTTGAGGACCTGTAAGCCAATCTGTGACTCTTATAAATGTGCCACCGATTAACTGTGCAGTCCGGGTTATGAAAATCTGTCTTTTGGTTTTTTTTTTTTTTAGTATGATATTAAAAATAATTTCGGCTCACAGCAGGTCTCTTTCTTAATTTGGATATACTTTTGCTTCTCATTTGGAACTCTTCACAATTCTGATTTGAGCGTCTTGAGTATTTAATCCGACGTGTACAAATATACTTTTGGTAAAAGAGAATGTTTTAAAATCATTGCTCAACAAACCCTTGACGCAAGAGGTTAAATAATTGCACAGGTGCAAACGGATCGGATACGGATCGGATAGTGGTAAAATCATATCCGTATTTGTTTTTATTTTTTAAATACGAATATGGATTGGATATTAACCGGATATAGATACGGATATCTACTTTTTATAATAGTGAATACATAATTTTTTTTATAATATATATTAAACTATATAATATATATCTACTATTCGGATACGGATAATTAAAATTTAAAATCATATCCGTATTCGCATTCGTATCTGCACGGATATTTGAATATTGGATATCCGTATTAAATTTTCGAATACGAAATCGGATACAGTCGGATAATATCCAACACGTTTGCACCCCTAGCACAGTGGATATACTTTGTCCATTTGGCCGACAGGGATTTTTCTAATTTCAAAATTATGTGCAGCTCGATTTTTTCTTTGAATAGCTTGGAGCCTTGGAAGGATATCTAAAGAAGAAATGTTTGCGAAACAATAATCCATTAATTGAGTTAATTTCTCACTATATTTTTGTTTTGCGTGCAGTACAAGAGGGCAATTCTAGAGGGAGAACCAAAAAATTAAAATTATAAGTTGAATGAATAAGTATCAGCTAATTTTATTTTATGATAATGGTTAATGAATAATTAAATTTCACAAATTGTGAATATCATTTAATGATACATCAAAATTATTATTCATACTTTTAAAACTATTTATTCACTTAATCAACAATAAACTATCACCAGTCAATTTATATCTATTCTATACGCGCTGACGCGCGCAAGTGGATTATATCTACAATATTAGATTTCTTATTTAAATTGTTTGGAAAATTTTAAATTAAATAAATTGTCAATGGATTATAGTCCTTTTACATATCTAAATATAAATCACTTCCTTTTGGATTTTTAGAATATTAGTTTAATTAAATTTTACGATGAGGATTTTGTACTATAATTTTAATATATAGTAATTATAGGGGTGAAAATGGGTTGGATATTATTCAAGCTTATCTAAATCCGTATTCAAAAATTAGATACAGATACAGATATAATTTTAAATTTTAATTATATGTATTTAAATAGTAGATATATACTATATAGTTTAATATATATTATAAAAAATATTATTTACTATTATAAAAAACATATACATATATCCGTATCCATCTAATATTCAATCCGTATATGTATTCAAAAAATAAAAATAGATACAAATATAATGTTACTACTATCCGATCCATATGCGATCCGTTTGCACCCCAACTAATTATCAAACACACTAAATAAAAGAAAACATATATTAATTACTGATCATAGACTAATCATAGGCATTGGTCCCAAATCACAACAAATAAATCCGGGCCCCCAGAACGTGAGTCACAATTTTCCTGAACCAACAGGTGGGCCAGAGCTGCTATATCATTGCATCTGGACCGTCAAGATGTTCTCTCGCAGACTATCGGACGGTGATTACGTGGTCAAAACCAATCCATGGATCTCTGCTTTGACTACACCTAAACTGGTGGGAATACTAATGCTCCCGTCTTTGACCGGCTTGTCACATCAATTTTTGCTATTCAAAGCCCAATATTTTGGTATATTAATGCCACCGTATATTCCAATTTATTCCCTTTGGAATTTCAGTCCTGCTCATTTGCTACACCGCCCTTATTTTATTTCATATTTGGTTTAGAGTTAACTTTTTTAGAGTTACCAACTTACAATTTGACTTCATTAAATTAAATTTATTTGGAAATATATATTCTGGACTGACTATAGCAATGATGTATTATCCTTTTATTTCTTGTAAGAAGAAAGTGTTATAGCGAAAGTTAGCAATGAGAGATATCATTATTGGACCATCAACCAAATCGAGTATGACAAATATACAACAATTTTAAAAAAATATCTAATAAAAAATAAAAACTAATATAAATTACCGTTATTAATGTATTTCTCATCTAAAATTTATTACTACAAAAAAAACATAATTCTTTATAAAGATTGTAATTTTTTTTCTTATTAATATAACTTCTAAACATTAATCGACAAATAAAAACATTAAGGAGTTATTTTCTCATTAAGTATATTTGGAACTTAGCATATCGTAGAATTACAAGTTTATATTTTATTAAAAAAAATATGAAAACTGAGTTTCTACAAAGATGGAATGAAATAAATTTTTACATAATAATTATTTACAAAAAAAAGTACCTGACCATCTGAAAGGAGAAAGAAAATGAACTAATTTTAAAGGGTGCTTATGCAAAAGACCCTGCAATAAAATCCAGCTGCTAGCTTTGGAAATCCAACTAGCAGTAATGAAATGTGATGGCAGTTTAGTTATTTATTAAAAGAGTAGGGGCAATTAGGAAGAAACAGTAGCTGATAGAAAGAGAAATATAAAAGGCCGCCTCGTAGTTGCTTTCGCAATACCTCCGCTGAGGTATTACCTTGACCAGTGCTTCTTTCTTCCCATCTTTCTTTTTTATCGGTCTCTCTCTAAATCAAGCCTCTTTACCTGGAGTGGTTCTCTGTTGCGTTTTTTTCTCCGTTTTTTCTCCGTTTTCCTGGAGATCAGACCTGAGGTGGCGAATTCTATAGTTATTTTATTTTAACTGGGAATTCTAGAGTTCTTATAAGGTTAGTTTTTTCTTTTCTTTTTCTTTTTCTTTTATCTTTATTCCCCTCTCCCAGTTTTTTTAATTCGCAAAAAGGTATATATTCTTTGTTGAAAAGATACCATTTGGCCCGGTAATTAGAGATTTTGAATCTGATTGCATTGAATTTATTATCGGCAGACCAAATGCTGTCAGTTTATAGTACTATTGACAAATCTTTTCTAGCTTGTTTTCTTATCCCTGAAGCCCTCTAATTAGATAATAATTGGCGATATCATAAGATCAGATTTGCTATTTCCTTTAGACGCTCCCTAATGAAATTTAGCTTTGCTTGAATTTGGATTTGAGATTTTGAGCAAATTCGAGACTGTTGAGTTCCCGTCGTCTGTAGAATTCGTTCTTAGTTGGCGAGAAACTATTTACCAGATTCTGTTGTTCTCCTTTTTTTTTTCTTGCTTTCTGAACATCTTTCATCCCAAATCTCAAGATTTTAAACAGAAATTATGCATTCAGATGGTTTGATTAATTAATTTTATAAATACTATTTTTGGGATTACTAGGAGGGGAATCATCTAGCAATTTCCCAGATTGTATTCTAGAATATTTATTTTCGGTCAAATATTGCACAATTATGAGCTCATGTATTAATTGAGCCCCTGTAGAGGCTTAGAAATTGTGTGTTTGAATAGGACTGTCAAAGTTTTATCTAATTGGTCAATCCATAGTTTTGAATTTTCTTGGTCGGCTTGATAGTCAATTTTTTTATATTTTATTCAAAATGATGAAAAGGCTTACTAATTCCAAATTCATAACAAAGTGTTTGAATCTTCCAAATTTAATTTTCTATTTGATCAAAACCAGGTCTAAATTTGCAGCTTTCAGTCAATTCAAACAATGGGGTGCTTTTCGGTATTAAGACCAAAGAAAAGAAGCACGCCCGCATTAAATAGACATCCACCAAGCAGAAGTGTGACGCCACCTGTCAGGCTGCCTGAGCCAGAACCAGCTGGACCATCTTTGCAGTCTGCCCCACCAAGTTTCAGAAACCGTGCAAGAACCTCCTCTCAATCGTCCGTTAGTAGCAGGGCCCGCACCTTATCAGCCCCATCTAGCCTTGTTTTAGCAGATCAGGATGCCGTCTTCTACGATCAGGAAGAATCAAAATCAAAAGCAGTGATAAAAGATGAGCATCGGTACTCCAATGCTTTACCTCTGCCGCTTCCATCCCCGGAAGACTCTGGGTCTGCGGCGACTTTGAAAAACTGGGGAAGTTTCAAGACGAGTAGTAATGTCAGTGGGCCCCTCGTCAGTGTGCCCTTAGATTTCTCTGGCCCTCTTCCATTGCCTCCATTGAGTGGAAATGGGCTTAGGAACTTTTCTCATGAGGAAGTCTCAGTGGCATGTCAGCATTTCTCAACTGATCGTTGTATGTCAGAAGGAATCAGTACGACCATGTATAAGGCCACTTTTGGGGATGAGTTGGTCGCTACAAAGAAAATTGAGGCTACTGTGACCAGGGTACTGGCTTCATCCCAGGTAAAATTTTCTTAGTCAGAATAAATTCATTGTTTATCCTAGAAATCCTATTATAACAATTATCTTCAACCTCTCTTCTTAATTTTTCGAAAATTTTTACCAAATAACACTGTGCCCACCATTTCTGAAAAGAAACAGTGAGGAAGGAGGGAACATAAAGTATTAACTCTTCATGTGTTTATTTGTAATCTGTTACTTTTATGACTATTGATATTCTTATAATACCTAAAGTATCATAAAATAATGTAACTAAGAAGAAAAAGGATTTGCAACTTTTTACAGACTATAAAGGAGTTTGTAAATGAGGTAAACACGCTTGCCTCCTTGCAAAGCCCTAACCTGTGCAAACTAATTGGGTTCCATGCTCAAGAAGGATCAAATGAACGCATGCTGGTGTATGAGCGGTTATACCACGGTAGCCTAGACCGTTTGCTCCATGGAAGATCTGATGGTGGGCCTGCCATTGACTGGTCGACTCGCATTAAGGTGGCGATCTCTGCTGCTCGTGGCCTTGCCTTCTTACATGATGAAGGCCCCTTCCAGGTCATAGTCTGTCATTTTATTATATTTTTACCTTCTTTAGACTTTTCCCGTGTTTTATTAATGCAGACCTTTTGTTTGTACTTTGACAGGCTATGTACAATGATTTTTCCACTGCAAATATACAAATTGACAAGGACTTCAGTGCAAAGTTATCAGGCTACGGATGCGTGACACATAATGCAGACACTGATGTATCTAATACATCTACAGTAAGTGCTTCTCTAACTGCTCCCCGCCCCCCTCCCCACTCCATATCCTCTGCTGTAACATAAATTCTAGTTTGGAATTCAGACCTTTCAATTAGAATCCAGGCCAATTTGCAAATTCACGGGGCTCTTTAATATCCGTGCCAATTCGATATGGATGTTCTGGATTCTTTTATGTAACCACAGACATACTAATAACCCCACCTCTAATGGCCTAATCCCTCTTGCACTCTTGCGAGCTCCATTAATACCATCTTTTGGATGGAGAGCTGATGAGGGGAGGGAAGGGAGGAACTTCTTTTTTATTTATTTTTTTTGGTTTCTTTGGTTTGCAATCTTACAATGTAAATAGTTTAATTTAGTTATATGTGAGTGTTGAGAGTTGCTCTTTATTTCTTTTACTATCATATTGGTGAACTCTGATGCAAAAGTATTTTAATATTAAACCATTTAACGTTTTTTGCAGGCTACAGCAAGTCTATCTGTGGAGACATTGGAGAAAGGATTGCTAACCCCAAAAAGCAATGTCTGGAGTTATGGAATAGTACTTCTTGAATTAATTACTGGGCGCCGGAACCTCGATCCACGGTATCCAAAGGAAGAACGAAATCTCATTAAATGGAGCAAACCATATCTA
The DNA here is from genome assembly GCA_033356055.1 of Carex pumila. Taxonomy (NCBI): domain Eukaryota; kingdom Viridiplantae; phylum Streptophyta; class Magnoliopsida; order Poales; family Cyperaceae; genus Carex; species Carex pumila. Next base: position 386,254 of record JARJHM010000030.1, read on the forward strand.
TCTGATGACTGCCGCCTTTCCCTCATAATGGATCCCAAAATGAAAGGCCGTTTCCCTCCAAAAGCAGCTCGAACTGTTGCGAACATAATTCTTAAGTGTCTCCAGAAAGACCCCTCTGAGAGACCAACCATGCGGTCAATTGCTGATTCTCTGGTGCACGTGCAAGATATGAAGTCCCCATCAAAGTATCCTTTGCAGGAGCCTGGAAAAGTTATGATGAAGTCCCCAAGTTTTAATGGAATCGCTGTACCAGCCCCATTGCCGCCACCTAGAGCTTGTGCTTCTATGGTTATAACAGAGGATGGAAGGGTTAGTGCTAGTGCTATCAGAAAGTCAACCGCGCCTCCTATTATGCAAGGATTTTGATTGTTTATAGGTTTTCTTTTCATTTTGAATTTTTGGGGGGTTCATTGATTTGTTAATTTATGGTTGTGATTTTTTTCCTTTTCTGATATTAGTAGTATGAAGTGTTCTTACAAAGATGAACAGTGCTTTTCCGTTACCTTTCCTCGGGTGGAAAGTTTAGATTAGGGAGTTAAAGTTGTAGATATAACTGCAGAGTGTAGATAAATGTGTTTTGGAAAAGAAAAAAACAAATCGAACATTGAATTCGTATTTTCTTGAGTACTACTTATATGGTCCTATAAGATAAATTTAGTATACGCTATACCCCGTACATCTTTACTTTTTGGTTTGTGTATAAATAAAATCAAGTAATATTTCGTAAATGGATAAAGTGGAAGATGAGAGGATGATTTTTATCTCATATGAAAGCGATGATAAGGTTCGATTTTTTTTAGTAGGATGAAACTATGTAAGTCCTAGTCGTATTCTTTTATGAATACAAAATTGTAATTCATTAAAACTTTGTTGAAAGTAAGATTTAAAACCGGATGAAAGATAAATTTTTATCATTTTCTTGCTTTAACAGTAATGAAGAAAGCAAAATAATCAACTAATGATATGGTAAAAACAATTGAATCGATACGTCGCATGTCGCTGCATATTTATAATTGAAATTCACAAGGAAGATATGATATTTCTTTATTTCGGATTTAAGTAATTTACAATCCTGTTTATTCGAGAATTCGCGGATCTTAATGGAAATTATATACAAATAAGTTTTCATGAAACCGATATAAATAGGGGTGAAAACGGATCCGGATTATCTGATGAATATCCACTATGTATCCGGCTAAGATCCGAATTCGAATAATTTGGAGTGGATAATTTGCGGATCCAGATCCGAATATATATTGAACAAGTAACAAATGATCTGGATACTAGGGGTGTAAACGTTCGGATACGGATCGGATAGTGGTCTTATCGTATCCATATCTGTTATAATTTTTCGGATACGGATACGAATCAGATATTAAATGTCACGGATATGGATCAGATATCGAATGGATACGGATACTTTTCATAATTAACTTGTAAATTACAAAACATCTATTATATTATTAAAATATTAGTCACTATGTATATTATTCATCAAAATATACATCTATATGCAATTTAAGAAATTATTCATCCAATATACAATTTAAAAAATTAACTTATATATGTATATATTTATATGCAATTTAATAAATTATTCATCCAATATACAATTAAAAAAATTAACTTAAAAATATATATATAATTTAAAAGTGTAAACAGTCAGATTCCAAAAATTATTAAATTATTCATCCAATATACAATTAAAAAAATTAACTTAAAAACATATACATAGTTTAAAAATGTAAACAGTCACATTTCAAAAGTGATAATTGATACGGATATCCGAATATATCCATTTTCAGACACAAACTGAACTTCTCTGCTGCAGCTCCTTTGTTTGCTACTGCAAACCCCCACTCCCGCTATCTTATAAATCAGACACCTGAAAGAATATGGCTTACCGTGGGACTAACCCAACATCCAGAGTTGCGAACCGGATACATATTTTCTTTCTTTTTTAAATTGTAGTCAAATACAACAGGACTGTAAGGATGGCAATTTCGTAGTTTACATTCTAATCAAGAGTTACTTTGTTATAAAAGCATGGTATGGCTACGCTGCCAAGGAATCCCATCAGACTAGATTGGATATATTTGCATCATAAATTCGGTATCGTTCAATTATCTGATAATTATTCATTTTGTATCGTATTTGAATTCATATTTGCAGATGGTCGGGCTCTGTATCTGTATTAAAAGACAAATTTGATTTTAAATTTTGATTTTCATTTATTATCCGTAACTGTATCTGCTTATTGAAATACAGATATTAGCATTATCCGCTCCGAATCTGCTCCGTTTCATCCCTGATATAAAACATTAACATCTCTAAATTTGAATATAACGAAAAAAAAAATTATATTTCGGAATCTATATAGTAGTGATTTTGTTTATCATAAAATACTCAAATCATACTGAATAATTTGATATCTCTATTCTATTATTAAGCACGTTCGGTGTTCGATCCGCCAACAGTTACGATTGAAAGGTGAAACTTCGGATTTAATCTCAGCCCTTTAATTACATAATTTTTCTTCTTTTGATTAAATACATCTATTTTATGTATAAAAATCTAAATTTAGTTAAAAACATACCCACTACATGTGCTGCCACACGATACGTTACAATTAAAATTGAATAAATTCTGAAATTTAGTGATATATTTATCTATTTTCGTATTTCTTTGTTTTTATATTTCTTCTCTTCAATTGAAAAAAAAAAGAGTACAAAAGCTAGTAAATACAAGAAAGCTGATGCCGACTGGTACCAGCACTAGAACAGTACCATCAAAAAGGAGGCAGGAGCAAAATATTGTTAAATCCATGCATAGTCAAAATACACCTTAAATTATAACAAATTGATAAATTTGTAATCTATCTGAAACAACTTCGGTCATTCTTAAAAAGAAAATGACCATATTAATTTCTATTATCTACCGTTAAAGTTAAAACTAAAATAAAATAAAAAGAAAGAAAAAGGTCAGATTTTGAGTTTGGAAATTTGAAACTCATCCCGTATATGAAACGCTAATAATCAAACAAGTTATTAAAATTACAGTGAGTCTTCTAAATTTCCACCATGATAAACAAGTAAACATATCTAATTAGTATCGACTGATAATAGTGCGCAAAGTGCAAAGTTAACTGTATGTCGATCATCTTTCCAAATGTATATCAATCATCCTTCCAAATGCGCTAGTTAATTTAATTATTTGAGTACCAAGGAAAATTAAAATTGAAGCTCAAATAAAAGCATAATCAAGAGGTGTTTAGAATAACAAGTTTTTATAAAGAACAAGCTAATGGAAACAACTAAATTGAAAATAGCCACAAATTGAAACTCATTGGACGAATAAAGACAACGACAACAACTAAATTGTAAATTGATTTTTACAAATTAAGAACCAACTGACAAAAACCATAAAGAACTTGAGGCAAAAATAAAGCTATTGGGATTTGTATTTTGATAATACAACAGAAAAAATTAGAAAAAAAATTGAGAAACTAGACTTAACAACCAAGTATCAAATTTTAGACAAATCTGTGAAGAAGAAGAGATGAATATCTGTCATAATGGATATCAATAGAAAGAGCATCTCACAACGGAGCTCTCTCTAACATTAGATTTTAGTAGTTTGTCAATGGCGACCCCGCGAAGAAACGACGAAATTTTTATTCTCGTGCCTAAAAATGTGTGCCTAAAGAGATAAGGAGACCAATAAAAAAAAGTGGAGGAATCAAGTTACAACAAGTTACCACAACTATTTTTTACATTTTTAAAATTCAAATCGTCGATCCAAACTATTAGATATGATCTCTACAATAAAATATGCTTTGATACCAAATTTTACATTTTTTTTAAATTATTTTACTATTTATTAAGATGTGTACAAAAACTAATTAAATTCAGACCATTGAATTTTGTATTCATCTTAATAAATAGTAAAAAAAATTAAAATATATAAATTTTTTTTACTATTTTTTAAAATAGATACAAAATCACTATTTTTAGATGATCTATAATTTTATGAAAAACAATGACTTTGTAACTATCTTAAAAAATAGTAAAAAAATTAAAAAAAAAATATATATATAATTTGACCTCTAAACACATTTTAACGTGGATATTATGTGAGTGGTTTAAATCTTTTATTTTAACTTTAAAATTGAAAATAAAGATGCTGGATATGATTCAAGCATGAAACCCATGAAACAATGGAGCATTTGAGCTCTCATCTTTTGGGAATAAGAGTAGACAAATCTGAAATTTCTAATACGAGAAACATTTGCAATTATAGATCCTTATATCTTGCTCTTAAGTCTTAACCATATAGATTTAGTGTTGCCAGCTTGATGCTTCTACATAAATGTTATACAGCTTCCGGAACAGAATATCTGTGGCGTCTGGGATGTCACGTGGAGCCCACCGCAGGGACAGCGCACGTATGTGTTCACATGAACCCGTATCCTCTCAGGTATTGCACTATTATTGTAGAGGATCACTTACTTTACGGTTTGAGATTAAATCTCAACCAGTTTAAGATTCGGGTCACTGTAGGGGAGCCCCATTTTTGGGCTTTGAGATTCGTGCCAAGTTAAAAAGTACAATTTAGATCTAGTAATTGTAAAAGATTCCCTTATCAGGTATTGGAGAGGATGTGAATTCTCGCCGGATTCGTATCCTCCCAGGTACCTGATTCAACACAATTAAAACGGACGGTCCAGATTTACTCTCAGTCGGTTCTTTCTCAGGATAGCGCAGGGAGAGTATTATTTGTGCTTTGAGATTCGTGCCAAGTTAAAAAACAATTTTGGGCCGTCCAATTCAATTGTACTCAGTCCCTTAACCTGAGAGGATGTGAATTCATCTTTGCATGCTGGTAATATTTATTCCGAGGAGTTTCGTGCATAGATTATTACGTAGAAGATTAAAAAATTAAAAAATATGATATCAAAAAATATTATTTATAGTAACGTGTCTATATTTGATTTTGAATGATTATCGCTTTTAGTATTTCAGAAAATATATAATTACAAAAATAAATGTCAAAACTAATAATGGCTTTCATTTAAAAAAAAAAAGTGATTTTCGTCAATCGGAAATAAAACAAAACTTCAGAAAATCGTCTTTAATAAAAGCGAACCAAATACTTCCTAAGACATAATTCGCATTCTCTGCATTAACTCAAATATTGAGTTAAAGACTTAAGACCATCCGATTTAAATCTACACTAATATTAAAGAGTCCCGTGCGATATAGGTGTGGATCAGATTAGTCTGAATTCTGATTGTACAATCTAAAAATTAACTCAAACAGTACGTTAATAAAAAGGACATGAATTCTCTAAAATTGTGCTCCGCAACGTTGTGTGTAACAGATTATTAATATTAACTCCTCTCTCATTTCTTCCGATTATTCTAGTGTTTTACTCTTCTTCAAACTATGCATTTCAGTACATTATGCGCTCACAGTAGTTATCTAAAATTTCGAACGCACAAACATGATGCTAGCTAGACTGTGCTTTGATGTGAAAAATAATGCATTTGTTAACGCATGCGGTCAAAATACCTTTCTGAAAGTGAAAGCGCGTACACAGTTGTGGACCCTCTGGGTTTTTACTTTGTCGCAATTTTCATGGGGAAAACGTGGGACTGTGAATGCATCAGTTCACAGTAGCATTAGTTTGTGTTTCATTTTTAACTTTATTGCATCATACAAAAGCTTAATTAAGAAGGAATAAATAGATTAATACATGATCAGTAGTTGCATGTTTCGTCTCGTCAATGAAATCATGAGTGCCCTCCAAATTAATTAAGATTTTTTTTATAAAAAACGGAATCGGGATGAGAACAGTTTAATCAATGTCAAGGCACTCATTACATAAATAAAGCATGTCGTGGCTTCCAGTTTTCAACTTAAAAAAAATTTATATTGAAAGATAACGGTGTTTTGTATATTAATTACTAATTAGCCAATGCTACGGTTTATTTAAATTTAGTTTTAGAGTTTTCCGATCTCAATTTCTATATATTTGTATATTCTGTTACTATTTTAATTATGAACCGTCCAATAACATGATAAATTACTCAAAAAGTTTCTGCAGAAAAATAAGAACCGTCATATTACTTTAAAATATTATTTTCATCTTAAACACATATTTATTGAATAAAAAAGTATGTAAATATTAAAGTCATTCTATCAAAATAAACAAATAAATTAAAAAATAACCAATAAGAAAAATGAATGATGTGAAATTGGTTAACAATTTTAAACTTAATATTTTTTGCATCTAAATTTCTGACAAATTTACCATCTCATGCTTTGATTAAATCCCCCTTGCCTCTTCTTCAAAGAATTTTTCCCTTTTCTCTGAGATCTCCATCCATGAAAAACCAACTTAAATTTGAGCCACCACTTTACAGCCAAATGCAACCTCCGTGCTTTCTTCTTCGTGTCAATTTCAATTAACCGTTGGTTCTGTATAGTATTAAACCGGGGCATGGCGAACCGAGCCGGGCTTGGTGCAGAGAAGCTCCTCCTTAAAATGGCCCGGTTTAGTTGAACCTCGACACTGAACCTCTCAAAATCATCAAACAGTGTTATCTCACGGTCTCCAAAACAGACATCTAAACTTGGTCTTGCTCCATTAATACCTTCCATTGTAAAAACAGCATGTGAAACAGAGAATGAACTTTCTCTGTCTGTTTGTCTATAGAAGGGATGAATGAATGACACTTACGGCATGGGATAAGTTGGCATGCAGTTGCAGTTTAATGCATGCATGTGCTCTTTAATTTAATGAAGGTGTGTTGAATGGATTTGACTTGTAGAGAAGGCAATGCATCAAATTGTGCTTTGATGATAATTGTTGCTAGGAATTGAGGGACCACTGATAAAAAAAAAAATGCGTTGGTTCGTTGCTGTGTTAAGAAGCAGTTGCATTGCCGCATTTCATTTTCAATTGGATTTAGATCTGACCCGGGCTAGGGAAGGAAACAGAGCGACTTGTACAAACACTATATTTGTTATTTTTTTTTTCTATTTAATTGATCGGTACGGCAGATATAAATTAACATGTGTGAAACAGTGATACCGCCCGACAAATGAATTTTTTTTATAAAATGTAATAGGTTGACTTCATTTTCACTGTTATTTTCGTTAGAATAATTGAAACATGATTTTTCTTAAAAGGACTAGTCACATTATTTTATGGTGAATACGGCTGTAGATATGAATATTGATAATTATGCAGATATAGATGATTAGATTCTGACAAAACAGATAATATCTGCTTTATTTACACCTATGAGCGATATGATTGTGCCCAGATTTGCTTTTCTATTACAGATAACTTCATATGCGGCCATTTTTATTAAAACTATAAAAAAAAAAGGTTTTTACAAAAGTGCCCCTCCTGTTCACTTTTTTTTAAAATTGCCCCAATTGCCAGGGGGATGGGCTGCCCACAGTCCTAGCTGAACGTCTGGGGTAGAGGCGGTCCTCTATTTTTTAAAATTTTTTTTTTTAGAGATCTTAATATTTTTATTTAAATAATTTTGTAAAATTGTAGTTTTCTTGTTTAAAGTGTATGTCAAAAAAATAAGACATTTGATATATTTATGAAGTGATATCGTAATTCTTTATAACTTTGATTTGATTTGTCAGTTGGATACCACAAGTTTAAAGATGACACTAATTAAGGACATTTAAATATTTGAATAAAATAAATTATTAAGAATCAAGGCCAAGTCCTTAATTAATGTAATATTTAGACTTGTGATATCCAACTGACAAATTAAATCAAAGTTATAAAGAGTTACAACATCACTTCATAAATATATCAAATGTCTTATTTTTTTGACATACACTTTAAACAAGAAAACTACAATTTTACAAAATTATTTAAATAAAAATATTAAGATCTCTAAAATAAATAAATAAATAAAATAGAGGATTGCCTGGCCCCCAAGCAGTCAGGTCTCTAGTGGATCGCCCCTGTCCCGAGCGATCAGCTAGGACTATGGGCCACCCGTCCCCCTAACGGTTGGGAACAGTTTAAAAAAAAAGTGAACAGGGGGACACTTTTGTATAAACCTTTTTTTTTTAAGTTTTAATAAAATGGCCGCTTCATATGCTTTTAAAATTTTAATTTCTATTGAGTTGGTGTAGGTTTTGTCAAAATTCAAAAAGTAAATTATAAGTTTGATGAGGCACTGAAATTATAGAAATTAAAGGTATTTGAATCTTCCTCTAAATAAATTAGAGTGAGATTATGATAATATGCATATTATAGATTTACTCGTGATAATAATTTATATTTTTATTTGCAAAGTTCAAACAGTTAATCTCAATAGTTAAACATGATATTCATATGTATTTGGAGATAAAATTTTATATTTTTTTAAATATATATATATATATATATATATATATTAGATAGGTTGAAAATCACCGTGAAAGGTTTTCGGATGATTCAGAATTTTTAAATCAGTTGATTTTTTGTCTATTAAAAAATAGTAAAAATAATCATAAAAATATAAATTTGGTTATAAATATTTTTTTTTGTAGAAAGCCGCGATTATATTGATTGAAATATATACAAACTAGCTGTTTATAAGATTAGACAATGAGTGTTTGAGAAATATACAACTCTAAACAAACAAACAAAAATACATACAAGAGTATGCGCATCTCTGAACACACAATTGGATCATCCTTGCTTGATTGAAGTAATAAGAGCCTAGTGATTGTTTTCTCTGTATGCATATTGCAGTCGAGAAGGCATTGAATCCATATTGGACCGGGAACTGAAAAATCAGATTAGGACAGTCACCAATTAGCCGAGAAGGCGCTGGTTCAAACCGGATAGGAAACTGAATTAACCAGCCCAAAACAGCCACCTCTAAGTAGTGAGAGAAGAGAAGAGGCAGAAACAACACAAAAGCAACAAACAAATATCAAAGCAAAAACAGAAGATATACTTACTGTACACAGATAGAAGACCAATTACCCTTCCATCACCAAAAAGGAGAAGGCACTCGCAGCTGATCCATTACTTTGTCTCACACTCAATGGGATGAGATGAGCTCAATGATAGAGGCTTTGTTTTTTTTTTCCTTTTTGTTCCGCCTCGCATATCGCACCACTTTATTTACCGTCTACAAATACATTTTTATATATAGATCATACTAGGGTTGGGCAAAAAAACTCAAACTCGTAACTCGCTCATTTACAGCTCGTTTAACTCGGCTCATTTACAACTCAACTCATTTATAACTTGAGTTGGCCAACTCGTTTAATAAATGGGTTGAGTTCGAGTTGGCCCCAACTTGTTCACTTATAACTCGAGTTACATAAAGTTACATAGTTTTGGTCACAATAAATCTCAAAATAATCAAACCCGAATCTCTAGACTGTTATTTGTACTTTGAGATTTGTGTAAAATATGTTTGAACTTGTATTGTAATACTATCACTGGTTAAACGAGTTACAAGCGAGTTGTGAGCCAACTCGAGTTGGTAACGAGCTGAGTTTGAATTTGTGTTGTAATACTATCACTGGTTAAACGAGTTATAAATGAGTTGTGAGCCAACTCGAGTTGATAACGAGCTGAGTTCGAGTTGGCTTTACAACTCATTATTATCATCTCAACTCAAATTGGCTCGCTCGTTTATTAAACGAGCCGAGTTCGAGTTAGAGATAACTCGCTCAAACTCAGTTCATTTACAGCCCTAGATCATACTGAGCACCTCACATCAAACTGTTTAAATTTCAAAAATAGTTATACAAAACCCATAACACGGATTGTAATATGCATATCAACATTCACCATAAAAAACTCAAAAATTAATTAAACATGCCCAACTAACGCGGTCAATTTGGGCCAAACAGGCCGACTAATTTTCTTCCAGTTGAAGATATCAGTTTGACGCTCTAGCGACTCAGCGAGCATCTCCATTTCTCCGATCTCACTCGCTTCTCAAATCCAAAATCAGTACTTCAATTAACAACCAAAAATAACCTAATTTTGTTGCTTCCTTCGTTCGAACGAGGTTAGAAGCATAATATACCCCACTTGTTCCTCTTCGAATGATCAGATCTTTCCTACAATTGATTCTGTCTGAGTTCTTAATTGCTCGCTAATGGATAGAGCTCTCGTTTTGATGCTACTGTTGCTGTCGATCTCTCAAGTATCTACTGCTTCTTTTAGGGTTCTTTTGGAAGATGAAGTGTCTGGGAAGGTACAAAAACATTGATTGACCTTGTATCTTAATTCTTGCATCTGTGGTAAATAGTAGTTGAAATTCTATTTATAGATGTTAATTTATCTTCTAAAATTTTAATCACGTATTAGGATTCCAAAATTACACTTACTAGTTCTAGTTTTGACATATTGTTGCTTTTTTTGAAATAATAGCATGTAATATCCCTATGGGATTGTAGAATTTATTATGATCATGATATAGAAACCATAAGAGCATACAAAGAAATCAATTGGGAAAAGGATTGCACTTGAATATTATCAAATTTTATAGCAATGGTCATGAGATTGGTTAAACAATTGCCTACACAATTAAAGCTCTAATAATAGCAAGTGTTAGTGTAGAAAGAAAATGTCATAGTGACACAAATAATGGAAAATAAAAATATACTTTTGCTCACTTTTCCAAGTCCCTTTTTTCAGGTAAATTTGCCCCCGGAAAATTTCCCTTCAAAGGATAAAGTAGATAAGCAGTCTATAACTTCTCATACAAATAATCCCAATAACCAATCTGAAAAAGCACACCCAGATTCGGTTGGATTAGATAAGAAAGAAACACAGGAGCCAGCTCCTCCAGCTGGAACACAGAAAATCCTAAATCCTAAACAAGAAAATCTTACAGTATTGGCCCCACCTGTCAGCCAAGAGACTAAGAAATCGACAAATTCAAGTGAGGAAGGAGGTGGAGTTGGGACTGATAGGACTGGTACCAAAACAGATACAGGGACAAAACCGGAAGAGAATGTTGGTAAGATCAAAGGGCTCTGTGATGTGGCATCTGAAAAATGTTTAAATGAGGATAATTGGACTGCATGTCTCCAAAATGCTGCTAATGGTAAACCTTTTTCTTTTGCCTTTTTTGGGTTTTCTTAATTAAAATTTGCTCGTGGTAAAAAATTAGGAAATTTCTTACTAGCTGGTAGATGGCATGTCTTATTTTGTTGCAAAATTGTACATACCTAACTTGACTGCTAGACACAGAGCTACAAGTTGTGACCCCATCTAATACCAATGATTTTGTTTTTCCTTAAAATACCACAGTGATGTTCCAGTTTTCATGATTTTCAATGCAATTCCTTAGAAAGAATGCCTGCTTTTACTCAATTGTAGTTCTGCATTACTGACTGCAAGAAAAAAAATTGCGCTAAGAACAATAAGTAAATAGCATCACATAATATAAAGGAAAGGGTTGGATGCTAGCAGGGACAGGGCCAGACTTTCTAACTCTGGGGGTCAAACATTAATGGGGGTCAATCATAGCAAATTTTCTTACTACGAATGGGGTCGATTTTACAATATCCATAAATTTTGCTCTAAACTATATAAAAAATCATGCACAAGCACATAAAATTTGAAAATTAATGGGGGTCAATTAACCCCCGCTCTTACTTACTATATCCGCCTCTGGATGCTAGTGTACTCCCTGTAAACCAAAATATGAATTCCACTCAAGAACCAAGACGTCTTGTTTTCATTGTGCCAAGGCAGACAATCAATTCAAGCATATGGCAATGCTTCTTAATCATTTTGTTTGGGGTCGGTCTTAAGAAAACATTTGGTCAGAAAAGGAAAACACCTAGGCCATTTTTGCTGCCCTTTTTAAATCTATTTTTAACTCTCTCTTTTGATGTGTTGGTAAGGAAAACCCTTACAATCTAACCTATTTTGGATTTGTTGCGGACTTGCGGTTACTCCTGTAGCAAATTCCTATATCCTCGATCTATTTCCTTTCCATAATATAATGATCCACTTTTAGAAACTTGCCACACGTGCTCTAACAGATTTAGCAACGTTTTGCATGAGCTTCAATAGAAATTCTGGAATAAAAATGCAATTCTGTTTTTTGTCATGTGCTTTAACAAGTCAATCTAAGGTAATATTTCAAATGAAAAATGGTACCCATTCCCTGTGATTTTTTTATAACATCAGGTTAAGCACTGTCTGTGTGTGTGTGTGTGTAATTCTTGCATACAAAAATGATGTAAGAATATGATACGGATTGCAATGGAAGGGATTAACTTCACTGAATAAATGACCACATAGATAAATGACCACATAGGGAGTGCAATGGAAGGGATTAACTTCACTGAATATGATAAGGATTGTTTCAAATTCTATGATAGTATTATTCAGGTCTCTCTTCTTTCTCTGCATGCTTTGTGTACCTTTGTTTATGTCATATCAGCTAGATATAAGTATATAACCTTTTATAATTTTAATCCAGATTTGAAAGAAATAGTCCTTATAGTAGAGAACAAAGGCGAAAATGACATTTCCATTGATGTAAAATCCACACCACCCCTCGTGCTTGATTCCAAGAAGCTAGATCTCGCCAAACACAATTATAACAAGGTTTGATTCTCTCTTCCTCCTTCGAGTGGTATTCTTCCGTGAGGGTTTATGCACTTCTATTTTTGTTATGTTTTATATTATTAGTTAATATCCATATTTGAGTTGGTTTAGATAACTAGATGTATGTGTGTCTTAGCTTCTGTTTTAGAGATGCAAAGTAGATTGCATCATGTCTTAGTAGTTCATACTTGTGTAACAGTAATACAAGTCTTCTATTCCCTTTCATTCTTTTATCTCGATATGAACTTAAAGCTCAAAATCTTTTAAGCTCAAGCCATTTATTTTGATTTCTGATATTTGGTGGCTAATCAGGTGAAGATCCTAATAAGTGACTCCAACCATGCAGCTGATATCACCGTAAATGCTGGTAAAGGTGATTGCATCTTGCACATAAAATCGTCTACTGGAACTTATGACTGGCAGAAACCGTTTCAGCAATTTGCCAGCTATGCCACCCAGTTTACACCTATTTACGGTGCGTATTTGTTAATTTTTACCAGTGTAATTTCCCTTGTTATATGGGCTTGTTGCAAGTTTGTAAGGGGGAGGAGGCGATCTGTCGGTGGTCCTGCTTATCAGCAACTAGAGATGGGTGGGGTCCAGAATTCCCAGTCCAACTCAACGAATGCTGTTGTGGTGAACACAGCTGATGGGTGGGAGAATGGATGGGACGATAATTGGGATGATGAAGAGGCAGCTGTCGGTAGACCTGTTGCTGCAAATGGTGTTTCTGTAGATGGGCTTTCTTCGAGATCTAATAACAACGGTAACAGTAAAGATGGATGGGATTTTGATTGGGATGATTAAGAAACACAAACGACTAATTCCCGATCTAATTCATTGTGTTTATATGTAAAATTTATAAAATTTTGATGACATTTAGTATTAAGTCAAGCAATAAAAAAAAAGATTTTTAAGTTTATCTTAATGCATTCATTTTTCATCATTTTTTTACCTCATGACTTGATACTAAATGGCATCAAAAATTTATAAATGTTGCATGTAAATACATCACTTGTGGAGTAACTGATCTGAACAGTTTGGATCTGTCGTTTGAAGTATAATTGATATGTTTTGGAGACCGGTGGCATTTAGGTTGAAATGCCACCGATTGTCAGCTAAACTCTTTTTACGGTGTATAATTGTAAGATAAGAGGTGTATACTGGAGGCTGGCTCCTCTTTGTTCTTTACATGGAATGAAGAGATCCTTGTTCTATATGGGCTGATGATAACCAGTAGGGCCCAAATTGCACCTGCTCCATTTGATTGTTTTGTTTGTGAGTAGTCTTAGAGGAGATGCAATTAGGCCCATGTAATTTTTATCAAATGGGCCCTGGTAAAGCAACGTTTATCCAGTTCAGATGTGAAACTGGAGAGGAGCCTGCTTGAATGATTAGAACATGTACCTGGGGTGTTTTGGCGTGCTCGTCTTTTCTTTTTGTCCATCTTTCTCAGAATTTTGATTTGTCAAATGTCCAATTTACACATTTAAATGCACGAATTACTGTATGGCAGACAAAGTAGATATATAAATTATTTGTTTGTGAGAAACTCATTTTTCCTTGACGCTGGCCAGTGCCTTTTTTTGTTTATTTTATCCTCAATTTTTCTTTAGAGTAAAAAGTGGTCTAACTATATTGGTAAAAATTAATAAACTATATGGCCGACTATATTCTAGTTTCAGATTTTTTAACAAGGAACCAGATGTTATGCAAAATATTTTAGTTGTAGTTAAATTACACACTTAATCATGCTATGAGATGCATAGCAGACATCACATAATATCAGTGTTCAAATAGCAGCAATAGCGGCATTTTAATGTTCTCAAAGTTAGCTATGTGATAAAAGTGTGTTAATTTAGCTATGACAGCTATAGCGTTAATAGCGGTCTGCAATAATGCGTAGCATGTCGTGCAAATAGTGCATGCTATGCTACATGCTTTTATCTAAAGACCCAAATTGAAAAGTTCTTTTAAAAATTATAAGTTTATACCATGATGGTTATGTTATTTTGAATATGAAAAGAGAGTTTATGATATTACTAAGGATATTTGGAATATCAATTTGGACTTTGTACTTGTTTAATATGAATATTATAATTATTTAATCAATTTGATGTTACTAATTTTTCTATAGGATCATTAGATAATGTTGATAATCAATAGAAATGATGAATATAATTTTTGAAAGAAAAAAAAAAAAAGATGTGTACTATTCACATACTTTTCTTTAGCCTTTCTGAGATGACGTGGTCGCTATTTAGAGCCTTGCATAATGTTATATCCTATGTTGATTAAAGAAGATGTAAGAATCAAGCAAAGTGAACATGCTCCCTGAGGTATTTGCTTCACAAGCCAGTTGTCATGATACAAGCCCACATAGGCAAGTAGCAATTGAACGCATAAAGCTAGACAATAGATATCCTTACTTTGAAAAACCTAATCATTGGTTGTGGTTACTGGTTAGTGCTGCTATAATGTGTTCTTTGAAATTAAAGAGATCACATGTGGCCATAATGGACGTTATCAACGGTACAACAGCTGTTGCTGCATCTGTGACATTTAGCAGTAATAATTTACCTAATCCCTTGATTTTTTTTAAATCTCAAAAAATCAAGGGATTAGGTAAATTGTTACTGCTAATGGTTACCTAGCAACAATTGTCTGATATAATGGAAGTATATTGTAGAAGTTGTACACTTAGATTAGAAAAAAAAAAATCTCACCGTAGATTTCTAATTCCTATTGAGGTGAAAAATGGAGTAAAGATTTTACCAGAGCAGTTTTGATTTCATGCAGAGTAGGGACTATAGAATCAAAATAGTGTTACATATAATTAGTGCGCTACATGAAGCCAAAACTGTTCTGTTAAAATATTTGCCTGAAAAATAACCCTTGTCAATAAACCAAAAACAATTAAGGCTAACATCTAGCAGGGGTCACAAGAGATGCACTCAATGAATACGTACATGTGGTTAACAAAATTTCTCCAAGGGGACATCATGGTGTCCCTCAGTGAAATAGTTAAACAGGTCAGCACGAGGTTCTTATTGCTTTTTTTTTTTTTTTTTTCGCATTTGTCTTCCCTTTTTCCTTTAAGTGGTACATATACCTTCCTTCCAATTTTTTTTCTTTGCCTTTGATCTTTTGGTTGTTTTTAGTTAATTTTGTTTACAGAATATCAAACTAATAAACTACCGCTGATCCTTACACTATATATTAACTAAGAAATGTCTTTGTTTGTCTGGGCAAATTTTGCTAACAAATCTTTATTTTTTTTTAGAAAAAAACCAAGTTTTAACTAACTATTTGTACACATCTAAGTAGTCTTCAACCCTCAACCTCTACTCAAATAAAACAAACTAAAAGTTCGAAAACACATCCATAAAAGATAAGGTTTGTTGGCTTGGTTTATTTTCTTGTCACCAATAAATGTACTTATTAAAAATGTTGTATCAGCTGAGTGTGCTACAAGGGAAACTTCTATAATATGAGAAGCTTTAGAGATTATGCGCAAGAGTATATGACCTTTATTTTTCTATTTTTTTCCTTTATTAAAAATGTTATATTTTATTTTAAAATGTTATTGCCTATGGTACGTACCACGCTGATATCTGAGGGAATTTGGTACGATTTAAATAAAGTATAGTAACAATTTTAGCGTGAACATAAACAATCATGGAACTTGGCTAATAAACTAATCTACAGTAGGTCATGTGAGTCACTTAGTTATGACTAAGAAACTAATCATTCATTTCCTAACCACTATTTTAAAAATGCAAGCACAAATGATCTAATATGAGCTTTGCACTCACATGATAACTTATTTAACAAACATATGGGGCTTACAGATAATTATTACAAGCCTTGTAACTTTGTAAGCGGCCCACAAAATATTAAGGTATAAAAATTTGAAGTAAACTAAGAAAGTAGAAAATGGATGGCAGAAGCGGAAGCGAGATGAGCTGTCAAGCAGTGCGTCTCAGTCAATGATTTTGCAGCCAAAAGCAATTTAATAAAGTGCACTTGTACGGCACGCAGATGGAATTGCAACTGTTCTACTTGTCCGTTTGTCACAAGCGTTTTTTTTTTTTTTTTTTTTTTTTTTAATGAAACTCCACGTATGAAAAAAATGTCCATATAAATCTCTTTGCTTCGCTGTAATATATATTAAGAATGGTTTAAGGAATAATATATCTCACGAAATTACGTACGTTACATTCTCAATAGATTTTTTTTTAAAAGAAAATAAATATGAGTTGGTATCAAGCCAATCAACAAATTTCAAACTTCTTTAAATTAATATAGAAAAAAATTTCACTTTGTGAATTTTAAACTCATAATTTTTTATATAAGAGTCGTGTCCTTTTGTCACTAGATCAAATATAAATTTTTCATTATCAATAGATACAGTTGTAAGTACAAATTTATCCCCTTATTTCTCTACTGTTCATCCAAACAAGGTGTTAGGCCTGAAGCGGGGCCAAGGATTCTGTTTTTGAGCAAAATTGTGTGGTTCCACCTCAACATTGAGATACTAGGGATGATGAGTTTGATATTATTTTAATTGCGATAGTAATAGTGATTCCAAACATTTTATTTTATTTTAATTGCGATAGTAATAGTGATTTATATGCTAACACAAAATATGATCAAGTTCTCTCTTTTTATTTTAAATCATGCATGTATGTTTTAAAAGAAGAATGTTTTTTAGTTTGTATTTTTTGAATTCATATATTAGTTATATTGATGGTTAATTTTATTAACAAGATATAAATTTATAATGATATAACAAGTTCAACATTAGAATTTTCTTTTATTCACTGTAATGATTAAATATTGGAATTATATCCATATTTATATTACTTTTATTTTTGTTAAAAAATAATTTATTAAATAATATGTTAATTTTGTCATAATATATGAAACATAATATTATCATTATCCGGTTTGGATTCTATCCGTTTCCATTCCTGGACAGGACCTTTTTTTTTTTCTAAGATGTTTCAGACTTTCCGTATATGTATCCGTCTGATCGAACATAACGGATGGGAAATCTGCCCAACGGCTTGACAAATGACAAAAACAGCTTGCCGTCTCACAGCATCAATTTGGGTTCTAGTGTAGAAAACTATTATCATTCAAATTAGAGAAGCATCTGCATAGTCAGTAGCAAGACTTATGAATTACGGAGTCAAACATGAATGAAATTAATCATAAAAAAATTTCATGTTACGAATGAGAATAAATATTACTGTAACTATAATATTTTATCTTATATTATATAGAAAATTATGTATTAGTACAAAAAAAATCAAAATAAATAGAAGCTAATTGACCCTTATTTCTTGGATGTAGCACCGTCTGTGTATTTTAATATTTGAAATTGACCATCTAGTTCTAGTGTTGATCTAACTTCTATGCAACTTTTAGTATTATACACACACGTTTGATCTAGAGGCATGACCTTTATATTTTTTTTCTTTAAAAATATAAACACATTTGATATCAAAAGATATTATTCAAATTGGAACATTTAAATTGTAGATGTGTTCTTTATTTATAAAATAGCGCTTATTAAATTTGAGTCGATCTAAAAAAAAAAAAAAAATCCCTCTTTCAAACAATTTACAATTTTTAATAATGTAGTTTCAACTGCTTTACTATGATTGATTAATCAAATTTAAATTGACTCAAAAGAGTAGAACTCGGGTGTTCTAATTTCACCAAGTTTTCTTATGATCTCAACTCTAAAATTTATCACATTAATTAACTTTAAATAATGAATCTGAGCCATTGAAACTCATCTACCTTACGAGTAGAGGTGGAGCTACATTGATGGAATGGGGTCAATTGACTCCATTTATTTTGAAATTTTTTGTACTTATATATCATTTTCTATATAGTATAGGGTAAAATGTTATAGATACAGTAATATTGACCTCATTTGCAGCATACAAATTTTATATGAGTGACCCTCATTCATAATATTTGACCCCCATAACTTGAAAGTTTGGTTTTGCCACTGCTTACGAGTGATATGTCTACATACGGAAATTTAAAAAATTTATTAGTTTCGTATAGAGTCAATTGATAAAATAAAGTTAAAAAATGAATTAATATTAATTTAGAAACCTTCAAATTTTGACCGCTTTACTTTATATCAAACTTCTGAATAGCTAGCTATAGCAGTTTTGGACCTTGAAAGTTAAGTTATGGGGTAAAACTGCGCTAATTGAGCTACGACCGCTATAGCGTTAAGAGCGGTCCGCTATGCTACATGGGCTTATGATTTTGCAATTTTAATGAGCGTTAATGTCCAGATGGGTTTCTTTTTACTTTATCAAACTATATGAATATAATGGAACATGTGCGGGCTATATCGCTATATCAATTAAATTTTGTATTATGCATTATTGTTGGGTTTTTTAAAAATAAAAAATTAAAACAATGCCTAGGGACCTTATCCGTGAGAAATTGAACTTCAATATAAATATTATAACTTCTTAATCATTTTGGTGTTTTTTTTTCTCGATGAGACATGTTTACTATTAGTAGAAATATAAAATATAATTTTTGAAATAAGAAAACGCTATTTATGATAGCTTTCTCTTTAGCTGCGTTATTCGCTAAAGCTTTTTTTTTTACCTCCCTGCTATGCCGCTATAAATGCTATTTAGAATCTTGCTTTATATTAATTTGAAATTTTAAAATTTTTGCATGTAGACACATCACTCATAAGGTAAATGTGTTTCAATAGTTCGGATTCATTGTTTGAAATCAATTCAATAAATTTTAGAGTTGAGTTCACAAAAGACTTGATAAACTTAAGATCTATTTGTGTACTATAAAAATCGGATGTACATTACAATTAATTTTCATTGTTATATGCATGCAAAGCAGTGAAATAAATGGGAAAGATATAATCTTTCAAGAGGAGGGTTCCAATGCCTCATGTCTTTTATACCTCATCATACTTCATATTGTATATCTTTGTTTTTAAAGTTTAAATTATCAATCCAAACCGTTCAACATAATATCCGTACTAAAAGATGCTTGTGATGAAATTTTTTTACTATTTTTTAAAATGGATAGACAATCACTGTTTTTTTTAGCAGTCCAAAAACAATGATTTTGTACCTGTCTTAAAAACTAGAAAAAATTTATAAAAATTATAAAATTTCATTCTAGATATATTTTAATATAAATATCATGTTAAGCGGTTCAGATTAATAATTTGAACTTTAAAAAAAAAATATACAATATAAAATATGATGAGGTACGAAAAATACGAGACATTGAAACTCTTCTCATCTTTCAATGGCCCTCAGCCCCTCAGTCACTGCTTAAAATATTTTTTTAATTCTTTGGGCTGAGATGAACAGTACCCTTTTTAATGGCCTACTTAAGTTCAGGTACAAGTTTTACCGTAAATTTAATTAATTCAATGTCAGCTGATTCACCGCTTTATGCCATATATTTGGTTCCGGTATACCAAGACATCATATGATCATATTTATTTAAATATTAGAAGGTTAGAAGCTTTGTGTTTCAAACATTTTTATTGGGGACATAAATTTATTTATTTATTTTTTTTTTGGGAAGAAGTCAATATTGTTTTGGCATTCTGACTGTTGGAGTGTGGTCAATGTCAAAGATGTTCAATTAATTTAATCTAGCTAGTATATTTCTCCTGTCATGGCTTTTACCAAGGAACTGGGGAAACAAATTATTTATTCACAATGCATATATTTATATAGAGGAGGGCTCAAATGTCTTTATTTTTTGTGTCTTTATCATATCTTCATTTTTAAAAACTTTTATTATTTAAAATTTAAAATTTAAAAAATTAAAATAAAATCGTTGGATATGATCTACATCATTTTATTTATGCATGTGTAAAAATTATGGCATTTTAATTTTATTTTGATTGTCATCAAGAGATTATAAAAATGCACTAATGTGGATGATTTATAGATGTTGATTTTTAAACTTATTTATTCACATAAAAACAAAATTGAAATGTTATATTTTTTTGTAAGCACATAGAGAAAATAATATAGATCATATCTAACGGTTTTATTTTGACTTTTAAGTTTTAAATTTTGAGTTATTAAAATTTCAAAAAATAGAAGCACAGTAAAAACACAAAAATGAAGGCATTTCATTGATTTCAACCCTCTTCATTTATATATAGCAACTCTTAGATCCGCATAAATTAAAATTTAAAAGATAGTAAACACGGATTAGTCAGTAAAGATCTGGGATGAACCATGACTATAATTAATTGCATGCGCGGTGCCACCACCCATGTGTGACAATTACCACCTTTTCTAAAAATGTCCTTGATAAAAGAATGCAAACATTATTAAGCGATCCTTTAAAAAAATACAATATTGGTGAAAGTGCAAAATATATTTTTTTTCATCTATTATTTTTGTAGATACTTCTGTTCGATTTCAGAATTCTAAAAAAAAGTGCAGAACATTTTTAAGTTTGTATAGTCAAATTCCTTTTTTTTTTTCCCCCACTTAGTTATCTTCACTATTTTAATTCGGTATTCTGGTAGAATCGACAAAGTAGAATGGAATCGTGAGATAGAATCTTTGTCTAAAAGGTGTGAAATTGGTTTTATTCTACTATTGGAAATCTAAAATATATATATACATGACAAGTGTTCTATATTTGTCATGCATTTAAGATATACAGTGTTCTCTCCCATTTTTGTTTATGATGATTATACTTAGGAGACAGATTGATAGGTTTCATTTTGAAGGACACATCTACCTGGTTCTTCTCTGATGAAAAAAGCAAAAGCTCCATGTGCATGATCTCAGTAGGTAGCTTCGGAATAAAGCTTCTGAAAAAGATATTTCCAACCCTCTCCAGTTATTTGAAAGGGACTTGTCCATTTCCCTGTATGGCACTCTTCTCATATATTGATCAAATCAATGCTAACTGTTGGCATGTCTACGAGCCGAACCGAGTCAGAACAAGTTGAGCCAATTCATTAAGAATTTATTCGCGTTGAATGCCGCACATGGATCAAATATTTTCGTTGATTTGATGTTGTGAGTTGCTTATCGGTCACGGGGCGGAAACAAAATTTATGTTCTTCTTATAACGAGTTTTATCATTTTTTTTTTGTAAAGATGGTGGTGGTAGTAGGGCTGAGCAAAAAAGTTCGAATTCATAACTCGCTCGTAACTTACTCATTTACATTTCATTTAACTTGGTTCATTTATAACTCAGATAATTTACAACTTGAGTTGGCTAACTCGTTTAATAAATGAGCTGAGTTCGAATTAGCCCCAACTCGCTCATTTATAACTCTAGTTACATAAAGTTACATAGTATTAGTCACAATAAATTCCACAATAATCAAATCCGAATCTCTAGACTGTTATTTGTACTTTGAGATTCGTGTAAAATATATTTGAACTTGTGTTGTGATACTATCATTAGTTAAACAAGTTATAAACAAGTTGTGAGCCAACTCGAGTTTATAACAGGCTGAGTTTGAACTTGTATTGTAATACTATCACTGGTTAAATGAGTTCTAAACGAGTTGTGAGCCAACTCGAGTTTATAACGAGCTGAGTTCGAGTTGGCTCTACAACTCGTTATTATCATCTTAACTCGAGTTGGCTCGCTCGTTTATTAAACGAGCTGAGTTCGAGTTGGGGATAACTCGCTCAAACTCGGCTCATTTACAGCTCTAGGTGATACTACCGATTTCATTACGAAATAAAAAAGAGTACTTGCAAAAGTGTCTGAAACAGAGACCTAGTACAACTACAAATAATACATTTGTTTAGAAACACATGACAAATATTAAACATAAAACATAAATAAGAAACCCAACCAGAATCTCAACAACATAACCAACATAACAAAAGTTTACTAATTCTAAATTGGGTAAGGCTAAGATGCTATGGGTTGATAGAGACCTACGGTGCTACAGCTCAATATTTGAGTTTTCAAAATTCAAACGGTCGATCCAAACCATTTATCTTGTTCTCCGTATTAATATGTGTCTGGAGACCAAATTTTATATTTTTTGAAAAAAAATTACTATTTTTTTAGATAGGTAGAAAATCAGTTGATCTAAAAAATTATGCACCATTCAGATATTTGATTTTCTACCTATCTAAAAAAATAGTAAAAAATTTCCAAAAAAATATAAAATTTGGTCTCTAAACACATATTGATATGGAGAGCAAGATTAACAGTTCGAATTGACTGTTTGAATTTTAAAAACTCGAATATTGAGCCGTAGCACCGTAGGTCGCTATGCAACCCATAGCACCTTAGCCTTACCCTTCTAAATTACTCCAAGTCACTCTAGATAATGGAGTCTTCATCTTCTTCCTGAACTTGGTTGTTTCCAGACGTTCCATTCCTTCCAATAGGTGCTAAGGTGGCAACAACATCTTTCAATAGGTCCTCCTCCATGGTAGATACGGCAAGGAGTAGATCCACTACCTCCTCCTTTGTGGTCAACTGAGCTGGAAGATCTTTGACATCAGAGGACATTATCATAGAGAGTTTTAAAAAAAAACTATCATTTCTATATTAGCACCAAAAAGATAATAATACAATAATTATGTTATCCAATGATTTAGTTGAGGCTGGTCTGGTGTTATTAAAACAAACTTTATTTCTTTCTAACCAGACAGTTCAAATAATGGCTCCCCTAATGAATTCAAGTAACAATCTATCCTTTAGGGAAAGAGTTTTATCATTTTATGATGCGCACAAAAAAGAACTAGTGAAAGAATCGTCAAGTTTTTTTTTTTTTTTGCAACGATCTGAGTAACGAATCAAACTGGGTCAAAATTTGAACTTGTTAGTGACGAGCCAGGTCAAAATCGAATCAGCTAATTAGAAGTTTTTTGAGCCAATCTCAAAAGAATCACAAGCCACAAGTTTTTTTTTTCAACCCTAACTAATTAATGGTAACACTTCACCTATGAGTATCAGTATTGTTAAAATAGTATTGACAAACAATATCATTTGTACATCCGTTTTAAATTTAATGAACAAAGGTAATTATAAATCCAGCAGAATTACATATTAATTTCAGAGATCCATTCATTCTGAGTTTTTCCTCTCTACCTAGTATATTCATTTTTTTGTCAAATTAGTTAATTTCATTAGTTTTAGATTTAAATACCTGATTAAAAAATAATTGATTTATCAAATAATAGATGCCATATAATGAAAAAATAACGTTTACGAAATGTTGTAGGAAAAAACCTATGGGTTCACGTTCATATATGAAATTCGTTTATTTCTTTGATAATTTTTTTTTCTGGATAGATCCAAATTCTTATTAGACGGTTCAAATTCCAACAATATAAGCAGGATTGTCTGCCCATAAAGCGGTTACGAAAGCATTATTTTGTTACTGATGAAATGGAGATGATCCAGGCCGTTGAAACCACTGTCCTAGTGTCCTAATCGGTTTAATTTTTGTAGTTTTTCTTTTTTTGCCTCTTTATCATCTTTTATAATTCCTATCGTAGACTTCGTTGTAAAGTTTATTGTCATCACTTGCCAGCAATGGAGTGAAGCAATAGAGAATTTGACCTAGACCTGCCCCCCTCCAAACCTCCTTTTAAAAATGTGTTCCGCTTGTTTGTATAGGAGCTATGTAAGAAGTAAGATACATAGCTACATACAATTTAATGTTATATAATAACTCAAACAGTGGATCCGAGCACTGTGCTACAATTCTACAATGACTAGTTGAACTTGTAACAGTATTCGCGAATAGTGGGTCTGGACTCTGGAGCCATATAGCATCACACCTTGCTCTGCTCATAGCATCACACCTTATTCGAGAAAACAGTGGCTCTGGAGCCGTATAGTTTTTCGCGGTCAAAAATTTAAATTTGTGAAACAGAGGGATTCTCCCGACAACACAGAATGAAACAACACACGAGGCCACAGCGAATACGAGTTATATCTACTGCAAATGGAGTTTTCAAAAGCAATAAATACGGCATTAAATTCGAGCGTATTTAATAGACCCAACCTTCCATCGCAGGAGGTGCCTCGCCGTATTAATTACCTCAACGTGCATTTGCTCTGCTTTTCTCCAGTTTTGAAGCACTGGAGAGAGTGTTATTTTCCGATCTTTCCACGTCTCCAACTTGTGAAATCGGACGGATAGAGAAAGCTGCTGCCCTTGGAAAATCGTATCGTCCCGCCACGTGTGTATCTCGAAGAGAACAATTCCAAGCTACTCGCATTTACTAACGTTCTGTTTGATATTTTTCCATACCACACCTTATCTTTTTCATATTTAGAATACAACTCCTCAATGAATTTGTAATAACAAGGTTTATTTTATTTCTACTCTAGAATTTATGTTAGTTAAATCATGTCCTGTTTAGAACAATGCAATCATACTTATGTTCGGAATTTAAAACAAAGAAGTTTCTTATAACTAGTATACGCACATTGTATCTAATTTGACAAACGACATAATGAAATAATTTCTTTATGAAAAGATAAAATTCAATTAGAAAAAACAGGATAAAGAATATGTTATGTTGATCACTATCTAGTTGCGGAGCAATACAGTAAGGATTGATTTATATATATATATTTTTATAGGGTACTGGTGCAAAAAAACTACCTACTTTTCCAACCCAGCTCATCAGTGATCAGTCTCGCCAAATCATCTCCCCGCTTCTGCTTCTCTCTCTTTATGGCAACACAAAACGATCCTCTTAACTACAACACACTCGTTCTCTCTGTTCATAGCATCACAACTTGCTCTTCACCTCGTTCATAAAATCTATCTCCCTTTTGTAACCTCCAAATGCTAAAACCCTTTTCTTCACAATGACTCTCCCCTCGTTCCTCGTTGTCTCTCTCCTTCCCTTCCTCCTCCCATTTCTCGCGGAATCCGGACCCAACCCGTTAAACGACGATGTACTTGGCCTCATCGTCTTCAAAGCTGATGTATCAGATCCGTTTGCTCACCTCTCCTCATGGAACGAAGATTCCGACCACCCCTGCAATTGGTATGGCGTAAGTTGCGACCCCAAATCAAATCGGGTCACTCATCTTGCGCTAAGCAACCTCTCACTCTCGGGTAAGCTCAGCCGAGGCCTCCTCTTGCTTCAATACCTCAGAAGTCTCGATCTTTCTCGAAACAACTTAATGGGTCCTGTTCAACCCGACTTTTTAAGGCTAAAAAATCTGGATACTTTGGACCTCAGTGCAAACAGCCTATCAGGTTCATTACCCAGTTCCTTTTTTGAGCAATGTAGGTCAGTTCAGTCCGTGCCGCTTGCTAGTAATGGGTTATCGGGTCCCATACCGGGCAATGTCGGTAACTGTTTGAGGTTGACAAGTTTGAATCTTTCTTATAACCAGTTTTCTGATGTTTTACCAAGCAGCATTTGGAACTTGATTGGTTTAAGATCACTGGATTTGTCTAATAATGATCTCTTTGGTGCTATCCCTCCCGGTATGAATACAAGCATTAATTTGAGAATAATAAATTTGAGAAATAATCGATTTACAGGCCAGTTACCTGGTGAAATTGGGGATTTAGCATTGCTTAAGTCTCTTGATTTGAGTAATAATTTGTTAAATGGGACCCTTCCCGATTCAATAGGCCAGCTCGCCAATTGTCAGTATCTCAGTTTGAGTTCAAATTTGTTCAATGGGCCAGTTCCAATTTGGATTGGAGGAATGAGGAGTCTAGAGAGTCTTGATTTGTCATGGAACAAGTTCTCTGGTGAAATACCAAATTCAATAAATCATTTACATTTTTTGAGGGAAGTTAGACTATCAGGAAACAGTTTTACAGGAGGTATGCCTGCATGGTTTTTTGCATCCGGAGTGGAATTGGTTTCCATTTCTGATAACATGTTAAACGGAGCAATTGAACTAGCAGTGAAGTCAGGTTCCGCCATGCGATTCCTGGATTTGTCTGGCAATGCTTTGTCAGGCTGGGTCCCACCCGACGTTTCGTATCTGAAAAATCTGCAATTGCTGAATCTGTCACGTAACTCACTTTCTGGTGATATACCTGCAACTATTGGTGATTTGAAGTTGCTCGAAGCACTTGATTTGAGTTCAAATAATCTCAACCACACAATTCCATCGGACATATGTGAATTGGCTTCTCTGAAGGTGCTGAACCTAGAGAAGAACTCTTTCTATGGTGAAATTCCGATCCAGATTGGAAAATGCACTTCTCTCACATCCCTGTAAGTTCACTTACCCTCTTTCCTCTGTTGGGCATCCTCTTTTTTAACTGTTTATCTAAATAAATGAAATTGTTAAATAAACATTGTAGGGACCTCTCAGAGAATAGCCTCACTGGACAAATCCCTGTGTCCTTTTCAAATCTTACAAAGCTTCAAAGACTGGATCTTTCCCAGAACAAACTAACTGGAGAGCTTCCAAAAGAGCTCTCCAGTTGCCCACAACTAACCTACTTCAATGTATCACATAACCAACTAACTGGTGGCGTACCCTCAGGGACTTTCTTTGACTCATTACCGCCCTCTTCTCTCTCTGACAATGCGGGCCTATGTGGGTCAGTCATCAACAAATCCTGCTCGGCTGTCATGCCCAAACCAATTGTCCTAAACCCCAACTCTTCCTCACCCAACAACCCATTAACCCAACCGAATTTAAACCCTACAAAAAATCTTCACCACAAAAAAATCATACTTAGCATCTCAACATTAGTCGCTATAGGCGGGGCTGCCATCATAGCAGTTGGGATTTTGACTATCACAGTGCTTAACTTTCGGGTCCGCTCTAACAAGTCCCAATCGGCGGCTGCCTTTGATTTGTCTGATGGGTATTTGACCCAGTCACCCCGATCAGATGCAAATTCCGGTAAATTGGTAAGGATTGGAGGTGGTGATTTGGAGTTCAGTGCTGCAGGACATGCGTTGTTAAACAAAGATTGCGAATTGGGACGGGGTGGGTTTGGTACAGTTTACAAAACTGTTCTAAGAGACGGCCAGCCTGTGGCCATTAAGAAGTTGACCGTGTCAAGCCTGGTGAAATCAAAAGATGATTTTGAAAGAGAGGTGCACTCATTTGGCAAAGTCAGACACTGTAATTTGGTCGGGTTGAAGGGTTATTACTGGACCTCATCTCTCCAGCTTTTAATTTATGAGTACATTCCTGGGGGTAATTTACACAAGCACCTTCATGAGTCGCTGGCATCCGATTCCCTATCTTGGTTAGAGAGGTTTGATATTATATTAGGTGTTGCAAGAGGCCTTGCGCATTTGCACCGGCATGGTGTAGTGCACTACAACATCAAGTCGACTAATGTTTTATTAGATGGGTCAGGGGAGCCGAAACTAGCAGATTATGGGTTAGCGAAGCTGCTACCCATGTTGGATAGGTACGTACTTTGTAGTAAAATTCAAAGTGCGTTAGGTTATATGGCACCTGAATTTGCTTGTAAAACAGTCAAGATTACAGAGAAGTGCGATGTTTTTGGGTTTGGTGTCCTGGTTTTGGAGATCTTAACAGGCCGGCGCCCTGTAGAGTATTTGGAGGATGATGTGGTGGTTTTGTGTGATGCAGTTCGGGTTTGCTTGGAGGAGGGGAGGGTAGAGGAGCTCATTGACCCAAGGTTAGGTGGCGATTTCCCATTGGAAGAGGCTGTGCCTATTGTTAAATTGGGGCTTGTGTGCACATCACAGGTGCCATCTAACAGGCCAGATATGTGTGAGGTGGTGAAGATTTTGGAGGTGGTTAGGAGCCCTCAAGGAACCCCAGAGGAGGAATTGTTGGTTTGAGATTTCTGTTCAATCTTTTATTTTTCTCCTTTTTTGGGGGCGATTATACATGGGTAGAATGTGTAATGCTTGTGTGGTTTGCATCTAATTGGATGATTTTGACTGTTGGCATTTGAAGCAAGTTTATAATATTGGAAGCAAGATGTTTTCAATTTTGTTCATCGCATGCAAAAATTTATAGTAAACTTAACTTCAAAAATTCTAGTTTTGTACAACTATTGACTGATGTTGGCAAATACTATCACAAAATTTCTAAAACTTGATGTTAATTACTAATTTCATTTTAATCATTTGACCAGGTCAAAGTGTTCCTTATTGACTGTTCAAAGTAAAACTTTATGTGGTGGTGGAAACTTAAAAATTCTGAGTATCTTAGCTCTTGGAAAAATCTGCTCACACATAAATACATATTTAATCATTCTCCTTACATATCTTCTTTTGGTCTTCTTTGCTCAAACTTAGTCATATAGGAGATTTTAGCACCTCATACACTCCAGATATTCAAACCCAACTTAGACTCTGGTTAGATCAGTGGTTCCAAAATTGTACTCTTACTGTTAAATATTACTCCCTATACTCCAAATGTACAAATAAAGACATTCTCTTAGCTGATGTGATAAATTCTCAAGGCCAATGTGTAAAATTCAGAATAGATTTAGTAGGGGTAGATTTTCAGGAGTGGATGCATATTATGTTCCTCATCAGCTCAACCTCTTTCACTTTGGAATATGATAAGATAAAATGGAAATGAGAAAATTCAGGGAAGTTTTCAACTCACTCTATTTATACAATTCTTAATTTTGGTGGAGTTCAACCTTTAAATTCTATGCTATGGTGGAAATTACCAATTCCTCCTAATAAATGACACACAATGTCATTTTTGTTGCCACCAAGAATCAGTAGATCATTTGTTTTTATTATGTCCTTTAGCACAACAAATTTGGTTCTGGTTAGGGCAAACCCAAGAGGTCATGCATCAATGGCATACTTGGGAGGATATTATAATTTTTTCCAAGACACTTGATTTCTCTAATGAGGTTGGTTTCCTCATAGTTCTTAGTGCAGTCAGCTGGACCCTGTGGAAACATAGAAATGCTCTTTGTTTTAATAATGCGCCAATTAAATCTGCTCGAAACATTATACTAACAATTAAATCTTTGTGTTTATATTGGACAGGGAACATGAAAAAGAAATTCAAGGATGCAATGGGCAACTGGCTTCCAGTCATTGAGGATGCTATACCACTTAGTCAGTACATGCCACCTTCTAGGGTGATAGATCAGCTCACAGGAGATGCACCAGCGACTCCATAGTTTGATGATGCGTTTCAGAATCTTGTTTTGCTCTAGTAGTGTTACTAGCCTCAGTCCTTTGATAAGTGGCTTAGATATAGCATCTCTTACTTACTTTTGGTATTTGACATATGTTATGCTTATGTGGATGTATGCATTGGGTTATCTTACTTTTTTTGCGATCGGTAGTTGATCCAGTTTACTGGCAACATAAATCCAAACAGTTTATTTTGTATTTAACTCAATTTCAGTAATGAAATGGGCTCTTTGCCTCTTTTTTTTTAAAAAAAAAAAAAGTAAAACTTTATGAATACTCTTGTTATTTTCGTCAACGGTCATTAGACCGTTCCAATTTGATAAATGTAATTTAATTTACAATTTTGAATGCCTCCGGGCGTTACGAGGACTTTAATTTTTTGTGGTATAAAATTCATGAGCATTGCTTGGATTACAGAAAAAAGTATCGCAAGGAAGAAAAAAAAAACTTTCATTTTTGTCGAAATTAAACATTAAAACACACCACATATTACAGGAAAAATCCAATTTCTATGTTGCTTTTGCCTTCACAAAGAATACAAAATTAATGTTTCCATCTGAAATTAATATAAAAAATATAATTTTCTTAGCTAGGAAAGAGTACTGAAGAAAGGATAGTGGAAAAGATTATGAGCGGAGCTGGTTTTTAAAATTATGAAAGTCAATCTTATAAAATTTTCATGTTTTATATGGAAAATTATTTTATAAATTTATAGTATCAAGTCATTTAACTCTAAACTATATAAAAAATATGTACAAATATTTTTTTAAATAAATAAAAATCAATTGACTTTTATTCATCTCTCATGAATTTGCCTCTGAAAAATATTAGAATCGTATGGGTTAGAATTATAGACAGAATAAACTAAAATCAGTTCTGTGAACGCGTAGACCTAATTTTAAACTTACTTCTAGACTCTAGACTAACATAACTATTTTATATTTGATGACTTAACTGAAACTCTTATTACATGACCAATTATCGACTTCCAACTTCCAAATGAAGTCTGAAGTGACAAGTGGGGTCCGGAGTCCACATTCATATCTTGATGAACCACTTCGCATTGAATGCCAGGCCTCCCAAATTAGATGCCAACCATTTGCTCGGAGATGTGAACCTTTATTGCAGGCCATTAAATTGTGGCGTTACAGAGATTCACAGGACCTTCAATAAAAATTCGTGACCAAATCTTCTGCCTCGGAAATTCCTATACCCAGATCATAGTTGATGGGTCTTCAGTTCAAAAATTAACAGTCATCGGTTTCCTTTAACAATGACCAGTTTCATCCGGCTGAGGGGACTCCTTCCTAAAAATTCACCTCATTCATCTGCCTTTAATTAAATTTTAAGTATATGGAAAATAAGGTAGCGATCAGTGATATGATTTGTATGTACCAGAGATCTGTACAGACTACGGAGACGATTTTTTTTTTCTATAGCATTTTAAAAATAATCGTAATAAATATATTTCACAATTTTTTAAATTTGATATGTACAAATGCTAGTAACGCTCGTTTCTTATGTCATTTGAGAAACGTCACCATTATTAAAATTCAGAAGACATAAAATGTTTGAATGTGCAATGATTAATGTAAGAATAGAGAAATTAAAATTGTTAAATGAGAATGGAGAAAAAAAAGCGATTTTTTATATTAGTGTAAAAATTGTGTTATTCAAATTAGTAAAAATATTATTTGAATTATATATTTGAAATAGTGGATAGCCGTGATTATTGGTTATTCCAATAGCCAAAGGGTGGTCTACCTTTTTGTGTCAAATTTTCAAAAAAAAGAACTTCAATGTTTCAAACTCTCGAGGAAAAAAAAATAAAGACGATTCGTTTTTACCCTTCTCAAAGTAATATTCATTGCTTTTTGCTGTGGAGGAGACGGAGAGATAGAGAACATCAATGCTGATGTTGACAATACACTAAAAATAAAGCAGAGAAAAAAGGTAGATGGAAAGATGGATGTAAATAATTCCATATG
Source organism: Carex pumila (assembly GCA_033356055.1). Taxonomy (NCBI): domain Eukaryota; kingdom Viridiplantae; phylum Streptophyta; class Magnoliopsida; order Poales; family Cyperaceae; genus Carex; species Carex pumila. The sequence goes on from JARJHM010000030.1 coordinate 417,980, forward strand.
TACTCAAAAATTAAAAAGCTTTATCAGTACAGTTTGTACAATTTTTTTATTTTTAGAAAAAAAAAGATTAGCAAGAAAAAAATAATTACATTTTTCTTAGAAAAATAGATGGGACCGGTTTAGAGAAAGCATATCAAAGGAATCGAATCAATGATTCAGTCCAGAGTTTTCACAAGTATCACACTAACGATCACAGTGTGAAAAATTAATAAGACTGAGTCATTGATTTGATCTCATTGATCTCTTTCTAAGAGGATCTGGGTGGAAGAGAAAAAAATAAAGGGGAGGAGACTGGAGAAGGTCTGTGTATTTCACTGTCTCGATTGAAATCAAATCAATAATTTGGTTTTAATAACTCTTCAGATTTTACGTCAACTTGACCACTGAAATCGAACAATTTGGATTAAATCAATAGTTTGGTCCATCTATAAACTAAAACAAAAACAAAAAAAAACAATCAGCTTTGTTTTTGATAATTATATTTTTAAAAGTAAAAAATTGTAATTTTTAACCTTTTTTGTTTTCTCGGAGAACAAAATTCAAAATCATAAATTCATAATTCACAAATCACAATGCTGTAAGTTCTCTCCTGTCACCACAAACTCCTACATAAAATTGTAAATGAGATAAGTTTAAGCGAGTTATTTTTAACTTGTGCTCAGTTCATTTAATAAACAAGCGAGTCAACTCGAGTTGGGATGGTAATAACGAGCTGTAAAGTCAGCTCGTTATCAACTCGAGTTGACTCGCAACTCGTTTATAACTCATTTAATTAGTCAAATTCTTAGGTATTGTTATTTACTAATATGTATTTATCTATACACAAACAATTGAAATGACATATTAATAGTTTATTTAAACACAAACAATCTAATACATAGATAATAGGTCAACTCAAAGCAAACAATAATTTAGAATCAAACAATTTTTCATACAACAACTTAGTATATAAGTGAGTTATATAACTCGAGTAATAAATGAGCGAGTTGGACTATGCTCAAATTCAGCTTATTTATTAAATGAGTCAGCCAACTCAAATTAAAACTGATTCAAGTTATAAATAAATGAATTAAAACTAGCTATTAATGAGCGAGTTATGAATGAGTTACGAATTCAAACAATTTTGTAAAACCTTACTCCTACACAACTGCAGCACCTTTTAAATAGACGCATAGACACAGTCATCTACAACAGTTGCACGTGAGGAAGATGCTCTGTCACATGCTTGGGTTATAGTGTGATTAATTGACCATGTGCAGTTTAACAAGCGCTTGTATGTTGTTTAGCTTTGGATATCTTACTTTGAACTTCACCAGCTAGTCAACCAGTGTCAGACAATTTTCAAATAATTAACCACTAGGCGGACTTTTCTAAGATCTAGATTTATATAATTTATTTATGAAGATGGTTCCAATATTTCGTGTCATCCTCATACTTAATATGTTTGTTTTTCAAAGTTTAAACTTTTAATTTGAATCACTTAATATTATATCTATACTAAGATATATTAAATATCTTATTTTTTAAGATAGATATAGAATCACTGTTTTTAGATGGTTCAAAATATGTAGGTCCTATTTGGCGCGTCGATGAGAATAAGTGTGATAATAGGAAAAGTAAAAATTGAATTGTTTTTACTGTTCATGTGAACTGATTTTTTTTTTCCCACGAGAATAGTAATACAGCCGAATAGGGCCGTATTTTGTAACTTTTAGATAATTTTTTTTTCTAAAAACTATAAAATTATATTTCAATTTTGAAAAGAAAAATATAAAATATGAAACATAATGAATTATGAAAAATATGAGATATTGAAACCCTCTTCTTTAGTTATGAATTACCTTGATTCAAGTAAGATCTTTTTTTATCATACGTAATGTACATTAGGCAAAAAAAAATTGAAATGCCCTTTTTTAAGGAAAGTATAAGCTATATCAACATTCAACTAGAGGTGCTACTTTTATTTGATTATCTGGATTCGATTCGGATCCAATTAATTTGAATAGGGTATGGTTTAAAAAATATAACCAGTTAAATTATGGATATGGTTACAAAATTAATAATTTAATATCCGACCTGAATCCGAATCGGAACCAATACTGTAATGGGTAGGATATGGGTTTCATTTAATTATTCGACCCATAACCGAATCCGACCCAATACCCGTATAAATACCCGATAAAACATATATTAATAACTATTAATATATAAATAACAACTTTACATATTAATTTTTGCACAAGCCATGGTGAGCTCAGTACTTTTTTTAATATGAGAAAATAGAATGTAGTGACATATTCACTGTGTTTATATACATAGATGGATGTCAAATTTATTTCTTTTATAACAGGTGCATTAATTTTTTAAATAAAATTTATTACTATAGATACATCATTCAATATTTGTCTTGATATTCTTTGCATAATAATGAAAATTTATTGCTCTCATTGATATGTCATTTTTACAAATTATTAGTATTCCTTTCATAATTTTTTTGAACCATAGAAAATGAAATCGTCATCTCTAATATTTTACTTTTTAAAAATTATATCTTTTCTTCAATATTTTTTTTTCAAAAGTCATTTTCTCTCTATCCTCCTGATTTTTTTGTGACATATATCCGCTCCGGATCTGGAACAACCACGTATTCGAACCATACCCGATAATATACAAACAAGTTATGGGTATATATCTATCCGAAACCGAAAGACTGGACCCGAAATATCTACGAGTAGATAGATACCTGGATCCGAACCTGATCTGAATTGAAGCATATAAGTGTATGGATCAAAATTTGGACCCGAATACTTTTAGGATATGAGTCCAAATATAATAGTATGCGGACCCAACCCGACTTGATAGCACCTCTACATTCAACATATGTCTGCAGTTTAGACGAAAACATATAATCACAATAATATTAATATAAATATTTTTCAGAGCAAGCATAAAACGTTGACATAATTTTTTTTTACATTATAGTAGAAGAGCTAATGAAATAATTTAAATAAAAATATGGGGAGTACAAGCTTTTTATGTAAATATTTTTTGAATTGACAATTTTTTTTCCATTTCAATAGATACTATAAGTTTATAACACATTTTGATTCTTTATATAAATATTTCATTCATTGAAAATAGATGTAAACATTTTAATCGTCCGTAATCGGACCCGGTCCGTTGGTCGTAGCCATAGGTTAATTTTGTCTTCGTTAAAATAGCTTTTTTTTTTTTTTTGAGTTAGCTTCTTGAATCTGCTGGAGAGAAACAAATTAGGCTCTTCCTTTGAGAATTGAATCTGCTGGAGAAACAAAGTAGGCTCTTCCTCTGAGAAAATGGAAATTTCGGTTATAAGAAAAGGCCGAGTAGGCTCTTTGTCCTTTTGCTGCTGAGAAGATTCTAACGACAAATGTATTAAAAAGCTACTGTTGAGCGCATTAATGGCTTTGGGAAATGGAAACATAAGAAGGGTCGGATTCTCTCCGTATAGATTATAGAATGCGAGTGAGTCTCCGGTAATACGCATATTACTGGTTATTACCATGTTATGGTTTTATATTTGAGTTTGTAAATTTTAACGGTCGATCCGAACTGTTCATTTTGTTCTTCATATTAATATATGTTTGGAGACCAAATTTTATATTTTTTAAAATTCTTTTACTATTTTTTTAGACATTTAAAATATCACTTAATTTGAAAATTTTGGACCATCCAAAAACAATAATTTTCAATAAATCTAAAAAAATAGTAAAAAAATTTCAAAAAATGTAAAACTTGGTCTCCAAACACATATTAATATGGAGAACAAGATGAACGGCTTGAATTGACCGTTAAAATTTGAAAACTCGAATATAGAGTCATAACACGGTGCCAAATCGTAATATGCATAGTACCATAGACTCACTCATAGAATGCTTCTGTTTCTTTCTTTCATTCTTTTTTGAATAATTATAACAAACCCCCCACTCTCATCCCCCCATTTTCCCCGCACTCTCTCTCTTCCTTAACTGCATATATCCCCCCACTAATTTCCCTAAAAGTTTTCTTTTATCCCCCCACTAATTATAAGAAGGACGCTGATAACAATTCCCGCAGGTCCATCCCCGCAAAAAACCCCGCACTAAATACCAAAAAAGTCATGGGGGGACCGCTCAATCATTAATACTCTGCAGAAAATGTTAGTATTTAACTTGAAGCATCAAAGTATTTATCCTCGATTTTCAAAGTATTAATTCCTATGCAATGATCTCTATTTATGAAAGAATAAATCAATTCATTAATTGTCCCCGCACAAAATTTCCTTTTTTTTGAATCATCCCCGCACAACTGGGGACCATTAAACATGGGGGGACCATTAAACATGGGGGGACCACTCAATCATTAATGAGTGTTTAAAAAACTGTTAATATTTAACTTGAAGCATCGAAGTATTTAACTTGAATTTGTCAGGTATTAAACCCTATGCAATGATATCTATTTATGAAAGAATAAATCAATCCATTAATTGTCCCCACACAAATTTTTTTTTTTTAATCATCCCCGCACAACTGGAGACCATTAAATAAACAATCTCCTCACCCAATGATAAATACTCTGAAACATAATGATAAATATTTTATGTTACATGGGTAAATATTTTACATTATATGGATAAATACTTTATGTTACATGGATAAATATTTCTTATGCATACTTGCAACTTTCAGTAAAAACATCAATGATAAATACTCTCATGCATAATTATAAATACTTTATGTTACATAGATAAATACTTTGTATTGCATAGATGAATACTTCTTAGACATAATTGCAACTTACAGTAAAACATCAATGATAAATACTCTCAGACATAATGATAAATATTCTATGTTACATGGATAAATACTCTATGTTACAAGGATAAATACTTCTCAGAAATAATGATAAATATTTTTTTAACATCAATTAACAGATAAGCATTATTAACGGAAATTGTTTTTAAATAACAGTATAATTAATGCAGAGATTGTTTTTAAAGGAATAATTAATGCAGGAATTGATATTAGAGGAAGGCATAATTAATGCGGGGATGGGAGTCGGGTGCTTCTTATAAGAATAATTATAACAAAACTCCACTCTCATCCCCCCATTTTTGGATTACCCATGGCCACAAACCCACAACGCAACGCTTTTGTAGTTCTGTTTCGTGCCGTTGCAGTTCGGATTGTAGAGTGTGGACCGACGTAACCTACTGGTCGCATTTAATTGCTTTGGGATGCCCTGCTGTTATAGGACCAGTTTTCTCAGGCAATTTAAAGAAGTGCAACTGTGCAATTTAAGCTGAAATTCCCTCGTCGAAGTGCGAGCAAAAATACGCTTGGGGTTGAATAAATAACAATTATGTTTTCAAACTTTTTATTCAAAAAATACTCGTTCATGTGCATTGTACAACAGTTTTTTTTTCTTCTTCTTGTTTCTCAGTAGTTTTTGGAGAATTCAGTCCATCCCTAATCAATTTTGTTTAATTACTTTTGTACTTACAATAATAGAATGTAAATTTATGGTAGTAGCATTATTGATGGGGCTCTTTTTTTATTTTCGTTTTGAGTCTATCTAGACATATGAAAAAAGTCATCCTGTAATCAGATACATCACGGTACAGTATGATTTTGCCACAACACGGTACTAAAAGTGTATTGTGACCATTTACGTGAGATGGTAATTTTTTTAAAATATTGTCACAGCGTGCAAATTGGTATGGTCAAGTCACATGATCACACGTCATCATTACTAAATGATCTATCTTAAATAAATTAACTTAGATTATGATCAATAGTTAAATATGACTAACATGATAAACGTTGCCATCTTCCGGATAAATGCATTTATGATAATTTAAAAGTTACCTCTCTTATTTTAATATGAAAATATTTTCAATGTAAATTTCAAAATTTTCTTTATAATAATAATATTTTCATAACTATTAATGTATGGTTGCATGTTAAATTAATGATATTTGTCAGATAAAAATTAACATTAGAATTTGAAAAGGAGTGTGATAAACTGTAAATTAAGCCTTAATTTTCTTTTTAAACGATGTATTGTTACAATATTTTGTAATAAAACATGTGCAAATCAAAGCAAAATTGATGTATGTGGCAAGATTGATTTCAAATTATAAAGTCAAGTAATTTTATATATATTCTAAACTATAGTATTGTAGATATTTTCACTAATGCAAAAAAATACAATAAGAAAATCATAATTGAAAAGTTCAACCATTCGCATAAATCTTATGTAATATTTATATTTCATTTAAATTATGTGATTTACATGTTTAAAACATGAGTTTAACTTTATCTACTAACAATTTGTTACGGATTTAATTACAAAAATAAAAATAAAAATTTCTCCCAACAAATTAAAAATTGATTACTCTTTGTTTCAAACTTTTAATTTTATAAGTTAGTTTTACATAAATGAGATATAAAAAAAATATAATTATTCTTTCATTGTAAGAATATATTATAATTTCAAAAAGTCACAAAAAATCTGCTTCTTGTTTTTTTCTTCCAAATATTTAGCTTCAGTTGTCTACAACATCTAATCATATGCAAATCACATGAATAAAAACTTCAATAAGTTAAACTTATATACTGAATTTTGAATTTTTCAAGCCGATTATTTTCCATTGGTTTTTAGAACTTATTTATACACTTCAAAAGTGAGTATTCTTATAAGGAATCACACAAAATAAATTGAAATGCAATAACAATTGCATGAGTATTATTGTCTCATTATACCAAATTTCTTTAACTTCATGCTCGTGTAACTAGTATCAAAATCAGATTTTCAAACTATTAGAGGGGGGAGGGTCAATCATATAAATTTTCAGGACTTTCATACTATCCATAGCATTCATTCAAAAATATATAGATAAAAAATATACAGAGATCAAATGACTCCATTCAATAATAGTGGATCCGGCTCTCCATGCTGTAATTATGTATTGCAGTATTAGTATTTGTTAGCATGTTCATATTAATACTATAATACATGGTTATAGTTCAATATACAGGTGAACACATACATTGCAATGCACCATAGTCCAACTCTCTCTCTGTATATATTTGATGGTTGGTGGCAATAGGTGAAATTATAGATATATATTCAAAGCTTAGATATTATAATAACAAGTAGATCTTTATCGTTTGCTATTGAGAATTATAATCTCACAATTTTCATGGAGCATATTGATAAACTTTAGATTGATTATAGAAACATCTAGAGTGAGAAAATTAATGACATTGAAGACAACGAGAGGAGAAGAACAGTATCTGACGCTTTTGCTACATGCTGTTGCAATTCAGCTGACCAGACCAAAACATCCCAACTGCGCGATCGATAAACGCCATTAGGTGTTCATTATTATCTTCTTTCATAAAATACTCTCTTATATAAGAGTTTCCCAAACTCATCACCGTATCAACGTGAATTGCCGTTGGTAATGCTAATGATTGCAGCTTGCTAAGAACTTGATCGTGTACACGATTTGCTTGACCTATTTGAGCAATCAGTTCAGTTCGTTGTTGCTGTTGGGAGAGGAATCTTTCAACAAATTCATCCATAGGGTTAACACTTCTTTTTGGTTTGGTACTGTATGAGGATTGATAAGCTGAATTCCTAACTCTCTTAGGATTTAGTGAAGATGGTTCATGAATTGGCTCATAATTTGGCACATTTGTCACGGGATCGACTGACTTCGAAATTGGGACATTTGTAGTTATATCGACCGACTCATAAATCGGCTCCTGAGTTAGGTCAATACCATCTGCCATCATGTGAAATTCATTATTGCTGAAATCATCCATTTCTTGTTGGGCCATGTCAATGTTATCATCTGAGCTAGAAACTTCACCGAATGTGAGGGGAATTGAACAATTTGGAGCAGTGGTTATATTCGATGAGCTTGAGGTTATACTCTTTCCATAAAGAGTCTTAACTCAATTGTACCATGGAAAAGTCTTGTTAACATACTTTTTATATCGATTAGGGTCTTTCTACAAAATAAATACAAGTACATGTAATTAGGAACCAAAGTTGCAAGTTTTAGCTAATTTAAGACCAAACTTTCAGCTAATACAAGTGACCTACAATTTAGGACCAAATCAATGCATGTTTCAAATCAGTGACCTATTTACACAAAAATATTGATCCGTAGTATGGACCAATCCACGCTATGCATAGTACAGTCTCACTCGTTTCATTTTCATATAGTAATTAAACCTTTTTGTATTGTTCATGTAAGACTCAATTAAATTACATTTATTTCATACCAAATCATTATCAAACTTTCCCATATCAAATAAACAACCCAATTAGAAATTTAAAGTATAAATCACCAGTTAGAGCCAGTCAGAGACTTAGTAAGGCAACAATTATTTACTGAACTTTATTCAATCACCAAATTAATCCTTCACTCGATAAATCGATGTAAGGTAAGAAGGTAGAAGTGCGCACTTACCTGATTGTGCCTGAAACTAACTCTCGGGTAGAAGAGAGCTTAGAAAACTTGAGAAGGCACGGGAAAATTTGGTGTGGGTGTCAATGGAGAGAGCATCTCGCTGCGAATGTAATAGAGTTGTTAGATTGGAGTGTTAATCGCTTGATTGCCGTCAATCTTTGTAGGAGAGATCTCTTTTCTTTTTCGCATCTGGGGAAGCGTTCCCTCCAGGAGAGAAGAAAGACAATAAAAAATAGAAAAGAATGAGAAGGCCTCCTTAAGGCCTTTGCTTTTGAGGGCAATTTTATCCAAAATTTCAGGTTTTGTGGTGCTAAGGAGGTTCAAAAGAGATAGATTTGTTAAGGAGACAAAAAAAAAAAGCTTCCTTAGTTAAGTAAATAATCTCTGCTAAGGCATATCTGTTCATTGAGATCAAGTCATTAAGGAGCATTAAAGAGGGCTAAGGAGGTTTGCCGAATAGGTACTATAATTTTAAACTTCAGAATTTCAGGAATTGAAAAATATTATTCATTAGGTAGAATTGCAAGTTGCAACTGATCTATTTAAATTAAAATTTGACATTGTGTTTCCTTCACAACGCTGGACATTTTAAGGAAAGTAATAGATGCATTTTTAATTGAGAAAAACACAAACAATCATATAGATTTATAAATATTATTGCTGGAGTGAGTCTATAGTACTATGCATATCACAAATTGGTTCGTAATACATATCAATATTTTTGTCTTTAAAATGATAATGGTTGATCTGAATTGTTAAAAAGAAAAATCACTTGATCTCAAAATTTTGGACCATAAAAAATAATAATTTTCTATACATCTTAAAAAATAGTTAAAAAATAACAAAAAAAATATAAAATTTGGTCTGCATGTTCATATGAATATCATATTGTAATGGTTCGGATTGACCATTAAAATTTTGAAAATAAAAATATTAATTTATATTACATACCACATCGTGCTATGCATAGTACCATAAACTCACTCTTAACATTATACCCATAAATACCCAAACAATAATCTTTAGACCTTGCTGAATTTTCTTCAAATTTCTAAATTGTAGATATATGTGAAAGCTGTAGTAATTTGTTGGATTGTATCCAAAGTAACAATTTGAAAATGTTTGGTTTTCTCATTCTATTTTCTTTTTGAATTTCTTTCCTTTACTTTTCTCATTTTAAATGTTTATAATTTTTTTCAAACAAGTTGTAAATTTAACTTCTAAAGGAAGAAAAAATGTTCTCCATTTGCTCGATATGCATCAATTGACACCAACATCTGCAAAAAAATCGATAGCCTTCCAAACCCTCAAGTGAAAACCCATTAAACTCATACCAACCCAAGTTAAGCATGAGATCCACCAACTAAGGGTAATCCTATTAACCAATTTTGTTTTATAGTACATTTTAAATATATTTCTTCAACTCCCCCCCCCCAATACACACACACACTTGTCCCCAACTTAAATACACAAATAGATAACTCGCACATTCGCAACACCACCAACAAACATCTGCTACATTCACTCCACTATCTCCATCCACTACACTATCCACTACACAAAATGCCTGATGAATATATCTGCCCTTGAAACTATTTATTATCTGATTTGACAGAGTATAACAAAGATTTAAAAGATATAGCTTGCTATACTGAAACTTTGTAACATATATTATGTGCGAGCAAAAACCCCACATACCAACATCATACTGACATGAGAGGCCTCACAGCGGTTATGATTACAGTTTACGTTTGATGTCTGAACATTGAACTGTTAGAGAAAACTCTTTCCTCTACATATGAGGATTACATAATAATTGCTGAAGACCTGACATCACGTATGGCGTTACACTTCGTCCACGCCTACTACACTGGAGACAACCATGTTGCAACATACAATTCAACACGAAAAAAGCATGGCAGATGGTGGCTGACTGTCTGGCATAACAGCTGGACGTCACAAGAGACACTATCTATCGTTTACATGACTAGCTTTATCAATTCAAACTAGACTATAACATCTTATCTGATAAAGTCAGGCACTCCCAAATGTTGAAGACTCTGAAGAATAATGCCCATCTCAGATAACTGTCCGATGAGGCAGCCAACCAACGTTGCCAAATTGTTATTATTGAAAATCACCTACACTACTTGGCGAATATCAATGCAATGCTGTGGACGAACCACCATAGCCTGCTCCAACTCACCAGGCCAAGTGTGACACGTGGCAGTAGCCTCCTCTACAAATCCTACATCTGCATCCTCGTCTTATGAGCTTTACCCACACTATATTTTGTAAATTACACTACTATTTGGTGGGAAAGCAATATAAATCACTTTTTGCAATTTTATTGTTGCACCACATTGCATTCTAATTATTACATGACATACCTAGCTAGTACTCTCATGCACTTTTTAATTAAATCATCCTCCCGTTCCTCTTAACACACTAAAGATTAATTGATCAACATGTTTACTTTCCATTCTCGGATTACAACAAGAGAAATTTTTTTTGCAGATATAACTGATTTGCTAGCTTACACCAACAAAACATTTGCACAAAATCACTTCGTAGAACTTCATTATCATAACATATTGCATTCTGATTGTCACAACATGTATCTGCCTAGTAGTTACACTTTTTAATTAAATGATGTTGATGTTCCACTTAACACATTACAGATAAATTCACCCTTTGACCTTTTTTTTTTAATATTTATTAAACAAATGACCCCTCTTAATTGAGTCTTTCTTCAATGATGATTACCAGTTTATTTTATACATTAGTAAGATTTAGTTTATTTTTATACATCCCACTAAATTTTTCACAATTACAAATTGAATCTCTCTGCAACTCTTCATGTCATACATGTGCACCCTATGTTCATTATGTTTTCTCATATACCTATACCACTGATACCAGCTCAAACTTAAACTGGTACATGTCCAATTAACCATACCTAATTGATTGTAGTTATTCAACCATGTTTACCATGTAACAGTACAAATGTAATAATTAAAATTAATTATAAGAACAATTTTGTCACACCATGCTCAATATCTCACTTACTGTATAACTTTTTCCTACACATGCACTTACAAAAGTGTTCTCAAATACCAACTGATATAGTTCCAATATTTTGAACAACTTCACATTTCATAAACTTAAATTACATATTTTTCCAAATTTTTAAGATAATTTACCGAAATAACCAATTGTAGTAGTACTTTGGCACCTCTAATAGATAGAAATTTCAAAATTGAAATCAAAATCTTTCGTATGGACTTCTCCTAGGTTAAAAATACAAAAACTTCATATTTTGATCAAATGCTTAACATGTAATACTTCTCCCTCAGATTAGACATCATATTTTGATCAAATGGGTTAGCATTGAATAATAAGAAATTCAATTATATCTCATGGATTTTAATTAGGAATATTTCTCATCAATAAATTTAGATGGAAAATGCAAGAGTTTAAAAAAAGAGCTTACAAACAAAGACAACTATCTTAACACAGATAGAAAGAGCAATCCACACAACAACAAAATTGGAGAATTACTGCTTAATTCCAATTGAGAAAAAGCTGAACTTTTCAACAAATGTAAACTACTTTGTTAATGTTGATTGATTATTGAATTAGTTTGTATAATAATGTCGACCACTTGGCCTCTTCAATTTCAATATTGTTCTTATGTAAGATAGTTACGTTCTCCATCTATCCTGCAATCTCTATTGTATGTATTGTTGAAGAAGTTTACATATTCCAATATAATTTGAAACACTTTCTAATAGATTTACATGTTTACTTCCTAATATGTTTACTGCATTACATGTCTTCCAATAAATTTCTGACCTTACATGTGAACTGTAATAAATCTGTACAGCTGAGAAGTTTTCATGCAACTCTGAATTATTGAAAAAAAAATTGACCATAAAAGTTTTCATGCAACACTATAAATATTTATGATCATCAATGCCAACTAATAATATAACATACAAAAGTCCATTACACTTGCCAAGAAAAAATACTTTCCCACAAAATATATTACACCGCTCGGAAAGAATACCATCCCAAACAAAGAACGTACATATCGAACAACACAACATAGCAGTTGCGGCCAATTCATTACTATAAAAGTGTGCGCGAATAACGGTCATATTGATTTGGGCCAGAAGGTTACCCAATTAATCCAATCGTACCTAATATGGGATCGACTCGTGGTATGAAATTTCAAAGATACAGATTCTGGGCCTTTAACTAAAGACGATGTGTTATTTGTTGATGGAATATCATACCCTCATGGGCTTATATGAATTTTTGTACCATGAAGGCCCATATCTCTCTGGTAGACCGATTGAGGAACCTTTTGGACCTACTTATCAGTGATAGATTGCAACTAGAACGGGTTCAGCTAAACTCTCCTAGAGAAGCAGTGTGTGAGATAGAGGGTTCTTGTTCTTCGCTTCCGACAGCAGCCGCAGCATCGATCGCAAGTCACAGTAGATTAAAAATGGGGATGCCTTCGGGGGACCAACGCAGCACTACCACCAGGAACAAAGCGATAGCTTTTGCTCTTTGCAAGCATCTCTCTCTTGATGCAGTAAGCTCTTTCATCTTTTGCGATGTCTCGCTCGATCTACCAGTTTAATTTTAGAACTGTAAACAGAGGAACCCATATGTGTGCTTATTAACATTCACTGGACTTATTCTACGCGGATGGGAGCTCATTGTTATTTCAGTGAATTGATTATTGATATCAACAAAGTGAAGCAATTCGGTGTTGTTGGTATCTATATCTAGATTAGGTCAAATTCAGTCAAAATTCAATTGGAATTAGCAATTTCAATTTCCTAGGTTACATTGGAAAGAATTAGCCACGGCCTTAAGAACATTACTGCTATCACCTTATACTTATTCCAGTTATTCGTTTGTCCACAATAAAAAAAAATAGTATTAAGGAAATTCCAAGCTCTTGATCATAATAATAACTCACTAATTTTTGTATCACATGCAATTGCAAGTTTCCTCAGTTATTGTTGTATCTTTAATGTAATTTACCAGTGGGTTAGTGCTTTTCTTTTCAACCAATTGCTACTGATTTTTCTTTTGTTTTTTCTAGAGCAAAGTTCCTGCAAAAGTTATTGAAGAAAGTGACATTAATGGTTTGCTTTCGAGTATTGTGACACCTTTTTCAAATCAGGATGAGGTAAGTAACTGCCTTCTAATCTATTGTCATTCATAGCACCTCTTTGCTTGCTAAACATAATGTCAAAGAATTTATATTCATAAAGTTAATATTTAACCCTAAAAATCTGGTGTCTGAACCGTCCTTGAATAAGCTGATCCTTTTGCTAATGATTATTCAGGCAACAATGGATTTGATTCAAATTCACAAGTTTTTAGGTAATTTACAATATTTTGTTAATATATGTAACTGTTCTTGATATTCCAGGTCACGAAATGGGTTGAATTTACAAGCAAATTTGATGGAAAAACGGATGCCACAAAGTCTATGCTCAATACCTTAAATAATGATTTGTCACAAAAGTCGGTATTGGTGGGCCCTGGCTATAACCCGTCAGTAGCTGACATTATTGTGCTTCCAGTTCTTCATCCTTTCTTGGTATGTTAATGTACATTTCTTAAATAATTGCACTATTTTATCATCTTGTTTAATTCTCTTTTCAGTCTTAACTATCTGTGTCCATTTAAGCTTAGTAAATCAAAGTAATATGTGAAAATTTTATTTTTCTGCATATCATTTCCTCCTTTCATTTTAATGACAATTGTAGGAATCAAAGGTAAACAGACTAGTACAATTTTCTTGGATGTTTATTTATAGAGTTTTTCCTTCTTTCAGATTAGTCTCGCCACGACTGACATAGAAAGTCTCCCACATTTAATTAGATGGGCTGACTATATTCAGGTACAGTATCATATACTTACATTTTTGCACACATGTGATCAACTTAGATAATTTTTATTATAACCAGCATTGCAATTTATGTATTTGATCTCTATTCAATTTTTTTTTTATTTGTTTCAGAATGTAGTAGATTTTGGGGGGTTGATTGAAAAGATCCAGGTCAAGAGGGCGCCATTCACACCTCCTGCTGTTGTGAGTAGTTTTCAGAATCAGTTGTCTGATAAATATTTCTTATGGATCTAGTGAGAGTAAACTGGTCTACAAAGCATGTAGAGATGCATGATATGCATCTTTCACATAACTACCAAATTTTTAAACATTCATGGCAAGCAAAACATGCCAAAGAGTTATGTAGAGTTGAAAGCTTGTTGTAAAGAGTAAGTACTATAATGTAGTAACAATTTTTTTTTTTTGAGTAAAGGTTGGATGTCAAGCCACCCAACTATTTAATATCCACAAGGATTCCCCCTTCCGGCTTTCGAACCTGTGACCTCTCACATGGAGAGCATTTGCTTTTTGCCACTAGACCAAAGTCTGGTTCTCTATAATGTAGTAACAATTATTAAACATATGCTGTATAAGTTCTCATGCCATGTAGTTCCCCATTACAGAATCACAAGACCCTACATAAATGCACCTGAATTCTCATGCTGGTTCTCTACATAAATCACATGACCCTACATAAATGCAAAATCAGATTACTATTTTTTTTTCCCAATATGCGATCTCTTACAATTCCTGTGTTTGGTATAGTTTCATGCATAGTGATAACATTATATGTAAGCCAATTCGTAACGGTTGGGGGTTGGATTTTCTTTTCTTTGTTTTTTAATTTTTTGGGTGGGGTTCTGTATTCAGAGGTTGAGGTGAGGTTGTTTGCTCTCAACTGTTTGAACTCTGATTGGGGGGGTGGGGGTGGGGTGGAGTGGGGTTATGAGAGGGGTGCCCAACTATTGTGATGCTTCCTATTACTGTCATAATCAGGCCACATTTGATTGGATGAATCACAAAAAAAGGATGATTGATTTTGGACAGCTTTTTCTTCCATTTTTCACTATTAAGAGAGTCTGTTCATGTCTTTTTATTTCTGCAGAGTTTCAAGAAAAATGAGAAAGCAGAGATTGATCCAGCATCCAAAAAAGAGGCTACCTCTGTGAAAAATGCTGAGAAGCCATCCACCAGTGGCACTCCAGAAAAAGTTGTTACTGAGATATACATATTTTTGTTTCTGATTTTTCTTAATTTATGCCCCAAAATTAGCTGAATCAACTGAAACAGATGCTTAATTTTTTAACTATTGATTCTAGCAAAAGAAAGCAATAACTGAAGAGAAAGGAAAATCGAAAAGCGATAAAAAAACAGAGGAGAAAAAGAAAGCACCTGAGGAGTCGGTAGCGAAGGATGCTGAGTGTAGTGTTTCTCTGCTCAACATTCAAGTCGGCTGCATCCTTAGTGCTAAAAAGCATCCTTCAGCTGACAGGTACCACACGACACCCTCTCCCTAACCATTTACACACACACAACAAGAAAAAAGAAAAAAGAAAAGAAAAGGAAACAAAGAAAGGAAGACTACCATGCAAATAAAATGTAAAATGGGATCTCCTTACACATCTTGAACAGTTTGCTGGTGGAGGAGATAGATGTAGGGGAGGGAACTCCACGCCAGGTTGTTAGTGGCCTTGCAAAATATTGTACCCCAGAGGAGCTCACAGTGAGTTCTCAAAATTGAAATTTCATTGAATTATTATATATCATACACCTGTTTCTGAATTTTAATGGGCTTAATATTTTGTTGTATGGAAATTTTTGAAGAATCGACTTGTGGTGCTTATCACAAATGTGAAGCCTGGAAAGCTGCGTGATGTCTTGTCTTGTGGTTTGGTATATCTTGTTTCTTTTCTTTTCATGTTTGCTCACTTTCTTTTTTTTTTATTCATGCTTGCTCACTTTCTAATTTCAATGTTTTTCTGTTGCATTATTTTAGAAGTTTTAGTTTATATATAATGCTTTTTATCATTACTTCGAAACACTATGTAGGTGTTGTGCGCTTCAAGTGAAGATCATACGAAAGTGGAGCCATTGATTCCTCCTGAGGGAGCCAAAATAGGAGAGCGTGTTTCTTTTGCTGGGTAAGTAAATAAAAGATAGGATCTTCTGGCAATCTGCTAATTTTGTAACCGTTACAATGGACTCCAAAAATATGAAACTCAAAAGACAAATTCACCTGTTATGTTTGTTCAATGAACATAATCAAAGGAAAAAGTTATATACCAATTAACGGGCGTTGTTATAATCTACTCATTTATTCTTGGACAGGTATGATGGAAAGCCTGAAGATGTTCTGAACCCCAAGAAAAAGCAACTTGACAAGATAACCCCGGTAGCTGTTATCACTTTTCTCACTTAAAATGATTTTTTTTAAAATTAATTAGGTGAGTAAAGTATTTAAACTAAAATGTTTCAGACAAATAAAATTACATTGCATGCCTGTTACTATAGCAAGTACTGTTTTCTTCTGGTCCTGGTCCATATAGCTGGTACGGAGCTCTGAGTCTTGGTAAAATTAGGCCTTGAGTGTTATATTGATCTGATTTTATTGCTTCCACTGTCTATAATTAATGACGAACTGCCTTTGTTTTTGTGCTGGTATGGATTCAGCATCTCTATACTGACGAAAATGGTGTGGCCACTTTCAAAGGAGTACCGTTCATGACCTCAGCGGGCCCCTGCACCTCTACTATTCCCAAGGCTACCGTCAAATAAGCTTTTATTGAGTTTGCTTGTTTAGTTTTTAGTAGCCAGTTGTGGTTTTTTTTAAGCTTTAAATTCCAGCGCGCACTGTTTGTAATAGGGTTGGTCCATTTTAATGTTCTTGGAAGATATATAAAGACAAAATTTATAACTGTAAGGTCTTGTGTTTCTCAGAAAGGTAGGCCGAGTTTTTTTTTTTTTTTTTGTTGACAATTTTGCAACATTATGTTGGAAATTATGAAAATTCACTGGCTATGAATTTTGTCAGGTGTAGTTCATAACAGATATGTTAATCTCGTGTAGTTCGTAACCAATATGTTAATATCAAGGGCCAACAATGTCCGACCTCACTGCACAAAATCTCAATTTATGGGGGAAGGTTCTCAAGAGAATATCATAATAGTATTATTACCAATTAGAGAATTAACAGGACAGAACAAAGACAGTTAATTATCGACAATTAAATAAGAAAATCGGCGATTCCAAACACTACATTTATAACAATGCTTGATTAATCATATCGGTAATATATTTTTAGAAATTAATAATTTAATTCTTTGAAAAAGAGAATGATTGTTTTTTTTTTTTTGAAAATAGATGAAACCGGACTAAAGATGCTGTTCTACCATGTGTCAGTTTTCAGGACTACATCGACGGTGCTTTTTCAGATCTTAAATCCAATTCTAACCACATATTTGTCTCAAAATTGATCCTGACAACATATTTGCTTGAAAGCTGTTGCTCCATCAACCCGTCCTTGGTAGAACTGTATTATTGATGTGGTTCCATCTAATTTTCAAAGAAAAAAAAAACAATAATTTCATTCTAGAAGAATTAAATTATTAATTTTAAAAAGGAAATCTTATTAATCATAATATGAATATTTTTTTAGTGGTGGCTGCAAACAGGAAAATTTTAGCTAGTGTCCTTACCGAGGTAGAATTTTAAGGGACCACTCTGTAACTGGTTTCAAGCCATAATACCCTGTGCTGGTGTTGACACTATCACAGGATTATGTCCCGCTATGTTAATTTCAAGCCGCTATGTTAGTTGACACAGGAAAATAAACAAATGAAGGCACGAACGAGGCCATGAGTGTGTAGGGGGAAGAAATCTGCCACGCTAATTTTACTCTAATATTCTAAGATATTGCATTAAAATATTCGTTTTTATTTTTTATATAATATATTTAATACTTGTTGGAGGTTCAATGAACTAAATTGCGAAACTACACTTTAAAAAAGGCTGTTGGTTCAATGAATTTCCTAGGACATGGTTCAGACCAATAACAAATCTACAAGAAATTTGTTCTATGGAGATGACGCGCTTAGAATAATGAAGACTTACTTAATAAATGCTTTAATAAGAAAGTAAGAATATTTAATTTGTTATATAATAAAAAGCACCAACATGTGTTTCAAAGAAAACTTTTGGGGGAATTTTGAATATTTTCTCCCAAAAAGCTTGAAATTGCAATCTGGCACATGGGCCTAGCAAATTATTTAAACAAATATCCGTTGGATATCTTTGCTCAAGGAGTAAGTTGAAAACAAAACCAGAGTTTGACCTTGATTACCACTTACTAAAACTGTGGGCTTATGTTAATTTATTAATCTCTATTCTTAATTGGTCTCATCAGCAATGGAACCGGTAGTCCCATAGGCTACTAATTTAAGAAAAAAAATGTTGTATATACTAATACATAGTAAGATCAACGGTTGAGATGCATATGCACTATGTGATTTAGTCTCTGTACACGAGGATATGGCACTTTGTCCCATATATTTGGCCGAGACCTCTCGGTCCTGTACTCTTGGTGTAAGCCTAATCATGCATTTATATTGCTAATTTCTTAATAAACATTATAGTTAAGCATTACCAATTCTTTAGATAATAAACTTTATAATTATCTTCATTATGATATTCTTTGATTATGAGCTCGTTTCAATTAAAGAGATGGGATATGTTTTTGATTCTACTGTCCACTCCTCTTTATTCATAGAGGAAGACAGACTTTTAGTACCAGTATTTTGCGAATTATGACTCCTGAGAATATTCTGATAAAGGATACCAGTAAAACATGAAAAAGCATAGTTAGTACAGAGTTTCATACCGGCAGGTACAGGTACTGCATTTTCTAACTATCAGTAACCATACTTGTTCCAGTATGCAAATTAATTTTAAAGGGAGAATATGTAGCTAGTTTAATCTACTGTACAGTTCCTCTTTTCAAGAACAAAAGACAAATTATAATTTTTTTCATATTTAACCATTAGCATGCTAATTTTTAATTAATCACTCAAGATATTGCACTGTACAATTAAAGTTCCTAAATGATGCAAAATACAAAGCCAAAAAGGAAAAAGAGAGCAAACAGAATAGAGTACGAACAAAAACCTCCAAAATTAATCCCACAATACAAGGTTTTTCAAATTCAATTTTTAATGTGCAACATGCAACCTCATCTATGTCATGAAAATTCTTTCCAAATATTTGTATCATCAATGTCTGTCAGAAACTGATCAAATGGATCAACATAATATGGATCATCAAGTTTGAAAAGCCTTTCATCAAAATCAACAGTTGTTTCTGCACTTCCAGAGGAAGATTGAATGCCTGGAGATAGCATATGATCATCCAAAAGAGGCGCATGCCACATTGGATCTGGAAATGCCATGGTGTTTTGCATTGATGTACTATTGCTTGGAACCTCTCTTTGAATAATCTCTGACCCTGATGAGTTGATTGAAGAATGATAGGGGAAGGAGAAGCTTTGTGATTTGTTTTCTTCTGGATTTGAACTGAAATTAATGACAATAGAGGAATTTTCAGTATCTTGGCCACTGTAGAACTCAGTACAAGTGTGATTTCCTATGTACAATATCTCGTATTTTGACGGGTCTTCCTCCGATTGCTGGACTTGTTTTGTCGCTGGGCACTTTAGGTCATACTTGTTAGTGCACCTATAGTAGCACCTGAGAATTTGGAAATAGAATCAGGAAATTAGTGGCCTTTTTCGAGTTTGTGATTTTGTTCATACAATAAATTGAAAGATTTCCTTCAACCCATACATACATGTACAAAAATAAAAATTAAGAGAAAATCATATTTCGTATAGGTTCTAATTTTTCTTAATAGTTTTAAAAAGGAAATTTTGAATATTTGAAATACTGATCGAGTGTTTACCTCGGATGCTTCAAACCTTGAATCTCCTTTTGCCCATATTTCCTCCAAATATAATTATCTTCTGGGTTCTTGCGCACAACTTTCGTACATGATTTAGCATCAACATTTCTAAAAAAGAATAGAGAAAAAGGCAGGATCAGCACCTCAAATCTTCATGTAGTCAAGGAATTCAACCAGGTTTTATAAAAAATATAAGAAAAAATGAGCGGAATTGTAGCTGCACTGACAAAAAATCAACTAAAATGGATTCAAATAGAGCACGCATGTATATTAAAGAATCAATTAGAAAATTAAATGAACAGTAAATTCAGATACCTTCTCTTATGATCTCCACCAGGTTTTGTAGTATGAACCTTTCGTTTCTTAACTTTAGCAGAAGCAGCCTTTTCTAAGCTATCAATAGCTTTAGACAGAGAACACACTATCTCTTGAACAAGAAGCGCATTATCTCCTCGCATGAATGTGTCGAGCCGCAGCGCCGAATTGTGGCCTTTCTTCAATACATGTAGCACTTCTTCCATATTCTCCATTTTCCTTATTTCCCTCTATATTTGGCTTTTGAGCTGGTCTTAAGAGCGAAACTATATTTCTTTTCTCCTTTCTGTTTCCGTCCTTGAGTTGTGGATTATTTGGGGGAAAAATGTGGAGGTGCATGGAATGAGGCTATGTTCCCTTTTATTGCTACCTAGTCCAATCTTTTTTGTTTAATTAATTCTAAAGCGTATATAATTGTTAGATTCAGTTGAATTCTTCTAACTCCAACTTGTCTTTATTTATATATTTATTTTTGATAGAACCAACTTGTTTTTTTTTTTTATTTAGTGCACAAGCTGCGTAGACTAACCCTCAGTCACGTTCTTGATCTCCACAAAATTGATTGAAAATTTTGGTCGTATGGATAACTGATTGATTTAAGAAATTAATGAGAGACAAAATGGGGCTGTATCTTTAAAAAAATGAAAATTAAGAAGCTATTATTAGATTTATTTTATTTTATTATTTTAGTAGTCAGGCATATGCTACATAAAGAGAAAAGGTATCATGGTAATTGAAATCCGCTACCTAGAATGCACAAAGGAGGTGGAAAAACATTGGTTCCTGATTATTATTACTGTTTTCTTTTTTTTTTACCTACAGGTCGCAATTTGCAAAATAATATTATTATTTGTTGATACTTTAATTTCCTCTTCCGATTTTTTTAAAAATATCCAAAAAATAAATATTTTATTAAAAATAACCAGGTTCCGAGTAAAATTTTAAAAATACTCAGGGCGCAGATTTTTTCTGCACTCCGGAATTTTTATTCCAGAGAGCAAAAAAAATATGCGCCCCAAAATTTTTTTTTTAGAATTTTTTATCCCGAGAGCAGATTTTTTCTACGGCCCGGATTTTTTTTTTCTTTTTTTTTTAGAGTTTGGAGAAAAAAAATCCATGGTTTGGTATATGTATATGATATGTATATGTATAATATATGTACATGTATATGTATACGATATGTATATGTATATATAATGTATGTATATGTATATGTATATGTATATCTAATATAATATACATATATTATACATATACATATACATATACATATACATACATATACATACATATACATATATTATATTATATTATATATACATATACATATATTATATTATAGATACATATATTATACATATTATACATATACATATACATATATCAAATCATGAAACTTTTTTCTCTAAAAAAAAAAAATAGGGCCGCAGAAAAAAATCTGCACTCGGGATAAAAAATTATAAAAAAAAAATTTCAGTGCGCAAATTTTTTCTGTGCTCCGGAATTTGCACCCCAGAATAAAAATTCCGGAGCGCAGAAAAAATCTGTGGCCTGGGTATTTTTAAAATTTCACTCATAACTTGGTTATTTTTAATAAAATATTTATTTTTTTGGGTATTTTTAAAAAAATCGGTTTCCTCTTACTTTCTTGCGGTAGTTTGCTTTTCCTTTTATTTTAGTATTATACTTTAATGTCCTCTTACTTTAATATTAATATATTTCTTGCGGCATGCACAGAGGATCTGTTACAATTTCTATCTTAAGTTATCTTCTTTGACCGAATTTTCTTTGATATACAAATTGAAGACTTATGGAATTAATATTATTCATGCTCTCAGAAAGTTTAAAAAATAGATAAAAGAATAAAAAGTTAGTACTACATCACAATAAGTTCCATATTATTATCATGGCAAAATCCTACTATTTTCTCTATCTATTTATGTTACCTAGACCGTACGATCAAATTGAAACAGTATAAATTATAATATCCTAATATACACATCATGAGATGAATTTTAAATTTTGAAATGTTCAATTAAAAGTGATACTCTAATTGTCTGCAATTATTCCACCGTAAGTAATTAAGTGGAAGCAGACAAGTCCTCAATTATATTAATGTAACCTCTTCAGCAATGTAATTGCAACAGTAATATTTGAATTTGGATCAGAAACCTAATTATTTAGGTCCAATTTAAAGAACCATGATAGTTAGTTGAGAGCACAAAGCTTTTGCAGAGTGAAAGGAGCTTTTGAGAGAAATTTTGTATCTATAGAAATTATTAAATTCAAACAAAAACAGAAAAAATACTTCATCTCCAATAAATCTAGAAAGATCTGATTTAATGAGTTTGATTCAAATCTATGGATCAGACTCAATGATTCAGATTCATCGATATATTTTATTTTAAAAAAAATAGTCATTGATGAGAAAAATCTGAAATATGGATGCCACAGAAAATCATGTTAGAAATGAATCGATCTCAATAATAAATATTAATTTCTAAGTTAATTACCTCTAATAGCTACCATTTAAATTTTCTATTAAGTCAAGATTCACTTAGGATTGCATCAGATCTACTTAGAATTGATAAAATGTAGCATACAAATTTCTCTTTTTTATAATTTAGAAAAAAACAATACATATTGATCAGATTCAGTAAATCAGATCTTTATAAATTTATTAGAAATTAAATACTCTTTCTGTTTCGTATGTATGAATTTAATAATTTTTACTGATAAAAATTTTGTCCTTCCGAGGGAAGCCGCTGGGAAAGAGAGGCACTGTTAATAAAAAGAAAAGAAGAAATTAATTAAGAGAGAGACAGAACATTAATTGTGGACAACGAAAGTTGACGCAGCTCTGATGACGTAAGGAGAATCTGACTTCATGCGCTGAGATGAGGTCATCTACTACTATCCTCTCTCCGGTGACTTTTACCTTGTTTCCCCTAAAAAAAAAATACTTCTACCTTGTTTGACTCTTTGTTAATTGTTACAGGTTTCAAACGATTAGATCCCCAATTGTTACAGGTTTCAAACTATTTGTTAATTGTCAATGATAATTTTTAGCCAATTATCCGATCCGTACTGTATTCAATAAGTTGGATATTTATAAGATTTTTTTTTGTTAACTTATTATTATGATTATAGATAAGAATTTATTTTCGTTAACTTATTGAGTAAGGATATGAATATGAATATTAGTAAGAATCATTTTGTACCCATTATCTAATAAAATAATTAATTTATATAAAATTATATATCATAATTTATATTATTGAGGAGGGTTCAAATATCTTTTTTCTTGTGTACTCATTATGTCTTCATTTTTAAAATTTTTAATAACTCAAAATTTTAAAACTAAAATTCAAAATAAAATTGTTAGATCTGATATACATCATTTTATTTATGCACGTATAGAAATTATGACATTTTAACTTTATTATGTTTGTCATCAAGACCTTATAAAAATATATTGATGTGGATAATTTTTAGATGTTTATTTTCAACTTGTTGATTCATGATATATTAATGTGATCACATCTAAAAATAAATACTTTAATGCATAGATCACATCAGCACGTAGTGAAATCATATAGATCACATCTAATAGTTTTATTTTGACTTTCATATTTTAAATTCGGAAGCTGATATGAGTACCCGTGCTACAGTACTTGCATCTAAACTGCCATAACTGTTTGTAGGAACCAAACTGTCATAACTGCACTTCAGATCTGTAACTTTTTTTTTAATATTAATAGTCAAATCTTGAAGTATGTAGTCCAAAGAACACAAGTATTTATATCTATATAGTAAACAATGTAAATGATCAATTAATTATTTTTAAATAATCGTATCTGCACTTTTTTTTGAAATTTTTGATGTCGTACCCTCACCTGAACTGCCATAATTGCTTGTGGGGACTGCAACTGTTCCAGATCTGTAACTTTATTTTAAAATATTAATAGTCAAATCTTGAAGTATATAGTTCAAAGAACACAAGTATTTCTATCTATATAGTAAACAATGTAAATGATAAATTAATTATTTTTAAATAATCGTACCCATACATCTTTTAGAAATTTCTGACGTCGTACCCGCACTTAAATTGCCATAATTGCTTGTGGGGACAACAATCATTCTAGATCTATAACTTTTTTTAATATTAATAGTCAAATCTTGAATTATATAGTTCAAAGAACACAAGTATTTATATCTATATAGCATACAATGTTGTAATTTTTGCATAACTGCTTGTGGGGACCTGCCATAATGTTGTAATTGGATCCCTCCTCTTTTTACATATGTCACTGAAAGTATTAATATATAAGTATTGAAAGTATTTATATCTATGCATTGAAGTATTTATTTTTATGAGGTCAACTATTTTTGTTAGAGAAATGTTGACACAGAATTAGTACCGAGGCGTTGAAAGGGTGCTGCTGGGAATTTAGAATAATAATTAGTTGAGACTATATAATATCTTTTTAGAATAATAATTAGTGGGTACCATAATACATTATTCCTTTAAATGCATTTACTGTAGCGTAGGTATATAAATGATTATTCTTTAAATTTTGAGTTATTAACATTTCAAAAATAAAGGCATAATTAAAGCACAAAATGGAGGCATTTAAACCCTCTATTTTAAATTTTTATAGTGCAGAATTTTAATAAAAACAACGATTTTCAAACCATCTTAATAAATAGTAAAAAAATTTCAAAAAATGTAAAATTTTGTCTCCAAGTAGATTTTAATATAGATTAACATTTAACGGTTTGGATTTGTTGTTTGAACGTCACATATGCTAATATAGTCCCAGAAGCACCTCGGTCGAAGTGCTTCTGGTAGCAAATTTGCCACACTCCATATATATATAGAGAGAGAGAGGGAAAGAGAGAGAGAGAGAGATGGGCTACGGTGAGTTTCGAAGTAAAATGCGTTTCTACTTCACGCCGTATTTTTATTTTGAAAGTTCAAACGGCCAATCCGAACAGTTAGATGTTTAATCCATATTGCAATGTACTTGGAGACCAAATTTTATATTTTTTTGGAATTTTATTACTATTTATTAAGTATTTTTTAAAATTGTTGTTTTGTTGTGAACAATAAATCAGTAAAATTTTCTAGACCATCAGATCAGTGACTTTTAAAATTGCTTAATAAATAGTAAAAAAATTCCAAAAAATATAAAATCTTGTCTCCAGGCACATTTCGATATAAAGAACAAGATGAATTGTTTAGATTGACGTTTTGAACTTTAAAATCACAAAATATGAGCGTGAAGTAAAATAGTCGCTTTACTTCGCAACTCACTGTAGCCCATCTCTCTCTCTCTCTCTTTCTCTCTCTATATATATATAATGTAAGGCTACGCTACTTCGCGAATTAAACGGATTATTTTAATACACGCTCATATCTATAGTTTTGAAGTCCAAATAGCCGATCCAAACCGTTAGATGTTTAATATATTAAAATGTGCTTGGAGACCAAATTTTATATTTTTTATAATTTTTTTACTATTTATTAAGATGGTTTGAAAATCGCTGTTTTTTAATGGTGCATAATTTTAATAAAAACTGCAATTTTCAAAGCATCTTAATAAATAGTAAAAAAATTACAAAAAAAATGTAAAATTCGGTCTCCAAGCACATTTTAATATAGATTAAACATCTAACAGTTTGGATCGGCTATTTGGACTTCGAAACTAGATATATGAGCACGAATTAAAACAACTCGTTTAATTCGAAAAGTAGCGTAGCCTTACTCTCGCTCTCTCTCTCTCTCTCTATATATATATATAGAGAGAGAGAGAGAGAGGAGTTTGGCTAGTATAACATCAATGTCATTTCAACCTATATAACACCAACTCTAAAACCTATCAAATCAATTTCAAATGATGAATCCAAACCGTTCAAACCGATCTACTTCATTAGTCGTGCATTTACATGCAAAATTTATAACTTTTAGAATTTATTTAGTATTAAGTCAAGTGGTCAAATGTGTAAGTTTTTAAGTTAATTTTAATACATTCATTTTTCAATATTTTTACCGCTTGATTTGCTACTAAAATAACTCGAAAATATAAAAAAAAATTGTATGTAAACGCATCACTCATAATGTAAATCGGTTTGAACGGTTTGAATTAGTCGTCCGAAGTCGATTTGATAGGTTTTAGAGTTAGTGTAATATAAGCTAAAATCACACTGATGTTATATTAGCCAAACTCTATATAGAGTAAGGCTACGGTGAGTTGCGAAGTAAAACACGTTTTTACTTCACGCAGTATCTTTATTTTCAAAGTTCAAATAGCCGATCCAAATCATTAGATGTTTAATCTATATTAAAATATGCTTGGAAACTAAATTTTACATGTTTTGAAATTTTTTTACTATTTATTAAGTCACTTTGAAAATCTGAAAATCCAGGTGAACATTAAACAACAGTAAAAATTTCTAAACCGCTAGATTGACGATTTTCAAAGTAGCTTAATAAATAGTAAAAAAAAATTCAAAAAATGTAAAATTTTTTCTCCAAGCACATTTCAATATAGAGATCATGTTGAGCGGTTCGGATCGACATTTTGAACTTTAAAATCGCAAAATATGAGTGTGAAATAAAATGGTCGCTTTACTTCGCAACTCACTGTAGCTCAACTCTATATATATATATTTGGTAGAACAACTAAATAATATTAAAGACAAATATATATAGAAAGAAGGAGCACTAGTTCTACAAAAGACTGATACTTTTCGCGAGCGTAAAAAGTGACTTTTCGTGACGGAGTACTGTTGAAAACGTGCTTTTTTTTTTATTAGTGACAGTACTTTTTGTGATGGAGTACTGTCATAAATGCATTTTTTCTCTCGCAAAAAGCACCTGCCCTCGTTGTTGTTTCCTTTATATCCTTATAAAAGATTTGTTGAAAACGTACACTAAAGTTTAATTATAATATTAAAAATGATGAGGATAATTATATGGAAGGAGCCAAATTAGGCTAGTTTCCATTTTCTTCTGATTTAAAAAGTTCCAAGCTTTTTGGATTTTATACGTACTGTGTGTATACACACACACACACTAATAAATGTCAGCGACTTATATTCCCACAATTCTTTATTAATATTTAATACAATTGTTATATTTCGAAATTTTTAAACTAAATTAATTTGCTAAATCGATCATTATGCTTAAATAAAACTTTCAATTAAATTAACGAGCGTTCAGATTTTACCTGACTAATTTAAAACAAATCTAAAATTTTGAAATATAAATGTTGAGATTATTCGTACGAAATGATTTGTAAAATTTTACGAAAATTTGATGCAAAATAAATTTAGAAAACAGATTTCTGATGTTCTATTGATCCAGTATTACAATCTCTGATTTAATTGGGCCGTTGATCTCATTATCTGGACCATCCTTCACGAATCTTAAAGCTGGGGTTTTAAAAACCCCTATCCCTCCCCTTCTCTCTTTGATCTCTCTCCCGGTCTCTCTCTTTGGTCCCTGCACGCCGACCCTACTCTGCTCCTCCTTCGTTCATAAATGGAGACGAGAGGGAGAGAGATCCCGCCTTTTTCCTTGGTCCTCGCTGTCCTTTCGGTTGTCAGACAGTGGGTGAGGCGAGATGGCCTCACCACCTGGTCGGTACGGTAGGCGTTCATTTGGTTTTCCTCTCTCCGAGTATATAAGACCTCTCTCTCTCTCTCTCATTTTCACTATTGTCCTCTCAAAAACAACAAATTAGCACAACACACTAATAAATATCGCAAACTCAAAATTTATACTCAGAAACGCCTTTTATGCAACTCTCAGTCTCTCTGTACCAGTACACACCTGACTGGTATCCCGCGCTGCAGCAGTCGCTATACCAGTGACAGCTCTAGTGGGATCGGTTGATGCAACTGCCACTGTACCAGTGACCCTATGGACAGTACCATTGCCTCTGCAGTGCCTGTTCCATAGCGTAGCTTCCTGAATGATCCATTCCGTCATTAGACTGGGTTGAGTCATCCTTTGTTGGAAGATCTTGAGATTCCTGGCTTTCCAGATTGACCATAATGCCGATATCAGTAATGTGATCTTTCCCTTCACAGCTCCGCTTGCCGTAAGGTTGCGCCAGATATCTTGTATCGAGTCACTCTGAAAGGACAAGGTGAAGCCTTTCCTCCTCTTGATTTCATCCCAAACTGACTTGGCGAAGATGCACTCAAAGAACAGATGTGTAGCTGTCTCCAAAGTGCCTCTATCACACATTGGGCATTCTCCCGGTACATTGAAATTGCGGCGCAGCATAGTCTCTCTAGTCAGCACTTTGTTTTGCAAAAGCAGGTAAGTAAAAATCTTTACCGTTTGAGGAATGTTGTAGCTCCAAATTCTCCTAAATTCCCACTCTCTTCTGCCATCTTCCTTCAACACGACATAAACCGACTTGGAGCTATAAATGCCACTCGATTCCCAATTCCATCTAAGAACATCATCTTCATTGTTGAAATCGAATTGCGTTGCATGGT
Organism: Carex pumila; assembly: GCA_033356055.1. Classification (NCBI taxonomy): domain Eukaryota; kingdom Viridiplantae; phylum Streptophyta; class Magnoliopsida; order Poales; family Cyperaceae; genus Carex; species Carex pumila. Next base: position 447,178 of record JARJHM010000030.1, read on the forward strand.
TGTCTTGCCAATTTTCCATTTCAGCGGCCTCCCTTAGTGATATGGCTCTCCTCAATTGCCTTGATCCAGTTAGTGCCAAAGAACCCTCTCCCCAATCATCATACCAATAGGAAATTGTATTGCCATTTCCAATTTGCCAAGTGGTAGACCATGTGAAGATGTGTTTTATGGAATGTAGTTGTACCCAAAAGAAAGAACCTCTAATTGACCATATTCTTGGACCTTGTGAGAAACATCCTTGCCATCTGATTTTACAAATATAATAGGTCCAAATAGAGTCTGTCTCTGTGTACCCCTTCCACCACCACCTTAATAAAAGTGAAACATTTCTAGTTTGAAGGTCCGAGATGCCCATGCCCCCCCACTGCCTTGGGGTAGTTACCAACTCCAGTTGCAGAGAGAGATGTATTTTCCTCTTTGACCATTTCCCCAAAGGAATGCCCTTCTAGCTCGGTCAATTCTCCCAATTGCCCATTTCGGTAGCATAAAGCAGTGCATGTGATAGATTGGAATCGAAGATAAGACCGATTGGACCAATTGGAACCTTCCTCCCCTTGAGATTAGCTTGGATTGCCATCCCTGTAGGCAATTTTCCACTTTCTCCACCATTGGTAGAAATAAATCTTTTGTTGGCTTTTTTAATGTCAAGGGCATTCCTAGGTACGTTAAAGGAAATGACTCTTGAGGACAGCCAATGACTGATTTAACCCAGCTGATATCTTCTTGCGGCACGTTAAGCGGGATGAATGAACTTTTCTGAAAATTGACTTGTAAACCAAAGGCCGCCGAGAACAATCTAAGCACCAGTTTGAAAGTTATCAAAGTTGTGACATCTGCTCTTGCCAGAACAGCTGTATCATCTGCGTATTGGAGCATAATGATCGACTCGGTGAGTTTTGAAGATAGAGATTGTTGTAGAAGTGTATCTGCCTTGCTGACCATCACTTGAAATACTTCTACTGCGATGTTGAACATCATTGGGGATAGGGGGTCCCCCTGCCGAAGCCCCCGTCTATGCATGAAGGAGTCAGATAGTTCCCCATTGATGCACACCCGTGAAGAGGAAGTAGACCATATTTGCATCATCCAGCTGATCCACTTGTTTGGGAAACCTCTTGCAGCCATTACTCTACACAGGAAATCCCATTCCACAGAGTCAAAGGCCTTTTTGAAATCGATTTTTATAAAAACCGATTCTGTGCCAGCTTGGTCAATGTGATTGAGAAGTTCTCTTGTAGTTACAAAATTTTCTGAAATTTGCCTGCCATGTACGAAAGCAGTCTGCTTTGCTGAAATCAGTGCTGGAAGGAACATGCGAAGCCTGTTGGATAAAATTTTAGATATCAATTTTGGAATCAGGTTAATAACACTTATGGGTCTGAACCCGGGTATGGTTCTCGGGGCTTGGCCTTTGGGTACCATGATGATTGTCGCTTCGTTGATCGATTTCAGATCCAATCTGTTATCATGAAAATCAGCCATAATCTGAAAATTTTCGGCCTTTAATTCTGTCCAGTATACTTTGACAAAATCATTTGGTATCCCGTCGGGTCCCGAAGCCTTGTTATTTGCCAATTGCATAACCGCTCTTTCAATCTCATCTTCTGTGAAGGGTAATTCCAGTGATTCCAAATTTGGGTTATCTCGGAACAGTACTTGCGCATCGAAAGGCAAAACCTTTGTTGAGGTGCCAAGCACCTTTTGCATAGCCGCCCCAAAGGCTTCTCTGATCTCCTTTGGATCTTTGATTATGCGGCCATTTTCATCAATTTCTAAAATGAGATTCTGCCTCATTCTTGCTGATGCAAAAGCATGGAAAAACCGACTATTTCGGTCACCTTGAGCTATCCAATTACAGCGTGATCGCTGTTTCCACCGCAACTCAATGTTGCCTGCCATTTCATATGCTCTCTCTCTGAGCTCTATTCGCCACTTAAATTCCTGTGGTGTCAGTGGTCGCCTTTCTTCAGTTTGGTTTATTTCCAGGATTTGAGCTTTGCAACTTTCCAATTGCCTTTCCAAGATACCAAAATTTGTTGAGTGCCATAGTTTTAAAGCCCTGTGCAGCACTTGGATTTTGTGGTGGAAGGTTTGCGCCGTATCAGTTAGATGGAGGTGTGAAGAATCAGAATTCCAGAGATGTTGCACCATGAGCTTAGGTTGCTTGTATTTGAACCACATAATTTCTAATTTCATCCTCTGCTTACGCCTCTGTACTCCCTTACACGTCAAAACTAGAGGAGTGTGATCCGATACCAGAACCTCTAGGGCTTCTAGAGTAATAATCGGGTATGAACTGGACCAATCCTCTGTTACAAAGACTCTATCTAGTCTTGAGAACACGGGCTCAGGTCGCTTACTGGACCACGTGTAGACCTAATTTTTTAGTGGCACATCAATGACCTGAGAAGCTGTAATGAACTGATTGAACGCCTCCATGAGTCCAAAGTTTGCATTACCGGAAGATCGATCCACTAGCCATCTTACTAGATTGAAGTCGCCCGCAACAATCCAAGGTTGGTTAGCTCGGTTAAATGAGTAATTCAACTCTTCAATGAAACTGATTTTTAGTGAATCATCTCTAGGCCCGTAAGCATTTGTCACAAGAAGGTATTTGCCACTGTTTTTTGTTGTAATAAAACAGTCACCGTGTGCCGAGTTGATCATTGGTTAATCATGAGAAAGGATCTTTTCCAAGCAATTAGAATGCCCCCTGAGGAATGCAATGCAAGGTTAAAAGCCACGTCAGGTGAAAAGAATGAGGGTAAAAATCTAGCACCAAGAAAATAATCAAAAGAGTTTAGCTTTGTTTCTTGCAAAAGACATACATCACATCTAGCATTCTTAATTATATTCCTCACAACCTCACATTTTTTATCTCCTCCAAGTCCCTTAACGTTCCAAGATAACAGTTTAATTTTTGTGTCATCATTTAAAATTAAATAAACGACTAGAAAAACATCCCTGTGAGAGTCAAAGACTCTACAGCTCCATATCTTCCTCTGACTCTAATTCTTCAGAGTCAAAGTTCACATCTGGACCCTCTTGGTCCATGATTAAATCTTCATTTCCTGGTGTTTGGGTTGTGCGACGCAGCTGGTTGTCTTCCTCCAGTGACTTAGAGACATCTTGGGCCTGGAAGCCGCATACAGTAGCTATGTCGGAGCAATGTGAGTATTCAACGCTAACTTCATATAGTCCTTCTGTGTTGACCTGGACCATAGCTTTCTGTGATTCCTCTCTTAATTTGGCCTGCCTTGTTCTGATGGGCTGAATTAGAGGCTTCTTGAATGACATCGATTTTGGTGGAATAGAAACCCCAGTTTTCTTATTGGATTGGGCTGGCCCAATAGCTATCCCCTTTCCCTTTTCTTTACGCGTGGGTGGGCGTTTGGTTCCTGATTCCTTCCTCTGGGGAAGCGCCCTGTTTTGTCTTGAAGTGATGGTACCCTGCATTTGTCCTGCTGAACCTTCCACCACAGGGATCTCAGACCTGACATTCTGATTGTTGACAGGACTATTGTCCTTTGCTGCCGAACGTTGTAGTATTCAGATTGGTTGGTGGATCGTTTGTGATCGCCTTTCTGTTGAGGCTTCGGGTTGGGGAATAGGTGATAAAGTTTCAGCCATATTTGATCCCTCCAAAACACTTGTGATTGCCTGTGTTGGTGCTTGGATTTGCTGTGACCCTAGCTGTGTGGGTGAGTGGTGTTGCCTCTCTGTGCTGACCGTTTGCCCTATGTCCAATGACTCAGGTTGTAGGTGCCGGTCCGGCGACTGCCGGAGCATTTCATCCTCCTGTTCTGGCGTGACAACCACCTCGTGAGCTGAACCCATTAGGAATTCTTGTATCTCTAATGGCAGAGATTGCAATTCCTTGCCTTTGCAGATTTCCCACAGCACCTTACGAGAAACCGCTATTGGCGTCAGTTTCCTTGCAATGGCGATGTTGGTGGCAGTTGGCTTAGGTTTCGAGAATTTGGGCTGAGGTTTGGGAAAGTCCTTGGCCGTGTACAACGGAGCTCGGATCCAATTCCTTGTGACAATATAAACTTGGTGTTTTATGCCCTTGGCGTGTAACTCAATCTCCTTCGGGACCCGCTCAAATCTGCCTACAGCAACCACCGCTGTCCAAGCTTTGAGATTCAAAGGGTTCTCTTGTGGAACCGATCCCAGGTAGGTGCCGAAGATGCTTACGGCCTTTTTGACTTGCTCTTCCCGGTAGAGGTATGGTGGGATATCAAGGAAGTCTACCAAGACTTTATACTCCGGTATCACCACCTTGGCCTCATCTAGAGAAGACCAGGGTTGAAAGGTGAAACCCGCGTCCCATAGTGATGGCGAGGTTGCCTGGATGAAGGTCTCAGGTGCAAGACCAACCGGTAAAATGATTAGAAATCTATCAGCTGAGAGCATGGCAATGGAGATTTCGTCCTTTGCAATAATCTCAGTCCTTGTCACAAACCCAACCACATCACTGATAGTAAAGTTCTTTTCCAGGCCATTTGTGTTGAACACTACTCCTCTTTCTAGTCTTGTGAGTTCCTCCTTGGTGGTTTGATCTACCTCCACAAAGACTGCAATGCTTTTGGGTCTGTTGTTAGGCATGGATGGGGCAGCCATGGGACACGGCTTGAGCAAACGATCTTCAAATGGCAGAGTTGGTTTGGGTGGCTGCGGCTTGACATTCTTGGACCAGTATGGCATGGCGGCAGGGTTTAGTGACTTGTTGTTGCAGCGAGAGCCCACATGTCCCTCTCCCCAGCATTTTCCACACCTCTTAGGGTTCCGACATGCCGCCGTGTTGTGACCGGTCCTGCAGCAATTAAAGCACCTGCCTTTCCATTCAGCGAAATGGGAGGATAGTGAGAATCTGAGTTGGGTAGGGCTGTGTGGGGAGATATAGTAAGTGGGGCGTGGTGGTGGGGGGGAAGCCGGAGGCGATAGAGATGGCTGTCCAGCGTTCATTTTGATGGTTGGGGTTGGGAGAGCTTGTTGTGGTGATGGCGTAGAAGAGACCACCTTGCTGTAGGATGGGCCAAAGGGGGTGTAGGGTTGGTATTTTAGGTGCTCCGGTTGGTTTTTGGCCTTCCCCTTTTTGTAGGTGACAAGCTTCCAGGTGCTCTCCAATTAAATCATTGTTTGCGTCATTGCGTGCTGCACAGAGTGTTCTAAATCAACGTGAAGAACCCCGTCCAATTGATGGAGACCTAGCTAATATAAATCCAACTTGATTGTTTTAATTAATCAAATCAACTTGAATTGAACCTGATTCATTCGATTCGAGACAATTCAAAATCCGAAACAATTCAAATCTAGATGACTTAAAATGCGATTTGATATGAGACAATCCAGAATCCAACAATTAATTACTAGAAGACGAACAGAACCGAATCCAATATTCCAATGAGAGATTAACTCAATTTGACCTATCTAATTGCCATCTCTATAGTGATAAAACAGGGAGAATATTTTGATGGGAAATGTTCTGATTTTATGAGTCATTATATATTTGAGCACGCTTCTCAACTAATTTAACATAATTTTTTTTCTTATTTTGTTTAATTTTTATTTTCAGTACTTATATTTAAATTTTTAAAATTCTGTTTATAACATTTTATAATATTACTTGCAAATATTTAAATCTCTATCTATAAATATTTCAATTCAAAATATGAATAGTTTTAACTTCTAACTATTTTTGTCTTCAAATTAAAAAAAGAAAATATTCCTTTCACCCTTTTTTTATTTTTCTTTGATCATTCTCGTCCATTTTTCTAACGATACATGATGAATTTTGCAAATTTAAAAATACGAATATTTTTTACTCGATTTTTTTTTCAAATGATATCTATGAAGAAATACTTTTGAGTTATTTTCGAGTCAATTTTTTTTAAAGTAAAACCCATGATTACTTTAAATTTTCAAGTTTTTAAACCTCGGTCTACAATCATTTAAACCTATGATATCTACTATTTAAATATATGATGTGTACCATTTAAATTTCTATGTTCAAGCTTTTGAACCTCTGATGTTGATCATATAGTATCATGCATTTAAACTTCTGTCTACAACTAGTTATAATAGTTGTGTATAACATTTAATTATAGTTTTCATGTCAGGTTTAAAATGTTGTAGATTGAGGTTTAAAAACTTGAGAATTTAAACTGTTAATGGTCTTTACTTAAAAAAATTGAAAGTAAAAACAACGACTTGAAAATAACTCAAAAGTATTTCTTCATGAGTCTCATTTGAAAGAAAAATCAAATAAAAATGTTTGTATTTTTAAATTTGCTAATTCATTATGAACATTAAAAATAAAAGTTAGACATTAAGTACTTGAGAGACGTAATCGGGATTAATTTGAGGGGAAATTATCATGCTCCTATTTTGATAGAGAAATTTTTAATTCATGCAACGGATGAATAATAGAGTAAAACAATGTTGCATTATAACTCGTACGTTTTATGAATAAAAAAGGTACTCTATACATGTTTTCTGATGTGTGAGATAATGAATTCAAAATCCGCATAAAGAAGTAATTAATTATAATATGTATTTTAAAAAAAGTATTGAATGGATTGATCCCAAGTATCTAATCTAGGGCTGCAAACGAATTAAACCGAATCGAACTTATTCCAATTTAAGTTGGGTTTGAATTAATTTCGAACTAAGTTTGATTTGAATTAATTTTGAATTGAATTTTTTATGAACTCAATTTCAAATCTTTTATGAACTTTTTTACGACAATGAAGAGTAATCGTAGTCGCCGAAAGTAAGAGGTGAAAGTCGTCTAGGGTTTTAGAACTGAGAGCGAGAGTTACAACTTACGAGTTATGACTTATGGCTGGGTAACCTTATATTTTAACTTTTAAGTCATTAGCGAACATAAGTCATCAGCAGAAATCAACGGTTTACGTTATTTTGATATTCGAACTAGAATAGTTTGCGAACTTATTTCAAATGATCCAGGTCCAGTTTGAATTTGGTTTGAATTAATTTCGAACTATTTCAAATCAATTTTTTTAGAAACTTTTTCAAATCAAACTCGAATCGAATCACGAACTACAAATTTTTTGTGCAGCCCTAATCCAACCCTCCAGTGGCAAAACTAAGTACAAGCAAAGGGGGGCCAGGCATCCCCCAACTTATTGGAAGTTGCTTATTCGGATGGTTATTTTTATATAATTTTTTATCGATGCATACCGATTGACACCTCCATATGGTTGTTCTTTCGTCTTTTAGCAGCTTGTCTCTCCCACCCCCACCCCCCTAATTCAAATTCTGATTCCGCCCCTGCAACCCTCTCATTCAAAACAAAAATAAATAAATACAGTTGATACCCTGCATGGAACAGGCAACACCTTATCTAAATACATAGTATACTGCCATATGAGGTAAGTTTCTTAATAAAGTCACGTCGTTTCTGTTTCCGGAAAAATAAGATAAGTTGCTAATATAAAAGAGGAAAAAAGAAAACACATCTGTAAACATCGTCAATAGTGCCCACCACTTCATCGGTTCATAAAATACATCAAATGGGGTCATATTGATGGGCCACATTTGAGTAATTAATCCAAGTTGAAGATAAGCTAAATTATGCTATCATTTACAATAATAATATATTTTTTTGGGTTAATTTTTTTATATATTCTCGAAAACTTATTCGTTTCTATTTACTCTTACACTTTTTATTATGTCTAATATACCCTTTAACTTTATTTTATTTTATTTCTCTTTAATTATAAAGATAATTTTCGACACTTGAATATTGTCGATTTTTTTTTTTTCCATTTTAACACTGCTCTTTCTCTTGGTCTTTTTTATTATGTTAACTTAAATGGGAATATATCTAATCTGTTCTAGCACCTGGTCAAAAATATTTTGTGCTGAGTTTTTATTTCGCCTTTGTCCTAAATCGGCAATTTGAGACGCTCACAGTTCTTCCTAAACACTTTAATTTAACAACGAAAATTTAAATAGAGTTTCGTATGAAAAAAAATTATATTAACAATAAAAATTAAAACTTTAAAAAATGAGAAATTTAGTTAAATTGAGCATGGTAATAACATTATTCTTAATGATCATATTAAATCTTTAATTTTATTTACCGTTTCATTCCTTATTGTTTTTCCTCTTTCATCTAAAAGAACATCTTGTGCATCACGAAATTTACCACCTCTATCATATTGTAAAACAGTATATTCTTTTGGCTTTGAACCACAAATACAATGCATATCCTTTATTCAAGTAAAATATTCTAGCACCATTGAGTAAATCTTCGCGATGTTTTGTACTTGAAATTGATTAATTCAAATATTTCAACCTCTTGTTCAAATGAAGTTGCCAACTCATCAACATCTGTGAATATATAAATAAATAAAGCAAAAAATAGTGAATAGTTAAATTTTATAAACAATTTTCAAATATAAATTTTTTGTGTTTGTTGTCAGGTCATTATGTAATCTATTATCAAAGAGCTAAACTTTATTCTTTTTGAATATTTATCTAAAACTTGTGTTGTCTTTATACACATCTAACCTTTGAAATAAAAATTGACTAAATATTTAAAATTACCTTTCTTTAGAAATTTTGAAAATTGAGAGTTGACTCTCTGTCGGAAAAAAAAGGTGCACGAAACTCAAAGCAGATTTTTTTTTTCACCAGCAACTTTTTTTTTTATTAGAAAGAGCCAACTGAGATTGGTTGCTATTTAGGAATTAACAATTGATTATATATAATTAATGAGATGTTCATTAAAAAAAGTAACAGTCCGTTTATTAGTTTCCTTGCTCAAACTTGGACAGAATGGTCCAAACAAATTTTGTCTCTCACCTCCTTGTTGCTTTGAGCCAAAAATTTATTGTTAAAATTTACACCATGTAAATTGTACTTTTTTTTCCAAATTTTTTTTTTTTCCATACATTTGAATTTCTTAGCGCTATATTTTGGATTTTGATTTACTCATCTGTCATAATTCTCTGCTCAAAGAGGATATGGACGGTATATATAGGCACTACTACAGAATAAGTGATTATACACGGACATAAACAAGCGAGCTACACGGATTTCCTGCCGCGTGGGTTGTCACGGTGTAGAAAATCTTTGTATATATACACTCGGATATTTACCGCGTACAATTACTGATAGCTACTCGGATTATTACATACACAGCCCGTTTACAAATCCTTGACACTGGCGCTCTCCATAACCGAGCTTCACGGATTATTACATAAAAAGCCGTGTACAATTAGATTTCTACACGGTTATTTATCTAGATATCCGTGTAGCTCTCTTATGTTTTTTTTTTTTTTTTTAATCTGGACAATCCTTTCTATATGGATATATAATTACTATCCGTGTAGCTCTCTTATTTTTAATTTTTTTTAATATTGAAAGATCTTTCTACACGGATGTATAATTAAATACCCGTGTAGCTCTCTTATTTTTTAATATTTTTTTAATATATAATTTTATGTATTGATTTTCTTCTTTATTTTTTTAATGTGAAAAAACCTTTCTACACGGATAGTTAATTAAATATCCGTGTAGCTCTTTTATTTTTTTAATGTGCAAAAACCTTTCTACACGGACATATAATTAAATATCCATGTAGGTCTCTTATTTTTTAATATTTTTTTAATATTTAGTTTTATGTATTAATTTTCTTCTTTATTTTTTTAATGTGGAAAAACCTTTCTACACGGATAATTTTTAAAATGTCCGTGTATAATTGAACTACTTTTTTTTTTAATTTTTTAATTTTTTTTGGCTAGCCTCCAGTTTTGCCAGCCATTTAAAATCAGATCAATTCCAGAACAGAGAATTTCCAAAATAAGAATACCAAAACCCCTAAATTTTGAAAATTTCCAAATTTTATAAAAAATTAATACAAAATTCATGTACACTAAATTATACAAAGATCATACAAATCCATATTCTGGTTTACAAATTTGTTTTGTAAAAAAATCTGCCCACATACATCTAACGTGATCTAACTGCTCCTTGGAGTAACTCCTTGAATCTGATGAATACTACAAAAAATTCAAAACATGCAAGTTACAAAAATATGGCAACTACATCTCTGTTTTGCTTTATATAAATAAATTATTGCAATTATAACAATGCAACTAATAAAACAAGTTTAGAGGAAATCAATATTAATTGTATGGACAAGTCAAGGCAAAACATATGAATTACATACCGGATATGCTGGGCATTTGAATTGTATGAATTCAACAAAGTGAAACATAAAAATCATCGTGTAATAACCGCATTCCCAACCGTCAATCTGTTGCGGGCACTGAAATTTACATCCAGCAGCCTATGTCAGAATGACTATAAATTTTTGAACCCAAAAATATGAAATTATAAAATTATAGTGTGCTCACCTCGCTCCAGAACCCATTCATTTTATTTCTGCTCTTACCCGTGCTTTGCACTCCACCCTCTTTAAGATATTGCCGAAAAGCCCTTACAAAATTGAGTGATTGTAATTAGCAATTCCATAATAATAAAAAAAAATCAAACCAAGTGATATTTAGATAACTTAATTATAACAAGCATGACTCTTTTGGACTGGGCAGTGGTGATGGATTTGTCGGGCCGTTTTGAATTCATGACATGAATCGTATTTTCAAGTGGCACAATGATAAGCATAAATTATATACACATTTAATCTAGGTTTTATTATAAAAACAACCCCAAATATCTTGTATTTTTAATATAAAGTGATTTAAATATACCTAGAATCAAGTTACTACGGTTGTTTGGCTTTTCATTGCAGGAAATGATGAAAAATGGCGAAAATACCCACCAGTGCAGATCAAACTACCCGCAGTGCAGGTCAGCCCAGCCGCACTGAGGACTTAGTCGCATTTCCAACATCCAAGCGCTGCGCAGGAATTTTCCCGAGCCTAGTGCGGATGAAGTTCCACCCGCAGTGCGGATGAGCCCAGCCACACTCAATACTTAGCCGATTTCAGAACATGTTTGAAAAGTAGAATCCACCCGCAGTGCGGATCAGCCATCCGCACTGTCATCCGCATTCAACTAATTTGCAGAAGTTAAATAAGGAAACTTAGAGCCAATGCGGATGAAACCACCCGCAGTGCGGATCAGCCATCCGCACTGGAGCCGCAGAAATACCAAATTTACACAGTTTCAACACGGGTTCTATTTTTGGCACTTCATGGACGTGTGTTACAGTTAAATGTGGACAGGAAATCCTCGGAAACAATCCAAATATAACACCCACTAACTCCACTTTCTAGGCTCTTAATTGGGCATGGTCTTTGGCTATAAAAGGGGGTGTTCATTCTCTATTCATATTATCCCTCATTCTTTCATTCTCTCTCTACACACACACACAATACTTAGCGATAAATTCTGGAGAAAGGAAAGCTTTCAAGCAAGGAGAAGAAGGGTTTCCTGAGCAAGAAGTCGGCAAGATAGAGGTTTTTGATTTGTCAAATGGTGTAATTACTTCCTTTATTTCATTTCTTCTTACTTTGCCAATTTTTGTAATGGATCTCTCCATGAGGGAGTAGATCTCTCTCTAGGGGTTTAGGTCAATGCATGAACTTGTTTAATTCTATTTTATTCGGTTATTTGTTTTTATTATGATTGTTTTATGAGATTTAATGTTAATTTCTGTGATTTAATCATTTGTGTTAATTACATAGTTAGTACTTGAATTGTAGTATCCCGTTTTGGATTCGAAAGAACCAAAATTGACTGTGATCAATAGGATAGTACCAAATTATGAATGCAAATACCCTAGGTTTAGGTTAAGATTGTAACCAATTTAATCTAAACCGGAACTATAGAAATTAAGGTTAGGAACTTGGTGAGGAACCTAAACGAGAAGCCAAACCCTAATTAGGACATCTCAATTCGAATCGGGTATTGGTATGATGGACTTAATTGCGAAGTACCAATATTTGAGGAGAAGAGAGACTACAAGCGCTCAATGGGTCTAGGTAGCTAGGGTGAGGAACCTAATCGAGAAGTCCGAATTACCTAGGCACATTATTAATTTACGAAAGTAACCCTTAATAACATATTAGGTTAGAAACCTCGTCAAATCATACATGAATTCAAACAAATACCGAATTAATAGAGTTATCAAGGGATTGTAGACCAAATACCCCTAGATCTTCTCATCTAGAAAGCAAACCAATATTTCTTTCATTCATTTACTTTTATTGTTTTAAACTCTTTATTCGGGTATTGAACCCAAATTTAGGAATTGTTAGAACAAACCCCCCCCCCCAATTTACTTTTATCGCACTTTACTTTATTTTATTTTTTGAAATTTATTACTAAAGTTTGAACTAAGTTTTTATCGTACTCCCTGTGGATCGATACCTAAAATACTACTTTGATAAGAATTGTGCACTTGCAATTCAACTCAACGTGTGTTAAAGATTTAAAAAGTACATCATTGTACTGAAACTTTGCACCATACCCTTTGGACGCATCAAGTTTTTGGCGCCGTTGCCGGGGAGTATAGTTTAACTCTAAGTTTTACTTTACGAATTTATTTCAGATTTTTGTTTTCTTTTTGTTTGAGAACTAACATTCCTTCTTTTTCAGCTTTCTATGAGCATTGGGAGAACCCCTTTAGGAACACTTTATTTCGAAGAAGAAGAATACTCAAACATGGCTGCCCGATCCCTACCCATCAACTTCGATGACCACGTAGAGAATCCGATTTTTGAACATAACGACCGAAATGAACAAGACAACCGTGATGACCAATCCGTTCATGATGAAAGTTTCCGTGTACGAGGAGTAACACTGTCCAGTAACGGGAACCACAACAACAACAATAACAACAACAATGGCGATGGCCGAAACCGTCAGCAGGGACACCGCTTCGGTTTCATCCCACATGGCCATGATCCGCGCGATATCAAGCCCTCTCTCATCCACCTTCTTGGCCAAAGTCAATTTGGGGGCGCCCAAAACGAAGACCCACACGCCCACTTAGCTGTCTTCGAAGAGCACTGCGGCATTTTTGCAAGAGAAGGAGACGAGCTTGATAACCTAAAACTCAAATGCTTCCATTTGTCCCTTCGGGACAATGCAAGAACATGCTTACGAACCGTCAACCGGGACCACATCGAATCTTGGGACGACATGGAGAAGTTATTCCTAGGAAAATACTTCCCTCCATCTAAAACCCAACACTTCCGGACAAAGATCATGACATTCAAACAAACCGAAGGGGAGTCTTTAACCGAGGCATGGGACCGATGGGCAGAGCTTCAACGCTTGTGCCCTAACCATGGCCTCGACATGTGGTTGCTCTTCCAATTCTTCTACGGAGGTTGCACAATAGCCACCAAAACACACTTGAACTCCGCCGCAGGGGGAAACATGTCACGAATGGATCCGGCATAAGCCATGGCAATGATTGAGGATATGGCAATCAACCAAAGGGAGTGGACGGCCGAGCGAGGGGGACGAGCCCAAACCACACCGGGCATCATGAAAGTCGACGAGGTTACCGCCTTGAGAGCACAAATGGAGGCCTTACATCACCAAATAGCACAAATACATAACATCAAATCCGTGACGAAGAAGGCCTCATGTGGCATATGTGGAGAGGCGACTCATATCACCGCCGATTGCCAAGTCCTCATTGAAGGCGACGAGGTAGAGCAAGCAAACGCCATGTTCTACAATCAAGGTGATAAGAGGAATGACCTGATCTACAACAAGGTTAGGCAAACCGATAATTTCAATACAAACTCTTACAATCCTAACAATAGGTGGAATCATCCGAACTTCAAGTGGAGGACCGAGAATGACAACTCCAACCAATTTCAAGGTAATTCTAACCAATACCGGTCAAATCAGAACTCATACCAAGGTCCTTCCCAAAGCTCCAAATTAGAAAAGATGATTGAAGACCTTGCACTCTCTCACAAAGAGAGCATGAAGAGACAAGACGAGTATATCAATTACCAAAGAAACACCAATATGGATGTTTCGGATGCCTTGAGGGACTTGAAGAAGAAGTTTGAGTTCTTAGACACGAAGACCTCAATGCTAGAAACACAAATAGCACAACAAGCATCTTCATCCTCTCGCCAACAAGGCACGCTTACGGGCAAACCCGACATCAACCCTAGGGAGCACGCATGCCATAACCTTGAGGAGCGGCACGAAATACCAAGGACCAAAGATGCTGAGCATAGAAAAGCAACAACAACCACCAAAGGAGACACAACCGCCTTCGACTCCTCTCAATGCAAACACACCAGCATCGGATCTATCTCAAGAACCGGGTAACTCCAACCCGGCCAAGGTAAAATCTATTGAAACTCCTAAGTATATTCCTCCACTCAGGTTTGTACCATTTCCTCAGATGTTAGTTAAGAATAAACTGGACCAACAATAAATTTTGACCAAAAAGCGCACAATGGAGGAAAGTAAACATATGATATTAGATGAAAAATGTAGCGCAATCTTTTCTACCGATTTACCTCCTAAAATGAAAGATCCGGGTAGTTTCTCAATACCTTGCTCTATAAACACAACTAGAATTGAAAATGCAATGTGTGATTTAGGAGCAAGTGTCAGTCTCATGCCTAAATCGGTTTATGACAAGCTTGAGTCGGGTACTTTAGAACTAACCAATATGACACTAACTCTTGCTGATGGGACAACACGATCTCCACTTGGTATTTTGAAAAATGTGGTTGTGAAAATTGGTAAGATTAAGATTCCTGCTGATTTTGTTGTCATTGAAACAGATGATCATTCGGCCGTTCTCTTAGGTCGAGCTTTCTTAGCAACTGCAGGTGCAAACATCAAAGTCAAAGAGGGGGAGCTTTCTTTCTCCGTTGGGAAGAAGAAAGAAAAATTTTATTTTCATAAGCCATTGATACCTCCTAACAAAAATCCAGTTTGCATGATAGAAATTTCACAGGTTAATAGAGAATTTGTTCAAAAGAAGTCGGTGGCAACATCTGAAACCGACAAATCTCAAGAAGTCGACAAGATAAAACAAGCTTGGCTCCCAAAAGCAAAATTCATGAAATTGATGAAAAATTGCAAAAATAGGAGCAAGAAGAAAAAGTTGAACAAAATGGAGCAATGGAGAGGCCGCCCTCCCGATCCTCCACCCAAGCATTGAGGCCGCGTAGCACCACCACCTTTCGCCAATAGAGTAAACAATGTTTCTTCTCATTTACTTTTGTTTATTTTTATGCATTGGGGACAATGCTTAATTTAAGCTTGGGGGATGGGAATAACTTATCTGCATGCATGTTTATTTTTCAGAATTTTAGGATTTATAACTATGTTTTTACCTGACCTTGAGTAGGATTTGTGGTTTTGAACTTAATTGTTTGCGATTACAAATTTGTCAAGATGTTTTATGTAGTTATGAAAAATAGAGTCTTGCATAATTGGACTTAATTGTTTGAAAATGCATAAAGTATAATTTTTTTAATTGGCAAAAATAAAATTTTTGATAAATTTGAGTGATTGACAAAACAATAGAAATTTTAGTGCGAATTTTTATAAGTTTTTAGGAATACCCTTGGAGTGATTGGAAATAACCACATAATTTGGTGAAAAACTTTGTGGAAATAAAGGTTTACGAAAATGAAAACTTAGGGATTTAAATTTGTTTTTGAAAATACAACTTATATGTGGAAAATAAATTTAGAAAGATCGGGATATCCATAGGTATGAATTAATACCTACGGATGTGTGTATTCATGATATTTTGCAAAAATATTGAGAAATTGTTTAAAATTATAATTTTAGAAAAGAAATTCCGCTTGCTTATGTTACGGCGACATGACGTACTTATAGCAATGAATTATTGACACTTTGCTCCGCTAGTTTGCCCGATAAAGTGACCGGGTTTGCACTAAACATGTAAGTTCGTGTCATGGAAGGGTTGAACCAAGAGCAATGCAAAATGCACTTTTGAATTAAAACGGTTGGGTATGGTTAACTACTTATAACTAATCGGTTTTGTTCTAAGGATAAAGAATTATAGTGTCATAGAATAAAAAGCAACAAAAGAAGAAATGAATTTTGCAAATTTCAACACACGAAGTCCTTGAATTTCTAACCTAAGCTTGTTCCAAGCTTGGGGGATTTTTGAAAGAATTTTCACAAAATAAGTATGAAGTTTTTATGATGAGTTTAGATGTTCGAGGTTTACAAATTCTAAGTCTTTAAGGAAATAAAAGTTAGAGTAAGCAAATTGTGGGGTGAATCATGATTAACCAAAGGTTGAATTATTTGTAAAGATTTACACTAAGGTCTCTAACTTTTGTCAAGATCATACAAATTTTTCGAAATTTTTTTCGAAGAAATGAATACTTGATATGAGGGTTAAATTAAAGATTGAATTGTAGTCCAAGTTTAAATATTACTTGAGGACAAGCAAAGTTCAAGCTTGGGGGACACAATCACCAACAAACACCAGTGGGAGTTGTGGGGAGAGAAGAATTGTAGTACTTTAGCATAAAATTAGTGACATATATATTTCAGCATGTAATAGTGACACAAGTGTTTGCTATGGTTCATTGTGTAATTCTTTAACTGAAAATATAAACAATTAATAAGGGTTACAAGTAACCTACCTTTGGTGGTATGGCAGGAGAAGAAATTTCTTTTGATCCCGACGAGCATGATGCATCGCTTTACGCAAGTAGTCGACACAATCATCCGGATACCATTCCAACATCATTCCATTAATTCTGCCGGGGTCCAAAAGTGCACACAAGTTCACGTTACCTTTCGATGCGGTCTCACGGCATTTCTGGACTAGGAACCTGAAAAATCATCATTTTACATTAGAGTATATATTTGAGTGCTATACACATGATATAAATAATTGATTGGTCACTAACATGAGGAAACGGTGATGACTCCCACATCGAGCCATTTATCGCTTGATGAGGCGGCCTGTAGAAAGTCGTTGAATTATGTGAAAGGCAGCACGACCTCCCTGCCATCGTGTAGAAACATACCGGGGGGCACACTGAAGGTAACAGCCGTCATGTCCTTGGGTGCCTTGATCAAGTGGGCGTGGAGAGTCTGCAATTGACTAGGCAAAGGGCTAACCTCTTCTGCTGTGAGCCCCGTACGGTCTAGTAGCGCATCCACTGGCACATCTACTGGCGCTTCCACTGGCACATCCACTGGCGCATCCACCGGCGTATCCACTGGTGCATCCACCAGCGCATCAGGCACTTCTGGCGCATCCACCGGCGCATCAGGCACTTCTGGCGCAACAGACACCAAGGCTAATTCCATGTCCCGTGCCGGTGACAACGCTTCATCCTCATTGATTGTTTCAACTCTTCGTGCCTGTGTCAAATTTTGTATGTCTTTTTCAAGTATTTGAAAAGAATGATTTGAATAAGATATCCTATTGTATTTGGAGATTACGTACATTGTCCAAAATAATTTAATTTTTCGGCCATTGGCTATCGCATAGCGGGCATCCTCAAGCACCACCATTTCATCGACAGGGACAGGAAGAGGTATTCTCACAGCCCAATCCTGCGTGATCTTCTCAACCGATACTCAGAGATAGTTGGGCCTCAACTTATCACCGGCTGCAGGAGGATATACAATGTCCTTAGCAATGGTCAGAGGGGTAGTACCGAAATACATGACAAGGTCGCATGCTGTGGCCTCCTGCAATAATTATCAGCAATTAGTTGTCTTTATAATGAAATAATATTGTCTAGCGAATTAACCGTGAGAATCAACAATACCTTTCGATTATGAACAAGTAGTGCTTACCTTTAGATTGTCCAAGCCGCCTAGCACTTCGGTCTCGGATGCCTGACTACTTCGCCGAACTCCCGGAGAAACGGGAGGTTGAACCTCGTAAGGCTGCCTAATTTGGTGCATTTGGTTCACCATCCTTGATTCCAGCTCAGCCAGCTTCCGGTTGTACTCCACTGTAAGCTCCTCGCGTACCTCCTGGCGCACCTGCGCCAACCTTGATTCCAT
Organism: Carex pumila; assembly: GCA_033356055.1. NCBI lineage: Eukaryota > Viridiplantae > Streptophyta > Magnoliopsida > Poales > Cyperaceae > Carex > Carex pumila. The sequence goes on from JARJHM010000030.1 coordinate 465,178, forward strand.
CTCGTCTTTGTTGACCTTGGCACGAGGTGTTCTCCGGGGTTTTGGTCCATTGAATTCCTCCTTTCAGCCCGTGTGGGCCCCTCTGCCCCTAACTTGACCGCTGTGTTCTGGGTTCGGGAGCGCTAAAGACAAGGAAAATGGACGGTGTCATTCCATGTCACCAAAAAATGGTGTCATTTGATCCCTCCTCATATATATATATATGGACTTGGGTGAGACGCGGAGTATACGCGTTTGATGCTCCATGGTACATTTTAGCTATTTTGAAAATCCAAACAACCGATCCAGACTGCTCAACACGATCTCCATATTGAAATGTGCTTGGAGACCAAATTTTACATTTTTTTGAAATTTTTTTACTATTTATTAAGCCACTTTGAAAATCGCTGACTCGGTGGTCCAGAAATTTTTACTGTTTATCCGAATTTTTAGATTTTCAAAGTGGCTTAATAAATAGTAAAAGAATTTCAAAAAATGTAAAATTTGATCTCCAAGTACATTTTAATATGGACATCACATCTAACAGTTCGGATCGGTTGTTTGAACTTTCAAAATGAAAAGATGGCGTGAAGTACAAATACGTGGTGCTCCGCATCTCACCCAAGTCCATCTCTCTCTATATATATATGCTGTATTTCATCTTTTTTTTAATATTTTTTTAATGTTTTGTATGAATCATCTTTTCTCTAATCATGTAAAGATTTTTACAAAGCATGCCCTCTTAAATTTTTCATGCATCACATAAATTATATGCAGTAGTGTTTTTATTTAATTTATCGATCTGTACATGCATGATGCATGTTAAAATATGTAATTACCCATCATGCATGCATGTTAGAGACGAGAAGAATCTTTCGAAAGAAAAGTACAATAGATAGTACAACAATATTTTTGTGCCTTAATCGTACTGTTAATTTTTTTAGATTTTAGAAAAAAAAATTGAAAGATGTCGGCAATGGCTTTTTAATTATATTTAATTTCATTTTTCCCTGATTACTTTTTTGTTAATCAAACTCTCACCTTTTTTAACAAGATCTCCATGAGCCAGCATCGATCTGACACCTAATGAGCGATCAGGTGGAATTTTTTTCATAAATCATAATTAATAAAATGTTTCTTAGGCAACCAATATGATTGATTTTTTTTTTTCCAAAACCATAAAGACCGTGGCAATCCCACGGTCTCAAATTGTTCTTCTTTTTTTTTTTTTTAAAAACAGCTTTTTTTTTTCAGACCGTGGGTTTTCCACGGTCTCAAATTTTTTTTTTATAAAACAGAATTTTTTTTAATTTTTTGTATTAAAATATTAAAAATACTGAATATATTTATTTGAAAATAGATGACATGCAATATAGTTTGATTTATTAGAAATACTACAATAAATAACTCGGATCAATATTTTTCAGGTCGGATTTTTCGCGGTGTAAGAAAAATTAATATATTTCTTTATGTGTTATTAGAAAAAAATAAAAATGGTTATATTCTGAGTTATTAATCCCGGTTCAAAAGTCACTTCTAGGTAATCCAGAAAATATTGTGATCTTTCTAGTAAATTTAATTTATAAAAAGTTGTATCTATTTTTGAAAAAAACAAGAACTTTTAAGTTATTTAATGATTGTTATTAAAAAAGAATTCTCAAAATAGATATTACTTTAAAAAAATTAAATGTCCTAGAAGAATCACAATATTTTCTGGATTACCTAGAAGTGACTTTTGAACCGGGATCAATAACTCAGAATCTAAGTATTTTTATTTTTTTTATATTAATTTTTCTTACAGCCGCGAAAAACCCGACCTGAAAAATATTGATCCAGGTTACTTATTGCAGTATTTATAATAAATCAAATTATATTGTATTTCATCTATTTTCAAATAAATATATTCAACATTTCTAATATTTTAAGACAAAAAATTTTAAAAATTTTGTTTTATAAAAAAAAAATTGAGATCATGGGAACCCCACGGTCTGAAAAAAAAAAAAAAAAACCCACGGTTCTTATGATTTTTGAAAAAAAAAATCAATCATATTGTTCCTAAAAAACGTTTTATTAATTATGATTTATGAAAAAAATTCGATCAGGTGCCAGTTAATATAGATAAATAATTTTTTCCATCTTCTCTGTTATGACATCATGACTATATTTGGTATGTACGTCACACCATGTGAATTTTCTTTTAAGGGGGGAATTTCGTGTATACCCCTCAAAAACTTCAAAACTATGTATTCTCCCCTCTAAAATTTAAAATTACATATCCCCCTCTAAACTTCAAAAACTCACATATTTACCCATTTTATTGTCTTTTATATTAAAAACTCTTTCTAAATTTATAAAATACCTAATTTACTCTTCATTAAAAGCATAAAACACCCTATTGAACTCAAATTTGAATCTGAAGGGTTCCTCTATCGTCCAATTCGCACATATCGCAATAAAATTATTGGGTGTTCGCTTCAAGATTCATACTAATCTAGTCCGCATGGAGGAAATTTTCAAGAGCTACATATTCTACGTATTTGTGCTAATCTTAAAAAGATTCGCTTCAAGATTCATGTATCAATATTCGTGCTAATCTAGCACGCGCGAATCTTAAAGCAATTCTGATCCGCACCCATTGTATTAAGATCTGTGCATGTGGCTTCAATATGCATGCGTTCGCACCAAGATTTGTGTCGATCTTGCGCACAGATCTAAAAGCAGTTCAGACGGTAGATGAACAGTTCAGATTCAAATTCGAGTCTGATGGACATTATATGTTTTTATAAAAGAGTAAAATAGGTAAATATGTGAGTTTTTGAATTTTAGAGAGAAAATTATGTAATTTTAAAATTTAGAGGGAAAATACGTAATTTTGATGTTTTTGAAGGGTATACGTGAAATTCCCTTCTTTTAACAAAGGAGATCGTACAGTAAATAATTATTATATGGCCAAATATTATTTATGCAAATATCTCTGAAGGGATTGCTCAGTCAAGTATGCTATTAAAGCAAGATTTAAAGATATATATATATATATATATATAGAGAGAGAACAAGATGAACGGTTTGAATCGGTCATTTGGATTTTGAATTTTAAATTTATGGTCCAATGCACAATCTCCTCCATGCATTGCAATGCACCATAGCCCATCTATATATATATATATATATAAAGATCAAGATTAAAAGATTGAAGAATAGGCAAATAAAAGAGTAAGAGATTTATTAGTAGCTCTATTTGGTTGTATGTAACTTATAGTAAAGGGTACCTAACAACAATCAAATTTGAATAACTTTAATTTAGAAATCTATTTTATAAGCCTGTCACGATGATAATAATTTTTGTTTTTCTGAAAACTAATGATGTGAGAATCAATTTTTAATCCAGTAATAAATGCAATAACTTCTATATAAAAGATCGGAGGTTCAAAATTCGGATGAATAATTTATTATAAATATTAATTAAATAGTTAAATACTTTTACCTCCAACATTTAAAAAATTAAAGACAAAATAAAATAAAATAATGCAGCAATCACTTTTTGAATAAGCTGGCACATGCATCTATTATTAATTTATTGTAGCATCTCCCAGCAATTATGAGATCAATTCGACCCAATCCTTACCAGACCGGGATAAAGGAAACTTTCACTCCGGGCCAATATGAATATGATATAAAAAAATGCATGGATCCGTGAATAGTGGCAGCCGATACCAATCCTCATCTAATTAACATATAGTATATATTTCCCTACTTAGTGCTACCCCAACATAAAATATTTGAGCTATTAAATAATTTAAAGGTAAAATATTTAAAGGTAAAATGATGTCAGTATCTCCTCGACTCCTCCTCAGATCTCTTTTTGAGACTATATAACCTCACCAATAACTCCTGAAAAGGAAATCAAAGCGAACAAAACATTAATTGTAAATTAAGAGAGACAAAGAACAGTACCATGGAAAGGGCAAATAGTTCAAGTACTCAACCGGAACTTGGAGAAGTAATGAGCGACTTGCAAAGAGGGCTTGAGACAGCCAGCTCTCTCGACATGTTGATCCAAGATAGATCAGGATCAAATGCTCTAATTCTCATAGAAGAGATAAAGTCTTGTTTCTCTAGAGCTTTGATTACTTTGAATTCTTCAAATTTAACTAATGAATTTATGAACCACCTTGAATTACCTTCCGCTAGTTCTCAGAACAATACCAGAAGAAGAAGAAGAAATAGGTCCAGGTATACAGGCTCCTCTAAAATAAATTTTCTTTAGATTTTTCAGTTTTATATAAGTTTCTGCATTTTGATTCTTGTATACATAGGAGTTCATGAACTTCATATTTGATCATTCTTTGTCAGATCCATTCAGAGAAATTTTATATTGTGTAAGGAGACTGGGATTAGATTGATAGAGTAGTTTTCTTTGAGTGCTTCATTGATTTTTTTTTTCTTCTATATATATAATTTGATATCCTCTTTTTTAATTAGGATCTTCTACACCAAAGAGAAGCGACAACATTTTGTTTATTTTTTTTCATTTTGTTTGGTTTTTGGAGATTAAAATGACGGGGTATTTACTTACAGGTTAGAAAATCCGGATGATTGTTATGCTTGGAGGATTTATAGGCAAGAGGAAGTTCAAAATTCAAGATATCCAAGGTAAAAGTCTTGAACTCCAACAAGATTAGTGTCTATTTTGATTCATACTAAGTATTCACTAATTTCAACCTCTGTACCAGTAGCCAACAAAAATATGCCCTAACTGGTACAACCTCCGTAACAGTAGCCAACTAACTAAAACAGTAAAAGTAGAAAGTGATATCTTGTCATTTAATCTAACAAACAAAAATATGTGTAGATAGTCTTGGCAGGGAAGTTCACATATTACGCACCGATAAACCAAAAGAAAAAGAAAAAAAAAAAAAACAGCAATTGAGGAAAAGAACAAGGGTTAGTGGGAACGTAGGATACCATGTGGTGAAGACAGAAATAATAGAAACACTTTATCTGGAGATTTATTAGACTGTATTTGCTGGAGTAATAGTCTAAGTAGTCATTGAAACGGTGGTAATAGATGGAAAAAGCTTCCATGTGATGTTAATTTGCTGAGTTCTTTTGCCATATTGTTCTATGATTTGATGCCCTCATTTACTAAATGCAAGACAGAAAGTTCAAAATAATATTTCATGTTCTTATGGCTACTCTTATCATATTAAAGATGGTAAATTATGAGGTTCCCTATACTTTTAATTATATATGGTTTCTAATTATTTATTGTTTCAATAATACTTAATTTACATACGTTTCCAGCTTTTTAATATGTACACGGTACAATACCAAGATATCTGGAAACAGGTTCTTTTAAAGAAACTCTTGAATACTCTCAAGGAATGTAAACTTTTGCCATTGCAGACTGTACTATGAGTGTGCTCACAAAGATGAATTAAATTGCCGCGCAACAAAAACAGTGCTGCAGTTGGAAGAAGATCCATCCATGTATGAGATAGTTTGCAGTGGTCAACACACATGCATGCAATTACCAAACGAACAAGATTTCTAAAATCCCCAACTTAATATCAATTAATTCCAGTTCAAAAGTTCATGTGTTTCTACATCAGATGCATGAATGCAAGTTAAAAAAGAGGAGAATAAAGAAGCGGGAGAAACTTTTTAGCAGTGCTTTATTTCTAGAGTGGGGTTAAAATGCACCCTCCTTTTTGTGCTCCAAACGTGCACCCTCTTCTTATTTTTTTATTTTTAAAATTTAAATAGTTGATTTGAATCTACCAACGTGTTCTACATATTAAAATGTGCTTGGAGACCAAATTTTACATTTTTTGGAAATTTTTTACTATTTTTTCAGAATTTTTGAAAATCATCACTGTGCTGAATTTTTTATTATTGTTAAGTTTAATAAAAAATTCTGAAAAAATAGTAAAAAATTTCCAAAAAATGTAAAATTTGGTCTCCAAGCACATTTTAATATGTATAACACGTTAGTAGATTCAAATCAACTATTTTAACTTTAAAAATGAAGCAACGAGGGAAGGGTGCACGTTTGGAGTACAAAAAGGAGGGTGCATTTTAACCCCACTCCATTAATTAAGCTTTTCTGGCCACATGTTGTATTTTTGTTAGGATGTCTACAATTAATGTAACGATTTAATTTCTTTATTTCTTAATTTTTGCGTATGCTCTACTATTAATTTGATAGATAAATTTTTCATGTTCATAATCGCCAACTGACCATAACAAAAAGCATGGATTCAGGGGAAGAAGTTTACTCAATTCTTTCCATACTTGCACTTGTTAACATGAATTTCTAAATTCGATCTACATAATTAATCATAAATAGAAATATAAAAATGATCCACTGACAAGATCCCCTCTCAGCCACTGTCAGCATTTAAAAGAAAAGAAGAAGAAGAAGAAGACAAGATTCCCTCTCGACACTGTGGCAACAAATTAAGGAATAACATCGTCATTTATCCCAATTTTAGTCATTACGGGGTAGTGGTGGTTGAGGATGCTCAGAAGAAATAATACTATGAAAAGATGGAGAGCTAGCAAAGACCTCACATGCTTTCAGATTTTTATAACAGAACATGTCATGGGGTTCACACGGTAGTGTTTCCATGCTAATTAAATTCTTCTTTTGACGGATATATATTTGTTTATGTGTGATAATTTGGGTGTTAAGCCAAAAAAATAAAAAATAAATAAATATTCTTCAGTCAAGTTTTGAATCTGCACGGAGGACCTTGAATATAAACTTCTATTTGTGAAACTTATAAGCACGACTTTTTTTTTTTTTATACCAAATTAATCTATGACATCATTGAAAATAATTTTGAAATTGTCCTTCTGAGTCAGCTAACGCTATTCATTATTTTTATTACACAAATCTGTTGCTATTCACGAGGATAAAAATACTTTTTGTTGACGATATCTTCACAGATACTCCTATCAGTAAAATCAATATATTTGAAAATAACAATTTCTGTTAGTGTACTCTCTATAATAATTACTTTTTTACCCTTGCGGATAGTAGTCATCTGATGTAAGTTCCATATAAGGTTACATAATCCAATTTAATTATGGAAGAAACATGATAATATATACAACGCAATATAATTTATAGATTATTCATCAAATATTGAAAGTCACAACTCACTCCCCATTTTTTTGTTTTGTTTTTCCATACTCCCAAGTTCTTATTTAGGAATGTCTTCTTGTAGCAAATTAAAGTGAGAAAATAACTTTAACCTTTTGCTATCATGATAGCTTCATAATGGAACCCTATAATTTCCCTATCTTTGAAATTAAATGTGGGCCTAGATCGTCATTTTTCCTAAAAAAATCATTCCATATCTTTGAATTGAAGAACGATAGATTGAATTTTGATACATAATGGACTAAGGTTCAACTAATCCCGACTAACACTGTAGAAATGTGCAAATTGCCGTTGATTACAAGTCAACAAGAACTTTTAAATCACCATTAATTATATGTCTGCATGTACATGCTGCTCCAAATTATTCTACACTTGCTTGCCATTTTTTGTTCAAATAATTATACGGTGACCTGCGTTTAGCCCCAAAAATAGAGAATTAGTATTGTAGTAAAGTTTATTGGTCCAACTGTCTCGGTGAAGTGATAGAGCGAGCATACTGATAAATGAATAGACAAATGAATAGTTCAGGTTCAATTCGGTGGAATCAAAATTTCATAATTCAAAAATATATCTATATAATTCAATACCAGAAGAAAGCAAAAATCCAAAAAAACCCTTTAAAAATTAGTTTTTTTGTGAATAATTTGTGATTCGCGTTTTATTTGCAAATACGTATTATATATTTTTTGTGTTTCATTCAATATTTAATTTTGAAATGTCAAAAAAAAAAATTAAACACAAATAATTCATCAATTAATTACAAATCTAGTTACTACGAGAGCGAGGACCGGATTACCCATCCACGAACAGTCACAAACGTTATCCACAATATTTTTGATTTTGATTTAACAGTAATAAACAAATAACCCACGTGATAGATACATACATTTCGAGTCAGCAAGGGGAAATTAGCTGACGTTATAGCGCCATGATGTCATAGGCAACTTCATTTAGCAGGAGCTTGGCTTGTTCTAAATTTGACTTTATCAAATATATTTTAGTATGCGCCGATACGCGCTTATTAGTTAATTCTTTATTTGGCGTTTCTTAAGCTGTCCAACAGCCAGGTAGTTCGTCTTGGTTAGTGTATTAATGGTCGGGAAGGTACGGGTATCCTGGATATACTCGGAACGGGTACGGGTATTTTTCAAATACGGGTAGAACGGTTATAAGAGTAAGAATATGTCAGGTATATTTTTCAAAAATATATCTTACCCGTCCTATACCTGTACTCGTGTACTCTTGACGGGTAGGGCGGGTACAGGTATTTTTATTTTTTTTGCTGTTTTTTTTTTGTTTTTGTTTTTTTGTTGGTTTTTTTGTTGCGGTTTTTTTTTTCTGGTTTTTTTGTTTGTTTTTTTTTTTGCTGTTTTTTTTCTGGTTTTTTTGTTTTTGTTTTTTTGTTGATTTTTTTTTAACAGTGTCGTATAAATGTTATTACGTGTTTATAATTCGACTTTTAAAATATGAATAATTCAATATCGAATAGTGTGTATATATATACATAAACTTATCAAGTCACATCTTTATAATTCCTAAATAATTAAAATTTGTAACTTATATATATAAATTATTTTTGCCAAAATTTATATGTTTAGTTGGCTAAGTACAAATGTATTTATGTATTTCTTTACACGAGTCATTTTATTTTATTTTTAAATTCTCCTTCTAATTATATAGTTTCATAATTTATTTATATCTCGAAATTTTTAAAACAATAGAAGTTACCCTCCTCCTTTATTCCGGGGTTAAGACCGGCTATGTAAAATAAATCTAACATTTACAAAAATAAATCTAAAAAACAGAAATAAAAAAAGAAAAAAAAAACAGAAATTAAAAAACAGAAACAAAAAAACAGAAATTAAATCTAACCTATTCAAAATAAATCTAACATTTTCAAGAAAAAATCTAACCTATTCAAAACAAATCTAATTACTTCACATATTTTCAAAAATAAATGTAACCTACTTTTTAAACCTATGAAAAATAAATCCGAATTTCAAAAATAAAATCTAGCATCAAAACAAATGTAATTACTTTACATCTAACAAATCTAACATAAACTAAATAAATCTAACATATTCAATAAATCTAATAAATCTAATTACTTAACAAATCTAACATAAAATAAATCTAACAAATCTAAATATCTAATTATTTAACATCTAATAAATCTACATAAACTAAATTTACTCTACAAAAATAAATTAATCTAACATGAAATAAATAAAACCTTTAAATCTTGCGGAAAGATCTTGCGAAAGGTCCCGAACTTCGTAATTTTGATACCTTCGTAATTCCGTTTGCGTATTTGTAGAAGGAATTAAATGTACAACTATATATATATTTTTAACAATAAATTTAAAATTTGAGAATAATAGAAATTTAGATTAAGAAAATGAGAGAATGAGAATTGAGATGGAGATGTGAAAATAAAGGGAGGAAAAGGGGTATTTAAAGAAATTTTAATTGGAGGGATAAAATTTAAATTTTTAAAGAATAACAGAAAAAAAAACATCCCATCCGGTCGGTCCGGTCCGGTCCGGGTGGGTCCGGCTGGTCGGGTCCGGATGGGATGGCATCGGGTGGGAGGGAAAAACCGAAATTTTGAATTTTGAATTTTGATGAACAGTGATCGGATATCGGGTACGGGTACTCGGGTACTAGGGTACGGGTATAGTCGGATACGGGTATGGTCGGGGTAGAGTATAGTCGGGTATTGGTCCAAAAATATGGGTCCGGTCCGGTTTTTGCCTGTACTCGTGTACCCGAGTACCTGACCCATACCCAGGCTCGGACACAGATACCCCGGACGGCGGGCACAAGCGGGTATGGTCGGGTATACCCGACCCGGGTATTATTAATACTCTAGTCTTGGTTAACAAAACATATATGGTCTGAATTTATTTAAGGATGTTAACTAGCTACGATTTTTTTACTAATAGTTTAAAAGAATAAAAAATAATAGTAGATGACTTGTGGAAAGAGTTCATATACTTACAAGGTACAATATATGTTTGCTGAGTTAAACAAAAAATAAAATTTATGGATTGTATGTTTTAGTGAATGTTGAAATGTAATTAAACCAGCATCATGTCACAAAACAACTCTGCTCTAGGAATTCTTGTTTTTTTTATAATTGGGTTAATTTTCTGTGTACTCTTCAACTTTTGTTAATTTTCTTATTTAATCCTCAACACTTCAATATATTATATTTACCTTTCAACTCATTCAATCCTTTCTTATTTACCCTTATAGTTAATTCACACATTTTAAACTTTTATACTTCCTATTATACCCTCCAATTTTTCTTTCTTCGCTTGGCGTTTTTTCTTTGGTTCTTTCTTCTCCGTTTCAATCAGTCTGATTTTAAGTACCAAAGTATAGCCATGTCTCTTAATTATATCAATATCATAGTTAACTATGCCAAGTGTTAGTACAGAGTCACTACACATCAAACATACTGGAACATATTGTACCATTGCTAGTTAGCCACATCCCCAAACCTCAAATCCAGATCTGTGCATCTTTTGGTACTGTATTACAGTATATATATTCATCCTTTATTAAAATTGAATTGTTTATTCTTACATGTTGGAATGATACAAAATAACATGGAAGAAATCAACAACCTTTATATTTATATTTTCAAATAGAGGAAATATATCGTGTTATTTGATAAGAATTTTATAACAACACATTTTTTGTGCAAATTGAACTTAAAGAAACAACAACAGAAAAAAAATAAAAAATAAAATAATCCAATTGACACCATTATGGTATGATTGGGAATGGACATTGGCACACTTACACAAATTTATATACCAAAACAATGCAACTTCTTTATAACAGTGCAAGATGACTATGTGACCTTGTTCTTAGAGATAAGATTTCAAACAAAGCACATCATCATGTTGTGCAAGAAACCGTTGTACATGGAAGCCCTCCCTCCAATTGCAATTACAGAATAACTAATACAAATGTACAAATAGGATTCAGGTTGACTAGAAAGAGTCTTTCCTTTCCCACTTAATTTGTCCTATCCGCGTAAAATATTGATTATTACTTTCATTCTCGCTACTATATATAGAAATTTCTATCGAGACTTTAGTAACCAACCAAATTGATTGAAATTGATTTATATCACTGGCCTAGAACATTTTTTCTAAAATGTTGAATTGGTTTACGACAACATTATGCTATTTTAGAGTTCTTTTTTCCACTGGCCAGTCAAACTTATGATAAAAGACGCCAAGAGAAAGAAGAAGAGTAAAATGGAAAAAAAACAGATTCTGAAAATACTTGGTTGTGGATAATAATTTTTATGGGTAAATGAAAAAAGATAGATAGACTAAAAGGATATATTAGATATAATGAAGAGTATAAGAGTAAATAGGAACCTGAAAAAGTTTTGAAGGGTAAATAAAAAATTAACTCTTTTAACTCTTTTTAATTCGCTTCTAGTGATATAGTTTTATGAATATATCAGATATAAATATTTATTATTCCCACAAGATTAGGCATTTGATTTTGAAGATAGTCTATATATCTTGTTATAACAAGTATCCATATCTAAAAGGTTGTAAACAAACAAGTCATCAAATATAACATGTTCTTTCATATATTGGGGGGAAAATGAGCAAAAATGTATAGTACTCATCTCTTTTATATTAAAGTCTATATCTATTATTTTTTTATTAACATAGCTTGTGGGTAGAAAATTGAAAATATATAGTACTCTTCTTGTAACTCCCTAGTTCGAGGAAAAAAAAAGTGAAAATGTAAAAAAATGTGAATTACATTATTATCTTGTTTTTTCTACATTAAAATATCTTCATATTATTCATGTCTCCAATTCACTAATGTTAACATTATATAACCTTGGTTAACTTTTTAATCTTTCAAAAACATCTTAATTTACCAATTCTTTGGGAAATACTCTCTAAAAAGAATGATTTAAGCTCCCGTGAAAAAAAAAAAATTGAGCGAATTTAGTATTTAATTTGCACATATATTTTCTACTACCTACGCCAATGGAGATCCGTATCCTCCCAGGTACCTGACTGAACTTGAATGAAATGGACAACCCACATTTACTCTCAGCCCGTGACTACCGGGATGGTGCAGGGGCAATTGTTGTGCTTTGAGATTCGTGCAAAATTAAAAATCTGGTCTGCGAGCAATTCTGAACCGTCCATTTCAATCAGATTCAGTCAGGTCTAGGAGGATACGAATTCCACCAATGGTGTCTCAGAGTCACATTTTTTTTTTTTTGAAAATCTTCGCAGAAATCTCAGAGTCACATGAGAACGAGTATTTAATTTAATTGGCTTTTGGTGAAAGAAGAATAATTTGGATGATTACGTCATATATTGAATAAAAAGGAATGAATAAAATTGCAACGTACACAATGATTATGTCAGCAAGTTCTTTTCTTGGGCCTATAAATACGGCACGTGGACCTTCTGACTCTTTCCCATGTGAACAGATAACTCTTTTTTTTTAGTTAATGAACAGGTACTAACTGTTGCATCATGAAGGAACATCTCTATCTACTTTTGTGAATTAGTGTACAATTTACTATATGTTCATTTATTTATTTTTTGAAATTTGGTCATCACTCATCAGTCATCCCCATCCGTTTGCATTATTTATTTTACATAATAATTTAGCAGATCTAACCTCTCTATTTTGTCTTGAGGAAACAGTAATTTAACGTAATTTAGCGCACATGATCATATGTACTTGTGTCCAGATGAAGTTTACTTGGAGGTTCCTTAGCTTGACTTTAATATTAATTATCTTCTTTTATTGGTTTAATTGTTTTCCCACCAAAAATCTATTAGATTCGCAAGAAGTCGTGACAATGTTATATTAAACCCAGAGTACATGTATCTTGTTTCTAGATGGCTCTCCCCATACAGTGAGTATCTTGTCACTTAATTTTCGAGTTATGAGGATCAAATATAAATTGTGTATTATATAAAATTTTCATACTCAAATTTACAATAACCATAACAATTTAACATAAATTATTTGGAAAATCATATATCCGTACAAAATTTTAAAAATAAATGAAGATCAATTAGTCTCATATATTGTGAGTGTATCCGCCCCTGGTTTGTTAATATAAGATAAATTTTCAATACAGAAGCGCTAGCTATAAGTTGAGCAAGACAGTAGAAAGTTGACCTGAGTCAACAATCTCTGATTTGACTATAATGTGTGCACATATCAAGCGAAGTCGTTATCAGCAAATCACAAGAGATCGAGCACTTTTGTAGAAAGTAACTAGAAACCCCATTGCAATTATGAAACTTGAGAAATTTCGTAGATGGAGGTGACTCAGGAGAATTCCAACTGAACAGGAGTGTACAGAGTCCTATTTGCCTTTGTCAGTTATCAATTATACAACTTTATGTGACGACAAGTCATTTACAAATAATATTTTATGTATAAAAACAAATCTTATATTAAGAAAATGCATTGAATTAAGTTTACTATATTTGGCCAAATTATTCATCTCCACGATAAATATTACGATTTAAAAAAAATGGAAAGATGAAAGAAAACTCAGTAGGACTTGAATATTCTTAAAAAAAAATATAACAAACTTCGCTGTCAAGCTTAGAATATTCTCAAAATGTGACCACAGAAAAACTAGAGAAGAGAGTGAGATGTCACACGTTTGGCAAAAACCCGGATCGGGTATACCCGTCCGTACCCGCCGCCCGGGTATCCGTACCCGAGCTCGAGTATGGATCGGATACTCGGGTATGTGGGTACAGGCAAAAATCGGACCGGATCCGTTATTTTAGACCAATACCCAACTATACCCTACCTGAGTTTATCCGTACCCGACTACCCGTACCCGTATATCCGAGTTACTGTTCATCTATTTCAAAATTCAAAAATTATGATTTTTTTCCCTCCCAAACCAGCAAAAAAACAAAAAACAGCAAAAAAAAAAAAAAAAAAACCCTACCCGCCCTACCCGTATCCGTATCCGCCTTATCCGTCTAGGGTACACGGGTAATGATATAACTCGGATAGGGTATGGATTTTGAAAATTATACCAGCCATACCCATACCGGAATACTCTTGTACCTGGATATATCCATATCCAAAATATACCCGTGCTCGAGACAGATATACTCGGAGTACCCGTACCCGCCCGAGTATAAATACTCTAGTCACACCATGGTTTCGTGGCTTTCGTCACAACTCACTAACAATAGTAGCACAATGGATTAATGCAAAAGGCAGATTAAAGAACAAGTCAAGTAGTCAAACAACAGAATAATGGACCCACAATAAGGCCTATAATGCCATAACCGAATAACGTGTCCATTTCAATCAAAAAAAAAAAAAAAAAACGTGTCCATTCCGTAAATTGGAGCTGCCGAGTCCCGAGTCCCGAGGGGTGGAGATGGTATAAAAGTCAAATTAACCGCGTTATTCTTCATCCCATATATCCGTACTGGAGAGTTCCAGTTACTTTTTGACTTGTCTGCTTTCCTAGTTTGCGAAATGCACATGCAAGAAGTTGCCAGCTACTAGCTAGCCCTTGCTTTTATTATATATTGTTATTCCTTTCTTAGTTTATTTATTCGTTCCCATTATTCTTATTATACTATTTTAATTTCACCATGAGATATCAATAAATAGATAAAAGATAACTTCAACAGTTGAAGAACAGGCCACAACTTCCGTATATATGGAAATTAATATTGGTATTATTTTCTAAGTTGAATAGAAAGATGGAGAGCTAGTTTTCTAAATTCTATTTTAATGTTATAATTTTTTTTTTCTGAGTTTTGAGATAAAGATGGGGTTAAGCTTTTCAACTTTAAATATCCATAGACATCGGATTTCAAACCTAAAATTTTTTACACAGAAAGAATTATCTTAATCATTAGATTAAATGTTAATTCTCAACACAATATATATATATATGGTTGAAACTATATACTTAAACCTTAAAGACAACACAAGGTCGATTTTTTTTTTTTCAATATATGTTAAAAATAGTTAATTTAGTGATTATGATACCTCTGTGTATGTATTTTATACATATGTTAAAATAATTAACTATTTTATACATTCAGAATATAAACAAGCTAAACCGAAAATTGAAAAGGTGGGATCATATGATTGCATCTTACGAAAGAAATTGATGGTCAAAGGTAAAGTTCTTGGAATCAAATCTGCTGCTTTTCTATAAGAAAAGCAGCAGGCTGTTTTTTCAGATCTAACTATTTAAATTTGTTGAAATTTGTGCATAAGAGAGTTTTTTCATAGAAATATGTGAATATAAAATTTTGAACGGTTAGATTCGAAAAAACAGCAAGCTGTTTTTCTTATAAAAAAGCAGCAGATTGATATGCAAAGTTCTTTGATACCCATCTGGGCCCGACATGACGAGCGAATGGCGCGTAATTATAACATAAATAATTGCTCTTCATCTACCTAGGTGCTGCTTCAACAAATTTTTTATAACTTCACCCGTCGCCTGCCCCCCGCTATAAATGTGCTTTTGATGTACTGGCTTTACTAACCGAAAACAAACAAAAGTTGCATCACCATTAAAAGCCACACCAGCTTTGAAACACAATATGGCAATAAAACAGATCGAAAAAGGCTGCGAGCTGACTGCAATGCTTCGAGCACACCTTGGAATACTGAAAGATGCCACCAATTCACCATTTGAGAATATCTTTGAAGAGACATCACACACCTTGGCATTGCCGAGAGATATTCTGACTAAATCTGATCAAAACTTGCTTGGATCCAAACTGGTAACATCGCAAGCGTCAGGAGGTGCTGAAATTCACAAGAGAAAGAGAGATGACAATAAGTTTAAGGACTCTCAAAGAAGGTAACGGAATAATAAAATTTTGTAATTAATTTAGCATTTTTTTGTTTTTATTTAATACTTGTTAGGGAAGACTTAATAAAAAAATTAACCATCTTTCTTTTGACAAAAATTTCAACCAATTGCAGGAGATGTAATAACAAAGGGACAAAAGTGACAACAATGCCTGATCATGATGGTTATCAGTGGAGAAAATATGGGCAAAAGAACATTCTCAGTAAAACACATCCAAGGTTAGTGATTCAAGACTTCCTTTGGAAATTTTCAAGATACGAAATACCAAATAATATGGTCTAGATCTCAATTTCAAAGAGAAAAACATATTTCTTGGAACAAATTTTTAAAAACAACCATTTGCATGCAGGAGCTATTACAGATGCACTTATCACAAGGAACGAAGCTGTATGGCAACTAAGCAAGTACAGCAATGCAACGATGAATACCCGCCTTTGTTTGAAGTAAACTATTTTGAGGAACACACATGCAACATTCCCATGTATAACTCCAGATATCCAGTTAATCAAAACATATTAGATTTTTCTGGTAAATCAATACCAGAATCTAATTTGTCAGCCAATGCCATGGATTGTAGAAGACAAGATGAACATGCCGTACTAGTATCATGCCTAACCAATGTTATCACTGGATATAACAGCAGAATGTCAGAAAGGTCAAATGGAGGACCCAAGGAACTAAATACTTCCACTGAATCCTCACTTTTTATTGATGATGATATATCTTCAATCGAAGAAACTTCTCTTAGAGAAAATGAGTTTCCAGTGGTTCATGGCATAACTATGGATCTAGAATGGTTGGAACAAGTTAATATCCAGTTCCTTTGGGAGACTTTTGCGTCCTAGCTAGAAGCTTTTCATGACAATGGTAGGCAATTGCCTCACACGTTGGCTAGTTTTACTCTCTGATCCGTGCCTCAATACTCGGCCGGAAGAATCAAGGATAGACTCATAAGTTTGTTTTATTCTTAAAAATGTGTTGTTTGTTTTTTTCTATGACAACAAGTTTTTCTAATTTAATACTAGGTAATGTACTTGTAATATTAGAGGGCGCTTCATTGTAGCTGTTGGTAAAAGGTACTCTATAAGTGATTTTATTATTTAATATTAAAGAAAACGGAAGCTCACGCTAATCAACTGATCATCAATGAATCCATCGATATCTCTACACTCGTTAGTCGTTAGCTTGTTAATCAAATAGAATTGATAAAGTAGTCTTGATTTAAATCGAATTATATGTACTTTAGAGTAGGGCTGTCAAACAAGCTCGCGGCTCGTGGCTCACTTCTAGCTCGCTCGGTAGTGGATCGAGCTGTTAACGAGCCAACTCGATTCAGGCTCGGGCCAAAATAAACGAGCTGAGTCAGGGGTCAGCTCGGATAGGGCTAGCTCGGCTCGTTAAGCTACAGTGGATTTATTAGGGTTTAGTCTCGTATAATTTTAAGTCCAGTTCCATTTTTAAAGGTGCAATTATACAAAATTGATGTATTTTCGGTTTGGGAAGAAAGAATATGGGCTTTAGTTGCTTGAAGATGTGCCTGCTAGACAACTTCTTAAATTTTTTGAATGGGATTCTTATTTTTTTATTTTTGAATTTGTATAATAGCAGCCCAATAAAGTCCAGCTCGTCAGCTCGCGAGCTAGCTCGGGCTGACTTGTCACAAGCTGAGCCAAGAGTTTTGGCTCAGGTGACCTAGGTCTAGCTCGCTCGGTCCAGGCTCGAGCCAAAATAAACGAGCCGAGCTAAGGCCCAGCTCGGCCCGAGCCAGCTCGTTTACAGCTCTACTTTAGAGGTTGGTTAAGATTAAAATGACAGTTTCTTAGTTTAGATGCTACCAATTTATTTTTTCAGTTTTCAAAGTTCAAATAGTTGATTTGAAGCACTCAACATGTTCTCTGTTTTAAAATGTGTTTGAGAACCAAATTTTAAAATTTTCTGATTTTTTGGATCATTTTTTACGAATTTTTAAAATCACTCTTTTTCATTTTTTATTATTTTTTTAATATTCAAAACAATGATTTTGAAAAAATCCTTCAAAAATAATAAAACATCCCAAAAAAAATATTTAATTTGATCTCCAAGTACATTTCAATATGAAGAACACGTTGAGTACTTCAAATTGACTATTTAAATTTTAAAACTGCAAAAACAAATTGATATATATATATAGAGAGAGAGAGAGAGAGATGGGCTAATATCAAATCGATTGTTCCTGGGGCATGGAGCAATCAAGTTTTAAACCATCTGATCTGCTCTGAAATTCGTGCTTGATCAGATTGATATGATTTCAAATTGTCGCTGAAAAATTGAAATGGACGGTCCAGTAGCTAATACCCGCGCGACTCTGCCCTCAAGCGACTCTACCCCGACCTTTCCTCTCCCTCACGCGACTCAGGCATCCGACCTTTCCTCTCCCTCATGCACAGAACCCTCCGTAACCCTAGATAACACCCGGCGACCCCTCTCTCCCACGCGGTTCAGCTTTCAACCCCTCCGCCTGCCTCAGACACTCTCTCTCTGGCCTCCCTCTCAGAACGGAGAAGTCAGAAATCACACCAAAATATTTTTTCAGCGTTTAAGGTTTGTTGGCTTGCTTTAATGTGATAACTGAAATCAACGTTCTTCTAACACTGGATTGAAATCAGTGCTTAATGTGATCAAATTTCTGTTTTGTGGATTGAAATCAGTGTTATTCAATTTTCTGCTTTAATGTGATCAATTTTCTGTCTTGTATTTTACAGAGATATATGGTGAATCATTTTTAACAACTAAATGTACCAATCACATTATCCGCTTTGACTCCTGGAACCTACAAAATTGAAATTTTTTAAAAATGGATGAGTTCAATTTATTTAGCACAATCTGATGTACTATGTTCTGAATTTACTCTTATTTTAAAAGGTTCTTCATAGTTGCAAGTGAAACCTGCATCAAGTTAAAAGGTTGTAATTTTTTGAGTGCAAAACAATCTTATTATTTAATTTTTAGTTCAAAAATCTTAAATCAAGGATGATGTTGCTAGAGAGAGAGACAAGAATATAGGTCTACAGGCTTTCACTTTGGTTAATGCTAGTAGAATTTTAGGCCAGCAGTATCTTTACTATGATTGGCATTATATTATATATTAGAGAATTTCTGATTCATCCTTTTAATTTCTTAAATAATAGTTTTTATCTGTATTAAAAATGATTCACTATATATCTGATTCATCCTGTCAGGTTGCACTTGTCCTAATCTACTTGTATATTTTTTTGTAGATAAATGGATCCATTGGATAATTTGGGAGTAGATGAAATAGAAGATATGGTAATAGATGGAAAAGAAGAACAAAATATTGAGCCTCATACAGGGATGGAATTTGATAGTGAAAAACAAGCTTACGATTTTTACAACACGTACGGATACATTGTTGGATTTAGTATTCGTAAGCAATCCAGCTACATAAATTCGAAAGGGATAAAGACCGCTGTGAGAATGGTTTGTTCGAAAGAAGGGAAAACCAAAAAGACAAAGAAGCAAATGGAGGAGACGATTGGTGGGTTAATTGAAAAGACACCCGAAAATGAAAGATCGATGCAGAGAAGCGAGTGCAAAGCTTTATGTCATGTTAGGTTGCATAAGGATGGCATTTGGAGGGTAACGAGCTTCTACAATGAGCATAATCACCAGCTAGTGCCAAACACTCCCTCGAAGAGATGGCATTTAAAATCTCATAAATATTTATCCATGGAAAATAGGGCTAAAATCGAGTTGTTGAGTCAGCACAATGTTCATGCCGCTCAAATTAGAGAAATCATTGCGGATCAATCCGGGGGTAAACAGAACCTCCATTTCAGCAAAAAAGATGTTCACAATCACATTACAAGGGTGAAAAAGAGTCTAGTTGGTGTTGATGTGAATGCAATGTTGGACTTCTTTAGGCTTAGGCAACAGATAGATGCTGATTTTTTATTTGAAGTCGAACCCGATGAAGATAATGTTGCCAAAAATATATTTTGGGTAGATGGTCGTTCAAGGAGAGCATATCAAGAGTTTGGTGATGTAATTATATTTGATACAACCTATAGTACCAACAAGTACATAATGCCTTTTGCTCCATTTATTGGTGTCAATCATCACCAACAATCGATATTTTTCGGTTGTGCCCTAATTAGATATGAGAAGAAGACAACATTTGATTGGTTGTTCAAAACATGGTTGAAAGTAATGGGTGGAAAGAAACCAAATACTATCTTTACAGATCAAGACCCGGCAATGAAAGTGGCAATTGAGGTAGTGTTTGGGAAAGTTACCGTGCATAGAGTTTGTGTATGGCATGTGTTGAGAAAGGCGCGAGACCATTTGGGAGTTTTATATGGATCTGTGAAAGGGTTTAGGGATGAACTTATCACGATTATTGATTTCAGTTTGACAATTGAAGATTTTGAAACTAATTGGCATGCCACACTTAGCAAGTACGAGATGGAAGACAATTCTCACTTGAAGAATATGTTTAAAAAACGTGGTGAATGGGCACCGGCATATTTTCGAGAGTCTTTTTGTGCAGGCATGAGTACTACACAGAGAAGCGAAAGTATGAATGCAGTGACAAAGATTTGGTTAGGATCTAATACCTCCTTGTATGATTTTGCAACAAGATTTCAGAAAATGGTAGAAGGTGTTTATGAGAGAGAGAGTGATGAGGATTTTAGAACAATGAATGAGATCCAATCACTATTGTCGGGTGATGTTGTAGAGGTTGAAGCGCGACAAATTTACACTCGAAGTATTTTCAAACTTTTAAAGGGCAAAATAAAAAAAACTATTGCGCTTTGGGTTCGTGAGATTGAAAAAGAAACTCTCTATGAGGTACGCCCGGCAATTTTGAAATCAAACTACACTTGGTTTAAGCCAAATCGCATGGTACGCATTGATCTAGCCAATGCAAAGGCTGATTGCTCGTGCAAAGGCTTTTTCTATCAAGGAGTTTTATGTTCTCATGCACTTTTGGTGATGCGACATGTGGGGATGGAGCCTTTTTTGCCTAAGCATTACATTATCAAAAGATGGACTCGTGATGCTAATGCAAGCACAAAGAAAGGTTTAAATGATCGTTGTTTTGATGACAATAATCTAGAATCTGTCAAGCGTACCGCCCTCATTAATGACAAGGCAAGGCAACAAGGAGAGACAATTTCCATACAAAATGACAAGCGTAAAAGAAAAGAACCAATTTCCATAGAAGATGTGAGTGAAGGCGAATCTGAATTTATGACTGAAGATGATGAAGATGGCGAAGATGATGCATATGAATCTGATACGGTTTATGGGGATGAAGAAGACCTCTTTTGAGAGCATAGCATGATTTTAAAAAAAAAAAGGTTTCTTTCGAAATATGCGCAATACATGTGATGTTTTTGTGTAAATCTAAAGCTATAAGGAAAGGTATATTGAAAGCAGTTTATATAAACAGTTTACTTTTGTCTTAGATATGCTAAGATTAGAAACCGGCTGACCTTTATTTTAGAAAATATGAGCAGTTTAATATGCTAACATGCTATTGTTTGGGATCTTGTGTTTTGGTTTTTACTCCAATATATGTTTGTTTTATGCCACTTGTGCTTTATATTTTATATTTCAAATAGTTGCTGACATGCTCATTTGTTTGTTTTATGTCACTTGTACTTTATGCTATTGTATTGGAATTTAAATTATCATTGCTTTATGCTACTGTATTTATGTTTAATTATGTATTCTGAATTATGGAAGTCATGTATTATGTATTTATGTTTAATTATGTTTAATTATGTATTCTTTATCACTTGTTACATTTCACAAGAAGTCATGTATTCTGAATTATGGAAGCTTCGCTACCAGTTACCAAATGCTTTGTACAAGCAGTGTATGTTGTCAAATGCTCTTTCTTTATATATGTTGTTTTGTAACACTAGTACCAATGTTGTCAAATGCTTGAATTATAGTGCTTTGCTTGCTTTATGCACAAATGGCAATAAAAAATATATCAAGGACCTTCCTGCATAATTCTATGAGCCAAAGACTAACAAGGTAAAAATTTAGCAGCAAAACACAATTAATTTAATATTTCTTATTCTAACTTTACAGAATGGAGAAACAGTGACAGCTTTATGAACTAAGTAGATCACATTATTAAGAAACCTTATAAAACATCAAACAAACGAAATTATTTAATCTCCAAGTTCATCACTAAAACTGGAGGTTAATTGAAACTAATAACCACATAGAACAGGAAAAGAAGAAAAAGAAGATCGAATTTACAACATAGTAGCCTTAATTGAACTTTGTAAATTATACATAGCCTAGCTAAAGTTACACATAGATTAAAATCATAACCAATTACACACAACCTAACATCATAAGCAATTAAGATGTTAATTTGAAACTAGCTAAAGTTTCAGCACCATATGTGAATCTGAAATAGAAAAAGAAAAAGGGTTTATATGTTAGTATCAACAAGCAAGTTAATTATAGTTCTTTTTATAAACTAATTTAATATTAAAAGAAGGTCAACTTATAAGGTCACCTCGACAGAATGATTTTTTTGTTTCGACTTTCGATGTCGAATTCACAGCGATGCCACCATTTCTTTTCACACATGCTGCAGTTGATCATCTCGTGGTGCCAATACAGAGCAATGACTGGACTTTGTGAATCTGTGTTGAAATTAACCTATAAAGCATATGAAATTATTCACAAACCGGTTTGAAGCTAATAAAAACTGACACCAACCATTTTAACAAGACTAATTACCATTGAACAATGCTGAATGTCTCGACAATCATCACAATTGCAACTATTATCCTGCATTTTGCACGATTTTAGAATAAAAATATCATTTTTTTTTCACTTCTATTGTACATGATTTAGATTAAAAATACACAAAAGAAGATCACATTTATTTTTTCTGTGCACAATTTGGCACATCTAGAAGAACATGAACGCTATCATTCTCAGAAATCAGAGGTTGGAAGCTAGATCTATAGGTTCTAATTTGTGTAAGATATGGAGTTATGGCTAAAAAATTGCTAAGAGAGTATACTGGTATGAGAGTGACTGGCAACAGAATTGATTGTTAATTGTATTTTTTTTTTGGCTTTACCTTTTATTGTAAGGATGTACTGAACCTTTATTTGCTAATAAATACCAACGACAGCTTCTGCCATGCTCTAAATATATATATATTGAAATTAAAAGTACCAAATACCTTCACAGGAAAAACAAAAGACGGTGGGAGGGAGCAAGAGTAATATGAAAGCAGTCTGATCGAGCAAGCGCCTCACAATCCTGGCTTGTCACTGTTGAGGAGAGAACTTTGCCGCGAGTTCGACTTCGCCTGGTGCGATTTAGGGTTTTGGCGGGGATGAGAGAGGGCGAAATCGTGTGAGAGAGCGGGTTCTCTTGGTGAGAGAGATGCTTCACCTGGTGAGAGAGAGGCTTCGCCTGGAGTATTTCGCGTGAGAGAGAGGCTTCGCCTGGGCTGAGAGAAGGAAGAAGCGGGAGAGAGAGTGAAAGGTCGGGGTTTGGGTCGGGTATTAGCTACTGGACCGTCCATTTCAATTTTTCAGCGACAATTTGAAATCAGATCAATCTGATCAAGCACGAATTTCAGAGCAGATCGGACGGTTTAAAACTTGATTGCTCCATGCCCCAGGAACAATCGATTTGATATTAGCCTATCTCTCTCTATATATATAGAGGTGGGCTACGGTGAGTTGTGAAGTAAAGCTACTATTTTACTTCACGCTCATATTTTACGATTTTAAAGTTCAAAACATCGATCTGAACTGTTCATCTTATTCTCCATATTGAAATGTGCTTGGAGACCAAATTTTATATTTTTTGGAATTTTTTACTATTTATTAAGCAATTTTGAAAGTCGCTGATCTAATGGTCCAGAAAATTTTACTGTTTTTTACTGTTCACAGCAAAACAGCAGTTTTAAAAAATGCTTAATAAATAGTAAAAAAATTTCAAAAAAATGTAAAATTTAGTTTCCAAGCACATTTCAATATGGATTAAAGATTTAACGGTTCGGATCGGTCGTTTGGACTTTCAAAATGAAAATACGACGTGAAGTAGAAATGCGTTTTACTTCGCAACTCACCGTAGCCTATCTCTCTCTCTCTATATATATATATATTTATATAGACGCGCACACACATACATATACATACATATATTTTAAGTTGGCATAATTAATTCGAGAACAAAGAGATAATAAACTCAACTAAAACATGTAAAATTTATAATAATTCAAAAGCTTCCTTTACCATCAGCTTTTGAGTAGTTATATAGTAATTAATATTCTACCTTTGAAAGCTACGTACCTTTTCAAATACCAAAACACAATAATTACAACGCTCAACAAAATTTTCAAATACTAAAACACACTTATTAAGCTCCTGAAAACTCTCAAAAGATCGGCCTAAAATTTTCCTGCCCTCCATTCAATTCAACCAATCTAAAGGTGACACATGGCATATCTTTTTAATTAATTTTTTTTAAGTAGAAAGTGATAGCTGTATCTTTTTCTGTCTCTTCACCTTTCAAATTAAGAAATATTTCCCTTCTTTTCTCTCACTAGCGATGAGAAAAAATAATTCAAAGCTTAGGCTAGGCAATCTCTTATCACATAATAAATTTTTGAGCTGGATCAAGTAGCAAAATATTTTATTTGTAAATTATTTTTTATATTTTCTGTTGTGATTAACTTCTAGATTTTGACACTTCGCTAGATTAATCGGTACAATAAATAAGATTAGGTTATTGAGTTAAATCAATATCAATATTCCTTTTTTTTTTTTTTTTAAGATTTCGTGCCAGTAGCAGCCAGTGATTTGCATTAGCCAACAAAGTTTACAACAATTATCATACATGCTTAACAGTATACTGATAAAAGCTATGGAAGTACAGTGTGTAATTAATTTTGCCTAAGGAAGAGAGGATGGCCAATTACAAATAGGTGTGTCATGTGTAAGTATGATGTTGAAACAGCAAACCACATGATAGGACAGTGCACATTCGCTGTAAAGATGTATAGAGAAATGGACATAACACCGCAAATGAGGATACAACCCATTGAAGCCATACTCGAAATTAACAACAAGAAGGAAGTAAGAGGAACCCTTCTAGTGACAATGTTTGTCATCTAGAGAGAAAGGTGTGCACAAATTTTTCAGAGACTCAAACAAAACAACCCAAGAATTGATAAAAAAAAGTAGCACAGCATTTACAAAGCACCACCCAACAAGTGGGATAAGATTGACTAGCTAACGAATAAATCTTTTATCTTTTTTTTTTTTGCATTTTTAGAAACTTGCATGTTGCTTTTATTTTCTTCCTCTTTTCTTTATTCTTATCTTCTTCATCTTACTTTAGCTCAAATGTATTGAGCAACTCGTGTTTCTCTTTCATTTTGCAACTACAAAACTTTTGAAAATATAATTATCAATCAAATACGGGCTAGATCCTATTTTTCCTCAAAATTTTTTTGCCTACGGACTTATATGAGCAAACAAAAAAAAAAAAAAGCCTGGGACAGATGAGGAGTCATTTCAGTTTACTAGGATGGGTTGTTAGAAAAATTTAAGAAGGAATTTACGTCATTTCCGTTTATTATTATTTTTTTTCCCAATTCATGGCAATGGAACTGTATTGGACCATTTAAGGTGTTATAGTAGCCACTTATTTCTTTAATCTTCATTAATGAGATAAAAGATAGCAGCCACGTGTTAAGCAGAGATTCGGTTCCTTTAATATATTACAACTATCACTTTCTACTGAAAAAAATTAATTAAAAAGATATACCATGTCACCTTTAGATTGGTTGAATTAAATTGGATAGGAAAATCCTGCCCACAAGAGGGAAGAGGATTCGGTTCTCTAAAAACTCACAAAATATCAAGGTTCTAAATAGCGTTTATCGCGTCATAGCAGGGAGCCTCGAAAAAAAGCTATAGCGAATAGTGACACTATAACGAAAGCTATTCCAAATAGCGTTTTTAATTTTTATAAAAATTATATTATATATTTGTACTAAATATCAACATTATTTAGTCTCATAAAATAATAAATAATATCAAATTGATTAAAAAATTATAATATTCATATTGAACCAATACAAAGTCCAAATTGCGACTCAAAATATATATAGTAATACTAATATCATAAACTATCGATCTTTTTTTATTTAAAATATCTTCAACATCATAACATAATTTATCTTTTTTTTATTTAAATTTCAAAATAACCTAGAAATTGAAAAGAAAAAAAAATCACACTTCTAGTAAAATAAACAGATGATCCTTGAAGAAATTCTTGTTAGTCCCTAAAATTTCCATAATTTAGCAATTATTTATTTGATTTATCATCAGTTAAAAAAAAACCAAGAGCAAAATAAAAAAATTATTATAGTGGATTTGAATTTGATATAATGTAATACTCATCAAAATTAAACAATATATTCACCATTTATTTATTTTAAAGCTCATATAAATTAAAAAAGAAAAAAAAATCAAATGTTGCATAGCGCGCGCTATTTGCGCTACACGCTATACGCTATAGTGGACCGCTATTACCGCTATAGCGTCTGTAGCGCAAATAGCGTGTTTTAATACCATAGCATAGCGTTTGGTCAAACGCTATAGCGGCGCTATAATGCCGCTATAGCGCGCTATTTAGAACACTGCAAAATACAATTTAAAATGAAATAAAAGATACACTCTTAATGACTGTATTTAAACGCATTCACAACTCACACCTAATTAATTAATAATAAGCAGACTCTCAGGCTCTCAGCTCACCAATTAATTCTCATGCAAGAATGGTACGAACCAGGCGGTGTCAATTATTGCTTGGAGATTAATTCGTATTGTTTTATTGCTTGAAAAGGGGCTTTATATTTTGCTTCAGTTAATTTTATATTGTTGGGAGTACTGAGTAGTACGTTAAGATTTGCACAGTTTCATTACAAAGGACAACGGGCGGACGTACTAAATACCGTATATATATCTTTTAATTTAATATAACCGAAGGTGACATTTTATACAAAAAAGAACTACATGTTGGAATTAACAACTTGCGCGTCCGTTCAATTATTTTTCCTATCTCGCGCCATAAAAAAAATCGAATTTATTTTTAAGACGCTTATATAAAGATTCCATTTATGTCGTTTTCTCAAATAATCCTATTCTCATGAATTTACCAAAATTTTCACTGCTGACCAAAGAATTAATTCCAGTTTTCAGCTTGTAGATGTCACAAGAATAATTTGATATGTAAAGGAGCAGAGCTAGGAGTACCTTGTTACCTATATACGTATCTAGAATGATACCGAAATTTTATTAATATCACTGTCAAAAAAAAAAAAAAAAACAAATTATGAGGAATTCAAAAAATATCAGGGTCACCAATTCAATATGCAGTCTCATTCTTGAGAAAACGCATATTGAATTGGAGCCCCTAAAAAAAATAAAAAATATATTGTAATATACTGATATTTAGATTTTTGGTGGACCTCTAATTCAATTTGCTGCTTCTCAAGAATGAGGTCACAGATTGAATTAAAGGTCCTAATATTTTTCGAATTCTCCAATTTCAGTGGTTTTTCTTTTCTTTCTTTTTCTTTTTGAAATGGTATTAATAAAAAATTTGGAGAGTGATAGCCACCATGTCTCAACAAATTAATGTGATGAAAGTAGCTTTATTATGAAGAAAAGTTGCCATCATTTCTTCGCACGTTAATTATTCTAGAAGACTAGAACTGATTAAAAAAAAGCAATTAAAAATATCTTGTAGGTCCTAAGTTGCACACATCAGAATGATAAAATATCATTAATTAATTATTGGTTTTATGTTCATCGGTAGTCAATAATGATAACTTTTTTATGAATATTTAGGATAAAAAAATAGTTCATACAATGAACTTCATATAAAACACTTACAAAGATGCACACTATGATAAAAGAAAATATATATATATAAATTTAATTTGAGGAAAACCTGAGTTGATATTTTAGTACAAATATATGGGATTGTCTAAATTGCTGGTGGCAGGATTTCAGCAGAGGTGTTATCGGGGCTATATTTAGTCTTATAATATCCAAACAATAAATTCAAACCGTTAGATGTTTAATCTATATTATAATCTACTTAGATATCAAATTTTACATTTTTTGGAATTTTTTTACTATATATTAAATTAGTTTGAAAACTACTGATTTCAATAAATTTCTGCAGCATTAAAATCAACAGTTTTGAAACCAGATTAATATAAATAGTAAAAAAAATTCAAAAAATGTAAAATTTGGTCTCCAAGTAGATTATAATATAGATTAAGCATCTAACGGTTTGGATTTATTTTTTGGATATCAAAAAATAAAAAAATAGCAGCAGCACTGCTGGCAGCAAATTAGCCAAAGCCCAAATATATATATATATATATATATATATATATATATATATATATATAGAGTGAGTCTATGGTACTATGCATATTACGGGTTGTTACCGTGCTACGGCTCTATATTCGAGTTTTCAAATCCTAATGATCGATCCGAACCGTTCATCTTGTTCTCCATATTAATATGTATTTGGAGACCAAATTTTACATTTTTTGAATTTTTTTTACTATTTTTTTAGATATTTAGAAAATCACTTGATCTGAAAATTCTGGACCATCCAAAAACAGTGATTTTCAATAAATCTAAAAATATAGTAAAAAAATTTTCAAAAAATGTAAAATTTGGTCTCCAAGCACATATTAATATGGAGGACAAGATGAACGGTTCGGATCGACCATTAGGATTTGAAAACTCAAATATAGAGCCGTAGCACAGTGCCAAATCGTAATATGCATAGTACCATAGACTCACTCTATATATATATAGGATTTGGCTAATATGCTATGAGTAGCTAAGAGGCCTCCTGTGCTACGGCTCAATATTCGACTTTTCAAAATCCTAACGGTCGATCCGAACCGTTCATCTTGTTCTCCATATTAATATGTGTTTGGAGACCAAATTTTACATTTTTTGGAAATTTTTTACTATTTTTTTAGATTTATTGAATGTCGTCGTTTTTTATGGTCCAGATTTGTCTGAAAAACAGTGATTTCAATAAATCTTAAAAAATAGTAAAAAAATTTCAAAAAATGTAAAATTTGATTTTCCAAGCACATATTAATATGGAGAACAAGATGAATGGTTCGGATCGACCGTTAGGATTTTGAAAAGTCGAATATTGAGCCGTAGCACGGGAGGCCTCTTAGCTACCCATAGCACCGTAGCCAAGTCCTATATAGATATATATATATATATATATATATATATATATATATATATATATATATATATATATATATATGTATATATGTATATATATAGAGAGAGAGAGAGAGATGGGCTATGGTGCATTGCAATGCATAAGCCATGGTGTGCATTGGACTATAAATCACCGATTTAAAGTCCAAATGACCGATCCAAACCGTTCTTGTTCTCCATATTAATATGTGCTTGGAGACCAAATTTTACATTTTTTGGAATTTTTTTACTATTTATTAAGCCACTTTGAAAATCGCTGATCCAACGGTGGCTTCTGATTTTACTGTTCCAAACAGTCACCGTTGGATCAGCGATTTTCAAAGTGGCTTAATAAATAGTAAAAAAATTCCAAAAAATGTAAAATTTGGTCTCCAAGCACAAATTAATATGGAAAACAAGATGAACGGTTTGGATCGGTCATTTGGACTTTAAATTGGTGATTTATGGTCCAATACACACCATAGCCTATGCATTTCAATGCACCATAGCCCATCTCTCTCTCTCTCTCTCTCTCTCTCTCTCTCTCTCTCTCTCTCTCTCTATATATATATATATATATATATATATATATATATATATATATATATATATTTATATGAAAAAAAATCCGTAGTATATGAATAGAGTGGGTCCTAGCTACCTACTAATTATAGTGAAAAAAAATACTAAGACATTTCTTAGCAAAAAAATAATCAATGGGTCCAAATCAGCTAATTAATTTAAACGATATAAGGTTACATAACCAGATCTAGTAAGAAAAAACGTGCCTGATACCTAATCGATTCTCGTGAGTTTTATGCATATTTACAACAGCTGTATATTTAACAATATCTTTAAATTATACAATAAATAAATAAATGGCCACCAAGGCACCTTTGAATTATATTATATCAAAGATATATAAATAAATGGCCACCTAGGCACCGAACCCTCGGAATCTTTTCGAATGCTGATACTAACAAATATAAACTTTCAATGCAGCAGACCTGAATTATATATTCATTCTGCATCCTAAATTACATTTAATTAATTGCCTTTCTTTATAATTCAAATGTGTGGTTGGAACGTCGACATTGGTTCATTAAAACTTTTTAAAAACAAAATAAATGCATGAAAAACAGAGTCTTAGTAAGGCTTCGGTGCTAATAAGGTCATCATGTTATGGTTTTAAAAACATATCGTATAAACTTCAAACTTCAATTTAAGTAGTTCAATAAATTAGTTATATAATGAACTTGTAGAATACTAATTTTTTTTTGAATTTTATTACTATTATTTATGATTTATGAAAGATGGTAAAAAATGACTTAAAAAACAAAAGAAATTATCAATATTTTAGGCTATTATTTGTTATCTTTCATAAATCATAAAAATAATAAAAATTTGTATTCTATAAGTTCATTATATAACCAATTTATTGAGCTACATAAAATGAAGTTTGAAATTTATACGATAGATTTTTGAGACCGTAGCATGGATGATCTTATCCTCATCCAAGCCTTACTCATAATTGAATATTATAAATAGTTCTATTATCATGGAATATGCTAGCATGCTACGCGTAGCATAGAGGACCTCCATGCAATAGCTCAATATTCGACTTTTCAAAATTCTAACGATCGATCCAAATTATTCATCTTGTTCTCCATATTAATATATGTTTGGAGACCAAATTTTACATTTTTTGGAATTTTTGTACTATTTTTTTAGATTTATTGAATATCGTCATTTTTTTATGGTCCAGATTTGTTAAAAACAACAATTTTCAATAAATCTAAAACAATAGTAAAAAAATTTCAAAAAATATAAAATTTGGTCTCCAAACACATTAATATGGAAAACAAGATAAACGGTTTGAATTAACCGTTATAATTTTAAAAAATCGAATATTAAACCATTACAGAGAGGCCCTCTATGCTATGCATAGCATATTAGCATATTCCCTATTATCATATAATAATATCATTATTATCCCTGTGAGAGAAGAAGATGCCTCCACCAGCTGGCCTTATTAAAATTAATGTCACCCGGAATTGTCTCTCAGATAATTAAGCTGACGTTCAAGACTTATATGTCAGCTAATTTGGCTTTTCTGTATCCAATAATGTCAAGATGATCGGTAAGTCGTCGATATGACTCACCACCCATAACTTTAGTTTCAAACATATTTGCAATCTTTTTATGCACATAACAATTCTCACGTGGGTAAAAGTTGACTGACATCTTAGTTAATTTGTATGAGTCTCTAATCATTGAGCCTGCTGCTTCTCTCAATATTTAGTTTATTTGGTTATTGTTATATCAGAGAAAAAAATTCATTCCATTACTGTTTTTTTTTTTTCTTAATAAAAGAAGTACGAAGAAAAAGAAGAATAGTTTATGTTGTAGTGACAAAAGACAATGTTCTTCATGTAAAAAATTGATCACAAATTCGGAATTCGACTAAGTAATTCTTTTGAATATTGAAGATATTAGATAACTTGATGGCCAATCACTAATTCTTAAAAAAAAGAGTAAACAAATGAAGATTACTATGCTAATTAAGCAAAGGATTCTCATTACTTAGTTAGACAAGAGGGTATATATTGGAATTTTGTCATACAAGCTAACTAGACTTAAGCTATGTCTAGAGACAAGGGTGGACCCAGTATAGAACCGGGGACAGCTGTCCCTCCTTAATTTTGAGTTTTAGTGGTGATTTATCTGTACCAATTGACTTTTACTTTTCCTGAAATTTGTTTTGCCCTCTTTGGATATTTGATTTGCAATTCAGGTTAAATTAAGTGTTAAAATCAAAATAATTTTTTTGAATTATGATTGATAATTAGAATCATAAGTTAAATGATCAGAAATTATAAATCAGAATATTAAAAAATATAAGTCAAAATATTGTTTTTTTTATTGAGTACCAAATTAATTAGTTAATGGGTTTAAATTCGATAAGCTGTTTAAACTCGATTTGATATTTGTTTTTGTCTTCCGATGAAAATTCTGAGTCCGCCCATATCCAGAGAGATAGTCTAAACTTGCAACACTTATTTGAGATACATCAATAAAACACTTTTTCTGCATTAATATTCAAAGTTTTAAGTTTCAAAAGTAACTCGAAGTGCTGATTACTGTATATCAGGAGGAGTATTTTTCCCGGCCAAATGCTCTCCTCCTTGCTATGATTTTTTGTGGTAGTTGACTGGTTGTACGTATAAAGGAGATATTCAATATTATATTATGCAAATATTATATTAATAGTAAGGCAATACTATAAGAGTGATGCTACAATAATTTACATATTACAAATCGAATAATTAATACTATGAGTTCATATTTTTAAAATAAAGTTAAAATAATTAATCTGAACTGTATATGTTACATAACAAGATTTTCATGTGAAGTATATTTGGAAATCAAATTTTAGCTTTTTAAGATTTTTTTTTTATGTTATAGTTAGAAAATCACTATTTTTTAACGGTCCAAATTTAGATTAAGTAATTTTCTACATATTTATAAAAGAGGAGGGTTCCAATGTCTCATTTTTTTTATACCTCATCATACCTCATATTTTATATCTTCATTTTCTTCATATTCAAAATCTAAATTGTCGATCCGAACCATTCAACATGATATCCATACTAAAATATGGTTACGGATGAAATTTTTTTACTATTTTTTAAGATTGATAGAAAATCACTATTTTTGAATGGTTTTAAAAACAACAATTTTGTACCTATCTTAAAAAATAGCCAAAAGAATTCCAAAAAATATAAAATTTCATCTCCATGTATATTTTAGTATAAATGTTTTGTTGAACGGTTCGGATCGATAATTCGTCTTTGAAAATGAAAATATAAAATATAAAATATGATAAGGTATAAAAAAATAAGACATTAGAACCCTCATCTTTATAAAACTAATAAAAATAGTTTTAAAAAAATATATAAATTTTGATCTTTATATACTTTTCAAATAAACTATTTAAACTTTAAAAAATAAAAACACGAATTTACCGTAAGGGTTAATCTATAATGCATATTACCACAGCATCACTCATACTATAATATATATATATATAAAAGAAAATTTTGATCGACATGGCATGTGAGCCATTACGGTCATCGATCGATAAACAATGGGCTACTATGTAAATTAGATCGATGTCTCATAATACGAAATTACTTTGTAACTTGTAAGATTCCCACGTGGTCGGTCGGATACCATTTTAATATTCTCAAGTGGCAAAGATTGAAGTACAATATAGGCATATAGCTTTATCTATCACCATAAAACCAGTATAATAAAAATAAACATCCGGTGGCTAATTAAAGTATGTACAAATATTTTTCTGTTATTTTCCAAATGTATTCCATTAAGGAAATTTGACACGACGAACTTAAATTAATGTCACTCCACCAGCTGGCCTTATTAATTTCCGTACACGTGAATTCTCTCAGGTAAGCTGACGTTCATGACTTATATGTCAGCTAATTTGGCTTTTCTGTATCCATCCAATGTCAAGATGATCGGAAAGTCGTCGATATGACTCACCACCCATAACTTTAGTTTCAAACATATTTGCAATCTTTTTATGCACATAACAATTCTCACGTGGGTAAAAGTTGACTGACATCTTAGTTAATTTGTATGAGTCTCTAATTAGTGAGCCTGCTTCTTTTCTCAATATTTGGGTTATTTTGTTATTGTTATATCAGAGAAAAAAAAATACTCTCTATGTAAGAGATCGATCACACATTCGGAATTCAACAAGTAATTATTGTGAATATTGAATGTATTTGATGACTTGATGGCTAATAACTAATTCTTAAAAAAAACAAAAGTAAACAAATGAAGATTACTATGCTAATTAAGCAAAGGATTCTTACTTAGTTTGACAAGAGGGTATATATTGGAATTTTGCCATCCAAACTAACTAGACTTAAGCTATGTCTAGAGAGATGGTTTAAACTTGCAACACTTATTTGAGATACACCAATAAAACACTTTTTTTATTTAATTATGCACTAATATTCAAAGTTTTAAGTTCCAGAAGCAACTCAAAATGCTGATTATTGTATATCATGAGGAGTATTTGTTCCCGGCCAAATGGTCTCCTCCTTGTTATGATTTTTATGTGGTACTGGTTGTACTTAATAGAGGAGATATTCAATATTATATTATGTAACATGATATTAATAGTAAGGCAATACTATAAGAGTAAGGCTACGATAATTTACGTATTACAAATCGAATAATTAATATTATGAATTTATATTTTTATTATGAAGTTAAAATGATTATTCTGAACTGTATACGTTACATAACACAATTTTTATGTGAAATATACTTGGAAATTAAATTTTGAGCTTTTTAAGATTTTTCTTTTACTATTATAGTTAGAAAATAACTATTTTTAATTGGTCCAAATTTACGTCAAGTAATTTTCTACGTAGTTATAAAAATAATAAAAATAGTTTTAAGAAATATAAATTTTGATCTTTATATATATATTTTTATATGGAGATCATATTTAACTTTTTGAATCAACTATTTAAACTTTAAAAAATAAAAATACAAATTTACCGTAAAGATTAATCTATAATTACATCACCACAGAATCACTCATACTATAATATATATATGAAAAAAAAATTGATCGACATGGCATGTGAGCCATTACGGTCATCGATCGATAAACAATGGGCTACTATGCGACGAATCAGATCGATGTTTCATAATACGAAATTACTTTGTAAGATTCCCACGTGGTCGGTATGATGCCATTTTAATATTCTCAAGTGGCAACGATTGAAGTCCAATATAAGCATATAGCTTTATCTATCACCATAAAACCAGTATAATAAACAAATATTTAGTGAATAATTAAACATCCGGTGGCTAATTAAAGTATGTACATATATTTTTCTGTTATTTTCCAAATTTATTTCCAGAGGTGTATTCCATTAATGAAATTTAACATGATGAACTTAAATAAATTCCGAATCAAATAGTGATCAGAATATTCAGTTCTTTTATTAAATATATGAGTCACGGCATGAAAGACTGGTCCATGTAAAATTCTTCTTATCTAACACAATATGTTTCCTGAAAAAATTGATGTAACATTATTTTTTTTATTAATTTCATATCATTTTTATGTTCTTACTTTATTTAATATCTTGTATTGATATTTATTGTTAATAAAAAATCATGTCATAATTTTTAACAGCAATTACAGAAACGTAGAAAATTAGTAATGCAATTTTTTTTAATGTAATGATGGGCCACTATTTATATTTGCGAAAATTAGTACTTGGCAGTTCAATTAGTACGAATAGAAATTAATGACAAGGGAAATGTTACACGACTCGTTTTATTACATCAATTGTTAGTAGCGCCGCAGAAGATCAATGAAAATATCATATATTTCTTGTTTTGTTGTATTTAGTGCCTTTTCCGAGTCCGTGACAATTAATATAATTAACCCATCTTTTGCAAGGTTTTGTTGTGGGTGACCTTCATTTCTGCAGTTATTTTTTGAGATAGATGGTAGAATCCTTCTTTGTATTAATAAAAATAATTTCATAATTCAAAATGAACTAAACGTAATAATTAAATCAATCTGATTATATCATAAAAAAAATAGGGAAAAGATTTATTTTCCCCGATCGTTATCCCCCATTCATCCCCCGTAGTTCCTCAATAACTTTCAAACTCAAATTGTAGTTAATTGATCTAACTTTCTCCATTTGTTTTCTCTCCTTCCTCTCCATTTTTTTATGCCTTCCCCTTTCTCTTTCTCTTGGCCTTGAGGGACTTGGAACTGAGATTCCCACTGGAAAGTGAAAAGAGTCTTGGTGCGTGGAAAGAGAGACTATGGCATCGGGAGGAGAGAAGAGATGAAGCAGCTGCTTGTTTGGGGACGGGACACGTGGAGGTGAAGGTTACAGCGTTTTGAAGACTAATCGGCCATTCATTGAGTTATTTAAATATTGAAATTAAAGGCTCAATTTGTTGGTTTCTCGATTAGCGACCAAACTAAATTGGTGTTATTTTTAGATCGATCGCCCATCGATCAAGCGATATAAATATTTTAAAGGTTCAGCTTTATCAACCTTCGAATCGACAACGAAATAAGTTCGTTCGCTATGGCTAGATAAGAAGGCGAGTGAGATAAGATGAAGCAGGTGGTGTATTTGAAAGGTTTTGGTGTGAGATAAGATATTTTAGGATACTAGAAGAATTTTATTATTGTCCTCGTAAAACCTCAAAATATTTAAGAAGTCTATTAAATTAAAGAAAGCCTAAATTCTTCATAAATAAATCTGTTGTTATTGAACCTGTTATTATGATCATAGTGACAAATAAATTATTCAGGTTTAGTGAAGTGAGGTCAAAAATCGTGATTCAGGAATA
This sequence comes from Carex pumila, assembly GCA_033356055.1. NCBI lineage: Eukaryota > Viridiplantae > Streptophyta > Magnoliopsida > Poales > Cyperaceae > Carex > Carex pumila. The sequence goes on from JARJHM010000030.1 coordinate 501,959, forward strand.
ATTCGGGTATAATTTGAAAATGAATCAAAATTATTCGGACCAGAGATATTGGTCACGCAAGAGAGCAAAAACAAACAAAAAATGTTCTGGAAAAAGTTCGTAAAATTCGTGAATTATTCGGATTTGATTCAGTTATAAGTATGAATACTTACAATACTTGATATTAATACTTTCAAACGTCATCTGGTGCCATAAGCAAAAAAATAGAGAATATGTTAGATAGAAACACTTGATATACAAACTATTCACACTTACATGACAATGTATAAAAACTTGCAATACTTAATGTTAATATTTTCAGACATCATCCAGTGTCATGTGAAAAAATTTGATAAAATTTGTTAGATACAAACACTTGATACATGAACTATTCACATTTGCATGATGATTTATGAATATTTACAATACTTTATATTAATACTTTCATATATCATCCAGTGTCATATGAAAAAAAATTTTGTTAGATACATATATTTGATACATGAATTATTTACACTTACATGATGAGGTATAAATACTTGCATACTTTATATTATTACTTTCAAATGTCATTTGATGCCAAAAGAAAAAAAAACCATTGATAAAATATTTTAGATAAAACGCTTGATACAGAAACTATTAACATTTGTATGACAATGTATGAATACTTGCAATATTTAAAATTAATATTTTCATACATCATCACATGCCATATGAAAATAAAAATAAAAATTTCATAGATTCTGTTAGTTACTAACACTTGATATATGAACTTATTTACACTTGCATGACGATGTATAAATGCTTGCACTACTTAATATTAATATTTTCAAACGTCATCATGTGTAATATGAAAAAAATTTGATAAAATATATTAGATACAAACACTTAAGACATTAATTATATGTACATGTATTACGAGATATGAATACTTGAATAACGAGGTATGAATATTTGCTCGATAAGATATGAATACTTACATGACAATGTATTCACGATGATGTATGAATACTTACATGGTGAGGTATGAATACTTGCACGACAAACAATCTGAAAGTACGTCATCATGGATCTCATTTGAAAGATAAAATTACATAGAAGATACCCATGGTTTTAGATTTGCAAATTTTCTCACAGATTATCAGAAATATTGACGAGATTGAACAGAGAAAAAAAAAGCAACTCTAAAAATGTATAAAAGATGTGTGTGTGATGTATCTAGTTTTTTTTTTTCGAAATACTTGATATCTTAGGTATGAATACTTGATATATTATATGTTAACACTTGCGCGCATAGGTATCCATATTTATATGCATCAGTTATAAAATATATCAAATATTAGGTGGTCTCCCAAGTAATTAATGAAGTTCAATTAGTTAACGGTTCTTACAAATAGTTATTGACTGGATAATGAATGAAGAAAATTAACTGAGAGATAGTTAGTCGATTACAAAAAAAAATAATGTGAAGAAGCGATTTCTTTCTGCAATATTTTTTTTCTAGATCTGATCATGATCCAATTATTGAAAGTCAAGGTTTTTAGAATCGGATCTTCTTTAACTATATATGGTAATATTGAACTGGGTTTTAGAAATTTGAACCCAAAAATATATTCAAAATCGGGAGTAAAAGTCATGATTGAGCTTAATTTAGGTTCATACTAATTAACACGGTATGTTTTTGTTTATTTTCAAGCAAGTATGATTGATTGGTTGATCGCTATTTTGTTTTCCCAATTAATTATATAAGTAAACGCTTGAAGGATCAGCGCATTCACATATATTGCGCCACTTGACCATTTTATAGTCTCAACTTGACACTTAGAAAAATTGAACGTCACAAATAAGAAAATAAAATAATTTCCCCTTCCAACTAATCAATTAGAAAACATAACATTTGTTTTAAACATGCTAACTATTTTCTATTTTTTAATAAAAATAAAATAAGTAGTTTATTAATTTAAAATTGGGTTTTTTAATAGAAAATGCAATATAATGGATAAATTTGTGAGTTTTAAAAATTTGGAGGGAAATAAATATATAAAGTATGACTAAATTGCTACTGGTAGCACTTCAACCTAAGTGCTTATGGGGTTAAATTTTAGTGTTTGATGTTCAAACAACAAATTTAAATCGTTAGATGTATAATCTATGTTAAAATGTGCTTGGAGATCAAATTTTACATTTTTTGGAATTTTTTTTACTATTTCTTAAGATGGTTTGAAAATTGTTGTTTTTATTAAAATTTTGCACCATTAAAAAACAGCGATTTTCAAACCATCTTAATAAATAGGAAAAAAATTCCAAAAAATGTAAAATTTGGTCTCCAAGCACATTTTAATATAGATTAAACATTTAACAATTTGGATCGGCTATTTTGAACTTTGAAACTAGATATATGAGCGTGAATTAAAACACCCCCATTAATTCACGAAGTAGCGTAGCCTTACTATATATATATATACTAGTATCATACCCATGCGTTGCAACGGAACATATTATAAGAAACAAATATATTAATAATAATAACAATTTAAAAATTAAAACACATGTTAATAGAAAATTTATATGATTATGTATTTTTAATTAACTTTAATCGTGATCACTTATAACAATTTGATGATGTGATGATTCTTTATTTTTAAGTATCAATGGTATCAAATAATAGCTCGATTTGAATCTAATATTAAATATCATACAATAATTCAATATCAATATATAATATGATATAAAAAAAATATATAAATAAAAAGTGTTATCGTGTGTATGTATAGGATATATACACACACACACATATTATAAAAGAAATATATATTCACACACACGTTTCAATTTATATTCTTCTTCTTATTCTTTGTTTCCAATTTATAGAATACACACACACACACATACACATTGATATATTATATATTGAAAATATATTCTAAATTGCTCACATCAATATGTATAGAAACAAAAAAAAAACACACGAAGAAGTAAGGAAACAAAGAAATAAGAAAATGAAAGGTGGAGTCTTCTCAATTGAAGAGGAGAAATATGGAAACAAAGAAATAAGGAAACCGATAAATATATCGCTAAATTTTGTAATTTGTTCAATTTTAATTGTAACGTATCGTGTGACAGCACATGTGGTGGGTATATTTTTAACTAAATTTAGACTTATATACATAAAATAGATGTATTTAATCAAAAGAAGACAAATTATGTAATTGAAGGGCTGAGATTAAATCTGAAGTTTCACCTTTCAATCGTAGTCGTTGGCAGATCGGACACCCAACGTGCTTAATAATATAATATATATATATATATATAGAGAGAGAGAGAGAGAGAGAGAGAGAGTGACTAATATGCTTTCGGTAGCACTTTGGCCGAAGTGCTACCGATTCAAATTTCAAATTTCAAAATCCAAAAAGTCGATCTAAACCATTAGATGTGATCTCTATATTGAAATGTGCTTGGAGACCAAATTTTACATTTTTCTGAATTTTTTAACTATTTATTAAGTCACTTTGAAAATTATTGATCCAACGGTGGCTTAACAAAATAGTAAAATCAGAAGTCACCGTTGGATCAGCAATTTTCAAATTGGCTTAATAAATAGTAAAAAAATTTTAGAAAAATAGAAAATTTGGTCTCCAAGCACATTTCAATATAGAGATCACATCTAATGGTTTAGATCGACTTTTTAGATTTTGAAATTTGGGACCGGTGGACTGGTAGAACTTCAGCTAAAGTATTACCGAAAGCATATTAGTCACACTCTCTCTCTCTCTCTCTCTCTCTCTATATATATATATATATATATATATAGAGAGAGAGAGAGAGAGAGTGAGTGACTAATGTGCATTTGAATGTATATGGGCCGAAATACATACGGTCCAAATTAGACTTTTCAAAATTCAAACGGTTAATCTGAACCGTTCATCTTGTTCTCCATATTAATATGTGCTTGGAGACCAAATTTTATATTTTTCTGAATTTTTTTTACTATTTATTAAGTATTTTACAAAATTGTTGATCCAACGGTGACTGCTGATTTTACTATTTTGTTAAGCCACCATTGGATCAACAATTTTGTAAAATGCTTAATAAATAGTAAAAAAAATTCAGAAAAATGTAAAATTTGGTCTCCAAGCACATATTAATATGGAGAACAAGATGAACGGTTCGGATCGACCGTTTGAATTTTGAAAAGTCAAATTTGGACCGTATGTATTTCGGCCCATATACATTTGAATGCACATTAGTCACTCTATATATATATATAACAAAACTAGGATGTGATGTGCTCACCAAAAGAGATTAGTGAATATATCTTCAAAAGACTATCGGATTGACTTTGAACTGTAGATCCAAACCGTTAAAATTCAAGTATTTTGTGGGTGATGCATGTACATGCTAAATTTTTAACGTTTTGAATTTATTTAGCACATGATTAAGTTGTCAAAACAATAAACATTTTATAAGTTATTTTTTTAATTGTTTTATGTATTAATTTTTCATCATTTTTTTAACCGCTTGACTATGTACTAGATGAGTTCGAAACTTTAAAATTTTTATATGTACATGCATCACTCATGAAGTACTTAGATTTCAACGGTTTAGATTTGTAATTCAAAGTCAATCCAATAATATTTTGAAAGTATGCTCACCAATCTCTTTTGGTGAGCATATCACACCCTAGTTTTGCTCTCTCTCTATATATATTGTGAATTTTAGAGGGACAAGTACGTAATTTGAAGATTTTTAAGGGACATACGAATTGAGTGCGTGCCAACATACTAGCAGTTAAAAAAAAAAAAAACTAAGACATTATTTTGTTAAGAAAAAGAAGAAGAATAAATGGGTCCTAAATCCTAATCATGCTTAATTTGATATGCGGCTCTGTGAGGGACCAGCAATTAATTGATCAGTGCTCCTCTTATCCGGCTACAGCTAATTAATTTAAAAGATATCAGATTAATTGATTAGTGCTCTGTGCTCCTCTATCAACCAGAACTAGTAAGAAGGACAGTGCCTGATGCCTAATTAAATTATATCAAAAGTAAATAAATGGCCAAGATTATATCAAAAATAAATAAATGGCTACGGAGGCAACGAACGAATTCGTATCCTCTGCATTAACTCAAAAGAGAATCTTTTGAGTTAATGTATATTGACCATCTGATTTATTTTAAGATTCGTGCAGACTAAATCTGCACTAATATTTAAGACCCCCTCTTTATCATAAGCAGAGTTGAATTGACTCCGTTTAAAATCAAACGGTTGAAATTCATTAACTCAAAATATTCTTTTTTGAGTTAATGCAGAGAATATGCACTCGCAACGAACCCATCCTCGGAATCTTTTTGAATGCCACCAACAAATATAAACTGGCAATTAATGCAGCAGAGACCTAATTATTCTGCATCCTAAATTGCATTTAATTAGATGCATCCCTTAATTTATAATTTAAAAGTGTGGTTGGATCATTGACATTGGTGGACCACATATCCGCATCCGATACACATCCAATATGGGTATGGGACTCAATTGAAAGTATCAAGTAACATAGTTAATGGTTTATTAAGAATTTTTTTAAATACATGCACAATAATTTCATAAACAAAACAGGTCTTAGCACGGATATATTTTATTATCAGAAATAGTATTATTTTTTATAATGATATCAATATCCATTTTGACTTTCAATATATACTAGAAGTTCACTCTAAAAAATGAATTTTTTAGTTTGTAATTTTATCTTTGTTTCTTGTAAGAGAAATTAATGCACCTTACGGAGAGTCAAGACATTCAAATTATGCAAATTAAATGTCAATAAATACCAATCATATAAATTTTTTTATGTTGTGAATAATAATCAATTTTATATATCTATAGTATCTAGTTTTAAAATATATATATAAAAAATCATATCTAATTATCATGGCTTCAAATCAAACCGGGGTTGAATATTGACCCCACAGTCCAAGTGTATCTGCCCCTCCCTTGGCCAATCAGAGTTTTTTGTTTACAAAAATTCTTTAAAAAAAAAGGTAAGCGGAATCGATTGATTAAGGTCTAATTTTGATTCCATAGAAAGAAACCGAATGAACGATTGGGGCTCCTTCAGTGAGCCGCACAATGCCACATATCACACAGAAGATTACACAATATTTTGGCTAGCTCCTAGAAGAACTTTATCAAAATATTAAGGGTGGTGCTATTTTGAGAGTATAATTTTGAGAGTTGAGATAAATTTTCATTTCTAAAGTTCAGCTCATATCTTGTACAATACGTGCACAACACAACAAAAAAAAAATTATACATTTTCAGCTCATCTCTAGAGAGAGAGAGGGGCTAATATCAAAACGTTTGCACCACGCCTCGTGCAAATAAGTTATTTTATGATTTTTAAAGTTCAAATGATCGATCCGAACTGTTAAATGTGATCTCCATATTAAAATGTGATTGGATACAAAATTTTATATTTTTTTTGAAATTGTTTTACTATTTATTAAGCCATTTTGAAAATCGCTGATCCAACGGTGGTTTAACCAAACAATAAAATCAGAAGCTACAGTTGGATCAGCGATTTTCAAAGTGGCTTAGTAAATAATAAAAAAATTCCAAAAAATGTAAAATTTGGTCTCCAAGCACATTTTAATATGGAGAATACATCTAACGATTTGGATCGATCATTTAGACTTTAAAAATTAGAAAATGACTTGATTGCATGGGAGACGTGGTGCAAATGTTTTGATATTAGCCACACTCTCTCTCTATATACATTATAGATAAAAATACACCTTGAAAGGAAATAATTAATGCACCTCAGAAGGAGTAAACTTTTTGGAAATAATTTACAGTACAAAAAAAAAATGTACAATAAGAATTTAATAACATGATCGGTCATTTTTGTGGTTGTATGTCTATATAAAGGTCTTTCAAAAATTATATTGATTCTTTATCTAATAAAGAATCGTGATGCTAACGGTTACTAAACTTTATTTTAAATTTTCAACGTGCTATATTTATGTAAGAGCAATTGTTATTTTACATTTATTTTTTATTTTTTTACTATTTATTAAGATGAGTAAAAAAAATTCAATGATATAAAAACAATGTTTTGTAAAATACTTAATATATAGTAAAAAAAAATATAAAATTTGATCTGCAAGTATATTTTAATATATCCATCATGTTGAACAGTTTAAATAAACTGTTTAGACTTTGAAAACTTTAAAAATATAAAGTGTAATCGGATGTCACCAAAAATAACGCAAGTAGATCCCTTCTTTAGTAATATATATGTAGAATTTTTTTTTAATTTTCATTATGTGCATGGATTTTATTTGAGCTCATTAGTCATTACATATATCTTTTTCTCGGATAAAATATTGACAAAATGGCTTAATAGTTAAATTAGATGTGAGATATTCTGTGGCAAAAACGGAATGGAGGAGTCGAATCTATGATATCACAATTCATCTTACCGCAACCCGCAATCAATCAATTTCCCTTTTTTTTTTTAATGAATTTTTAAAATTAAAAAAACAGCTGGCCTTATTCTGTTTGTCTGTTAGTGACCCAGTAAATCTTAATTAAAAGCGAGAGGATGCACGATTACTCCGTACTGCAACTTGAGCTCATACATATAGACAAGTTTGATGGCGGCTCCTGTAGCGACACAATTTTCATATTGACCTGGTAAGTGGTAACCATGAGTCGCTACAGGACTTCTAGTGGAATAAGAGGAAATCCGTGCAGTGCAGCCGTCAGATCAAAAGCTGTGGGACACGGTCTGGCGCACTGATCATCAGTGATACGAGCATTAATAGGGCTGCTAATAAGTCGAGCCGACTGGCGAATTAATGAATTAAGCGGCTTAATATTTTATAATGAATCTGATTCAAAATTGAAAAAGTTTAAACTCGATTTGGCTCGATTTTTAAAGAAAAAACTCACCTCAACTCAGTTTATGTAAATACTTGGCTCGACTCAACTCGACTTGTGCGTTGACTCATATTTTTACTTATTTTGCTAGGTTACTGCTTTCCCTATGCATATCCAGTACCGATGCGTCATTTTTTTCGGGGCGATTTTCCTTTCGTTCTTCATCGGTTTTTCAAATTTGTTTAGTTCATGGTTGATTTCAATATGTAAATTCTTACCCGTGGAATCTAGATATTATAAATCATGAACTTGCAAGTTGCAAAGATAATAATTGAATTGTTGTTTGGGCCAATTTAAAGGTGCCATGAAAGAAAATACACACTGCGATCTGTGTCATATCAAATATTATGTCACAGTAATATAAGTTCATTTTATAAAGAGAGCCAAAAGGTCGAAATATTTATCAAAATTATATATATAAAAGTAATAAGCCTACTAATTTTTAATTAAATAATAAAACCTGATTAACACCTAGATTCGCCTTCCTGACATGAATCATATGATAAATCACAGCATGCATAAATTAATAAAACTTTTATTGTTTGTTTATGCATTTTTCAATTTTCAAATTTCATAATTTTTCAAATATTTTTGTTTATAACTCGGTAGCCTCTACTAATATTTTAAGAAAAAAAATTGTTTGTATATTTTCGATACGTCAAAATAGAAAATAAAAACAGATCCACTAGAAAAATATGTGGTAATTTTTACTAATTATTATACGAGTCAAGCTTAAGCATCAAGCCACCGAAAGATCTAGAATAAGACATGTGAAGAATATGTATCTGTAGTAGGACAGTAGACGGATGTACTGAGTGCATGAGGAAAATAAGTAAAAATATGAGTCAGCTCACGAGCTCGTGAGCTGAGTCGAGTCGAGCCGAGTCAAGTGTTTATATGAGCCGAGCCGAGTTGAGTTTTTTTCTTTCAAAAGTGGGCCGAGTTAGAGCCGAATTATTTTGCTTCTCTCATTGAGCCGAACCTTAGTCATTAGCAGCCCTACCATCATGTAGGTGGCGTGCGTAGCACAAAAAAAAATTTGCAATACCATGAAATCTCTTATCGCATGTGTCGAATCTCTTATGTCCTATTCGGCACAATAAAATGAAAGTTACTGTTCACATGGGAAGAAAAGAATTTACTCAGACTGAATTTTTTTTTTTCATATAAACAATAATTTTCAGTTCAAAATTTTTAATTCTTATTCCCAACGAAGCTGTCGAACAAGGCGTAAATAAATAAAAAGTGGGAATGGGTGAAATTTTTGTTTACCGGAATAATTTTTTCTTGACCCGTTCGGTTGGTATTTTATTTGTCGTTCATTCCCATTTTTTTTTTTCAAATAAATTCTCATCCTATATAAAATGATGGGAAAAAGCACAATGAAGTCGGATTGGATTTTTTTTTTCTCACAGTGCATGTCTTTCTCCTATTATTAATTCTTAAGTCACATTTATTTGTATAACATTTAATATTTTTTGTACAATTTTTTGCACATTTTTTACATCATTTAATTATTTTTTGTACAACACTTAATTATTTTTGTTCATTTTTTACAATATTTAATTATCTTTTGTACATTTTTTTATTTTAAATTGGTGAGAAATTTAAATAGAAATACCTATTTTTAAAATAAATCAAAATTTCTCACAACTAATTATGCAGTGCAACCAAATACTAATTTCAAAACATTCTCATAAATATCAATTCCATGGAGTACATATAGTTTTTAATTTTTTGAAAGTGAGTTTTCATCCTGTGAAATTTCATTCCATTTAATCACGTGACAATCGAACAAGTATATGAATGTATATAGTATATACGAATGTAACAATATTGTAAATTAAGTGTTCCACTGACAGGATGAATGCAACCTAGCTTGTAAATAAGCAGGCAATGAGGTTGTAAATACTTTTTATTATCAAATGAAATTGTCAGTGGGTTAAAGCCCTCTTACCTTAAATAAAAGGAATTTCATGTACCCCCCTAAAAATCTTTAATATTATGTATTTGTCCAACAAAAGTTTATAATATCATATTTCCCTCTCAAAATTGCAAAAACTCACAAATTTACTCATTTCATCAATTAAATACATTGATATTTTTAAAATAATTAATTAATAGTATTTTAGAGTGTAAAATTTACTTCAAATCCATTATACCCTTGCTTTCATATCCTTTCTTTTTTATTTTTTCTTTCCATTTTGTCCATCAAACGCTCCATCCAAAATTTCTTCTCTGCAGCTCAATGAAGAATCAATCAACCAAGACATGTTAATTCTAATAAGGATACTGGTCTTTGAGATTAAATTAATGAAAAATTTGACTGATATATATTGAAGTTGGAAATACGTAGTATTGAATATTTGAGGGGGATAAATGAAATCCCCCCTAAAAAAATCAGATTAAGTTTACACGATTGAAAACTAGGCAAAGAATACTGTAAGAGATTTATTATATCTCTAATTTGGTATTATGTAACTTTTAGTGAAGAGTAGCTAACAACAGCTAAAAAATTGAATTATAAATTACTTATTTGAGAAACGAATTAATGATGCATTATTTAAGTAGACACAAGTTTAGTCCCACAAAAATATTATGAAAAAAATAAATATCAAAATTAACAATTAAAAAAAAAAAACTCTATAGCTAAAACCTAATAAATAGGTGCAAACATATGGATATGGATCTGGATATCGGATCCGTATCCATCTAATATTTGATCTGTATCCATATTCAGAAAAAAAAAAAAAAAAAAAGATATGGATATGATTTCACCACTATCCAATCCATTTTCAACCCTATCTCTCATCCATGATTCATGAGATCAGCTCGATCCAATCCTCAAAAGATGCATATGATTTTAAAATGGATGGATCCGTGAATGTTGGCAGCTGATACCAATCCTTATCTAACATCTAGTAAAAAATTTCCTATTTAGTGTTATGCCAACTTAAAAAATTGAAGTTATAAAATAATTAAATCAAAAGTAAAATGATGTCAGTATCTCCTCAAAGGAAATCAAAGCGAACAAGACATTAATTGTAAATTAACGGAGAAAAGAACGGTGAAATGGAAGGTGTAAATCGTTCTCAAAGCACTCAGGCGGGACTTGGAGAAGTAATGAACGACACGCAAAGAGGGTTGATACAGCCAGCTATCTCGACATGTTGATCCAAGATTGATCAGGATCGAATGCTCAAATTCTCATAGAAGAGATGAAGGGTTGTTTTTCTAGATCTATGACTACATTGGATTCTTCAAATATCTCCCGCTAGTTCTCAGAACATCAACATCCAATCAAATCCTACAAGAAGTAGGCCAAGGTTATACATGCTCCTCAAAAGAACTATTCATTATATTTTGCAGTTTTATACTTCTATAAAAGTTCCTCCATTTTGGTTCTCGTACACAAAGGAGTTCATATTTGATCATTCTTTGTCAGATCTATGCAGAGAAATTTTATATTGTAGGATACTGGGTTTACGTAGATTGTCCTCTTTGAGTGCTTCATTGATTTTTTTTTTTTCTCTTTATTATTTCACATCCTCTTTTTTTGGATGTTCAAACACCAAAGAAAAGTGACCACATTTTGTTTATTTTGGTTTTTTGGAGATTAAAATAATTAGGTGTTCAATTACAGGGTTGGGGCTGTTTCACCAGAAAAATTACTTCTAGAAAACCCGGATGATTGTCATGCTTGGAGGATATTTTGGCAGAGGGAAACTAAAAATTCAAAATATCCAAGGTACGTACAAGGCTTATTCCGAGTTTTGTGACTACGATGTTTTTATCATTCATTTAGCTAAAGAAAGTCCCACAGATAGTGTCCATTTGTGAACTTCCACATGACATTATGATTCAAAATATGCCCTAACTGGTACGACTTATGTACCAGTATCCAACCGGAAATGGTACTGGTACAAACTATGTAAAAGTTACGATGAATTGCAAACAGATAAAGTGATAGGGGCTATTCAAGTAGGGGTCTCAATGGGTACGATATATAGGTAGGGTGGAATCATTTGTTGGAACTTGAGTTCTAAAAACTCAAAATTATTAAAATCACTGTTTGTAATATTAATTAGCTTGAGGGGCTAAACTGAATAATCTCATATTTATTTCATAGAAATAACTGGAGTACAATAAAGTCAATGAATTATGTTCTCCTGATTGATATCGGAAAATGAAAATATTTAATTTAATAATTAATATTAAAGCGTTACAGAGAGCCATCTACGTATCTAATTAATCTCTCTATTAATCTCTTCTTAAGACAATTAATCAACGCATAAGTTGCTAATGTTTTGAATATTATAAATTGTACATCCTTCTCTGTTGAAAGGCATCCGAGAAAAAACCAAATATGTTTCTTTGATTAGCTCCCACAGAAAATCTCATTTGATTAATCCTCCATTTATATTTTATCCCAATTATTCAAATTCTGATCTATGCTGGATATTACGGAGTTATCGTCAGTTGCTTCCATGGTGTGTCTAAGGAGCAACAACCCCGGATTATCTTGGTTGCGGTTCCATCTTGCACGATGAGACGGAATACGTTTAAGAAAAGTGTTTCGTACACGATCCGGGTAACTCTATTTCAATTTGATTTATTTTAATTAATTCTAACTATCCGAATATTCTGAAAATTTATACCAACACCATTTTCATACCTCTACCCATTAAGAATTGACCTTACCCATATCCATTAAGAATTTGTCTTATCCTACCCTATCCATATCCGTTAAGATTAACAGATAATGAAACGGTAGTGGATGAATAACAAATAATACAAATATAATAGTTTTATTATTTTTGCAAATAAACCATCAAAACTTATCATGTCATACATATACAATCACAATTACTAATATAAAGTTAAAACATAAATATGAAATTAATTCCAAGTAATAATTTTTTATTAAGCAAAAAAATAAAAATCACAAATATCTCTTCTAACAAATTCAATTCCTTAACTAAATAATAATTTATTTTATATAATTACCTGTTATACAATGGGAACAAAATAACCTTTACCCGTACACATACCCGTTTATCTAACAAAAAAAAATCCTTACACATAATCATACCCAATAAATTAACAGAAAAAAAAAAATCTTACTCATACCTATCCCATCGAATATGATATGGATAGGGTAAACGAGTAAGCGGGTGTCATTGACACCCCATATTCAAGTCAATTAACTACCATCTGTAGTAAGATAGAAAAGCTATATATCAGAAGTAAATCTTTGAGTTTGCAGTTTCTTACACTCTAGTTTAGACCATGGAACTGTATAGCTGAATTTCTAACCTTGATTGGACATGTGACGTTCACACACATTTTGAAATCTACCTTTGGATGTTAGTTTCAATAAATAAAATAAGCTCTCCGTGGATGTTAAATGGTCATGAAATGCAAGTCAAGAATTTTAAGTGATCATCATATATATAATCTCTAAATCTAAACATATATATGTACTTATTAGATTAAGCCTGACAATAGTATTCAGCAACCATGGCTTAAAGCTCCTTAGTGCTCCTTAGTACTCCTTAGTGCTCTAAGGAGTCTTAAGCTCATCGAATGGGTGCTCCTTTATCAAGTTTAAAATTATTTTTTTAGTGCTCCTTTTGTCTATTTTTTTTTAAGCTTGTCCAAAATTTTAAGTCATAGTTCTCTATGACTTAAGTAATTTGTCAAGCTTAAGACATTTTTAAGAAAGCAATTCTTCAACTTTATTACCGAACAAGTGCTTCTTAGTACAGCTTAAATTTTAAGCCTGTGACTTTTACCGACGAGACCCACCAACAACTGACCAAACTATTAAATAGTCTGACCGAAAGCGCCATACTCATTTTATGTTAATTCAAACAATCGTATCAGATCAAAACACCGTAAAACCCTCACCAATCATGCAGCTTGACACTTCGGAATCCAACAAACAGAAATTATGTATTGGGATAGTCTTAGCAGGGAAGTTCGAATATTATGAAATGATATACCCCCAAAATAAAGGCAATTGGAAAAATTAAAGGAGAAGAACAAGGGTTAGTGGAAATGTAGGATACCGATGCAGTGAAGACAGAAATAATAGAAATTAATTTTTTTTTTGTTTTTTTTTTTTGAAATACTTGGTAGAAGCTACAAAGAATGCTATCATAAAATTTAATTAAATGGCCACATTCAAAAAGATGCACCAAGCTTTTCTACCCATAACATAAACCCTTGCAACAACATCTCATGTTCCCCCATGAATTTTAAACTTTAAACCCCATGTATACCATTACCCTTACTACATTTGAGCCATAAATCTGATTGTCCTTTGATTCGAAATGCTAGAAGTCTACTAGGAATCATCTTGCCTCATACTATGGAGAGTATACCAACGTAAAAAAATTAGAAGAATGACCTAGCAATTAAAATGGTCATTATATTTTGTCAATAAGGGTGGTATAGTTTCCCAAATAAAACTAGTGATTATACGATTGTAAAATAAGATGGAAAGCTTTCATCTGATGTTAATTAACTTAATTTGCCGAGTTCTTCTGCCAAATTGTGTATCATGAGTTGATGGCACTATTTACTAAATGCAAGGCAGAAAGCTCCAAATCATATTTCATTTCCTGTTCTTATGGGTGCTTTATCATTTTATAAAGTTGGAAAATTAAGGTTCTCTATAATTTTAATTATGACTCCTAATATACTTATTGTTTCAACAGTTAACGCTTCATTTATATACACTTCCTGCTCTTAGATATGTACATGCACCACCAAGATATCTGGAAACAGATACTTTTAAAGCAACTCAAGTAAAATACAATTTTGCTATTGTAGGCTCTACTATGAGTGTGCTCATGACAAAGATGAATTAAATTGCTGTGTAACAAAAACAGTGCTGCTCGTGGAAGAAGATCCATCCATGTATGAGATAGGTTACAGTGGTGAACACACATGCATGCAATTATCAAACGAACAAGAATATTAAAATTCCTTAATATCAATTCCAGTTGCAAAAGTTCATATGCTTCTAGGACAAAAAGAGAAGAAAATGAACTCGGGAGATTGCTTCTATTTAGCAGCGCATAATTTCTATTAAGCTTTTGTAGCTTCATGTACGTTGCATCCTTTTTAGGATGCCTAATTAATGTAACGCTTTAATTTCTTTGATTCTTTCTTTCTTTTTATGGTCTTTAAACTGAGTCCAGCTAGTATAACATTGGTGTCATATAACACTAATTTTAAAATTAATTAAATAGACTTCAAACAATTAATTCAAACTATTCAAATCAATTTACTTTATGATGAGTAATGTGTTTACATGTAATTTTTTTATATTTTCGAGTTAATTTAATATCAAATCAAGCGGTACAAATGTTTAAAAATGAATGTATCAAATTAACTTAAAAACTAACTCATTTAACCGCTTGATTTGATACTAGATAAATTCAAAGGTTTATAACTTTGCATATAAATGCACAACTAATGATGTAAATTGGTTTGAACGGTTTGGATTCACCATTCGAAATTAATTCAATAAATTTTGGAGTTGGTGTTATATAAAACTAAATGACACTGGTGTTATATTAGCCATACTCCTTTAAACTATTTATTTGATTAAATAAAAAATTTCAGTTGACCACAGCACAAAGCATGAATTCATTTCAGTTGACCACAGCACAAAGCATGAATTCAGGAGACCACAGCACAAAGCATGAATTCAGGAGGCCACAACAAAAAGTATGAATTCAGGAGAACTTTACTGACTCTTTCCATACATGCATGCGCGCACTTGTTAACATGCAATTGTAAATTACACACAAGTAATCATAAATAAAGACAAAAGAATGATCCAGTAACAAGATCACCTCTTAACACGGTAGCAATAAACATCATCAGTGACCCCAATTTTAGTCATTACGGGTAGTAGTTGAGGATATTCAGAAGAAACAATAATGTGAAAAGATGGAGAGCAAAGACTTCAACATATGCTTTCAGATTTTAAAAACAGCTTTCTTTGAAGAAAATTTCATGGGGTTCACATGCTAAGGTCTCCATACTATATATAATTCTTATTCTGACAGAGATTTACGGACTTTCAAGTTTGAACATACGACCTTCTATACGGAAGTCATTGAAAACAAATATTTATTTGTGAAGTTTATCAAGCAGGTCTTTTCCTAAAACCAAATTTATCTATTACATCATTGGAAATAATCTTCAAATTTGTTCTTCTGTGTCGTTCGCTAATGTGATTCAGTATTTTTATTTTCAACGTCTTCTGGAAGTTCCATGTAATTAGGTTAGATCACCCAATTTAATCATGGAATGATGTTGGTAGTATACAACTTTATATAATCTACACTGATAGATTATTTCTCAAATATTAGAAGTCACAACTCCTTTCCAGTTTTTTGTTTTTTTTCCCATGTATAAGTTCTTAATGAGAACTCTCTTCTTGTTACAAGAATAATGTGAAAAACAATTAACACTGAGTAGAACTAGGGTGTTCTTAAGTTCACCAATTTTTTTGTGAACGCAAGTCTAAAACTCATTAGATCGACCTTAAAAGATGAATCCTAACCATTGCAAAACGTCTACTTTATAAGTGATGCGTCTACCTGTAAACAATTTAAATTTTAAAACTAATTTTGCATAGAACTAAATAGTCAAAAAACATTAAAAAAATGAATGCATTAAAATTAATTTATTAACATTCTAATTTTGACCGCTTGACTTTATACTAAATTAATTCAAAAGTTTAAAATTTGCACATGTAGACACATCATTTATAAGGTAGACGGATTTCAACAGTTCGAATTTGTTATTTAAAAATGATCCGATGAGTTTTAGACTTGAGTTCACCAAAAGACTTGGTGAACTTACGAACACCCTAGTTCTACTCAACAACATGCCAACATTCACCTTTTGCTATTATGATGTCTTCATAATGAAATCCTATGATTTTCTCATTTTGAATCGAATAATATAATATATTTGAAATTTGATATATATTGGATTAAATCTAAATTAAGCCCAAATAATACTGCAGAAATGCGCTAATATGCAAATTGTTTTAATTAGAAGGCAGGAAGAATTTTCAAATCACCGTTAATTATATGTCCGTGCATGCTGCTCCAAATCATTCTACAGAGATCACTATTTCCATGCGTACGTGTTAGCCTAAATTGCTTTTTGTTGTGTGGCTTATCTTCTTAATATTCTTCTTTACTATACTTTATTTTTTTTTATTAATTAAGCTACTTGTAGAATTATTTCATGCGTGTCATTTTTTGGTCAAATAATTTTACGGACCGGGCGTCTAGCCCCAATAATAAAAAAAATAGTTTTAAAAAAAGGACTTTAAAACCACTTGGACTAATGCAGCAGGGGTGAAAATGGTATGAATGATATTCGATTCGTATTTGATCTGTATTTGAAAATTTAGATATAGATATTTAATATTCAAATATCCGTGTTGATAAGAATGTTAATATGATTTTATGTTTCAATTATCCGTATATTTTAATATATATTATAAAAAATTTGTGCTATTCACCATTATAATTATATAAATATTATAAATTTTAATATTTTTAATATTATTTTACTAATATCTGATCTAATCCGATATATGTATTCATCTAATATATATGATAGCCACTCCATATCTGTATCGAAAAATAAAATAAAATGTAGATATAGGTTTACCACTATCCGCTCCATATCTGATCCGTTTTTACACCTACTATCTGGTCATGAAGCAATGGATTGGAGCGAGGAGCGGATAACCCGCCACACGGACTTCACAAGCATAATCCACAAAATATTTAGTACAAGCAGTTCTAAAATTTTCACTAACGTTTGCTATAAATTAACAAAAATCATAGATAGCCCACGTGATTGATACTTCATTTCGACTTTTGAGTAAGCAAGTGAAATCAGCTGATGTTAGCAACATGACGTCATAGGTCCTACGTCACTTAGCACTTGTTGATATGTTCTGAATTTTACTTTTTATATGTTAATTATATACGCACTTATCAATTAGTTTATTACTTTTTTTTGAGAAAAATTAGTTTATTACTTGATAGGTGTCTCTTTAGCTGTCCAGCAGACAGGGTTGATTGTTGAGATGCCCAAGAGCCAGGTGGTTTCGTCATGATCGTCTGAATTATCAATGGGAATGGGTGTGAATATAAAAAAAAGTGAAAATTTAAATTGTTTTTTTACTGTTTTTGTGAGAAAAAAAATATTTAGTTGAATTGAAGTTTTTTTCTTTAATAAAAACAATAACGTGGCTAAACAAGACCAAGAGTTATTAAAATTAGATGAGGAGAGTTCAAATATATAATAAAACAAAAGGGATGTTATAACTATACCTCCCAAAATTTCCACAAATTAACGGCAAATTGCCGTTAATTAATTTGAAAGGATGTTATATCTATATATATACCTCCCATAAATTATTTTAATGTGAAATATTAATTAGATGACGTGAGGAAAGAATTCATGATACTTACAATGTTTGCTGAGTTTAAAAAAAAATAAAAAATAATATGCGTTGTATGTTTGATGATTGTTGAGTAAGTAAACCAGCATGCTGTCAAATATATATGTTTATGAATATTTAAGTTATAAATATATATGATTCTCACAAGAATTACCACAGTTGGCACTTGACAGTTTATATATCTTGTAAAATAAATTATAATTTGTTGCTTATTTTTTTTAAAATAATATTGTATATAAGAAAGCCTCAACTGAAACTACTGATAACCAGTACTGTTTTTAGTACTTGGTAGTCTATATTTTCATCTGAATCCGCTTATGAACATATGAGCTTCCAAAAATTAATTAAGTATACTTTTGGATTGGTCAACAAATTAAATATAATTTAGGGGAATAAAATTGTGGGACAAAAGTATTAATATGAAAAGTACAAGAATAAAATTTAATTAATTTGTTTGAGCAATTCAATTTAATTTTAATAATATTAATGCGAAGATAGTTCAATTTGTTTAAGCTATTGAATTTGTAGTTTTGCTTAGCAAATTATATAATGCTTATTCAATACGTCCTTTAACTTTTGAGGAACTTCTAGATTCAAAGTCTAATAAATTAAATAGTGATATTATTATGAAGAGGTTGGATAATATACAAGTACTGGGATAAAGTACATCGTTCTAGCGTTTTATCTTTTTTTATATTTTAAAATTCAAATAGTCAATCTGAAGTGCTTAATATGTTATTTAAATAATAAATCAGATCTTTTAAATTTGAAAACCTTATTAGATAACTCTGTAAATTACTAATTTCAAGTCTGAAACCTAACAACTAATATGTAAATTGGAAAGGTCTTAAGAGTCGAAGTAGAAGGCAAGAGAGATGCGCGAGTAGGTGGCACCGTGGTCAGAGCAGCAACTGGGACGGTGCCAAGAGAAGAGGAGATCTAATTGGATAAAATATTGAATTCAGAAAACAGAGGAAAGAGAGATCGGGAATTTAAAAAAAAAAAAAAAAAAAAAAAAAACGGAGAGAGAAGGAGAAATTTATATAAAATAGAGAAAACAATTAAGAGTTGTTAAAAGAAAGATGAGATATTTTAAGAAAATTTTGGAGAAAGAGAGAGAGAGGATAATATATTTTTCTCATTTATTAAACATAGAGCTATTCCATTTGCACTTGCATAAGCCTGCACGAGTATCCATGAGACATGGTGCACGTTCTTACTGGATGAATTAAATTAACTATATATATCTTTTAAATTAATTAGTTGTAGCCAGTTAAGAGGTGCATTAGTTAATTGATGGTCACTAAGCAGATCCGTGGATTTAGTTCTGAATATTATTTTTCTAAAAAAGATATAGTGTTCTAAAATAGTGTTGCTAAAGCTCTTTTGGACCATAAAAGCTATAACGTTATTGTCAGTTAAAATAGTGTTGCTATAGCATTTTTTGACCATAAAAGTTATAGCATTATTGATACGCTATAGCTGTGGTATATAAGTATAGCGTCATTTTTTTAATTGTTCCGCTATGACACAATAAACACTATTTAAAACCTTTGATAAAAAATGCCTTAATATTGTTTTTAGTTTATTTTGTTTAGTATTAATATGTACTGTCTCCTTGAATGAAATTTCTAAATCTCTATTCACCATAGACTATAACATCAATGGTAAAAAATATTACCGTACTGTGCTTTTTTTATGTTTTATATATTATTGTGTGATCTTTGATCTTAAACATTTATAAATATAAAGAGTTCTCAATATTATCATGATAATAATTAGTTGGTGCAGGTTTCATCTTATATATATCTACCACCAAATTATGTATAACAAAAAACCGGATGAGGAGGATTCAAATATCTTCTTTTTTTGTGTCTCCATCACATCTCCACTTTTAAATTTTTCAGTAATAAAATTTCAATTTTTTATGATAAAATAAATTATTAGATGTAATCTATATTATTAATTTGTTCTACATGCACATAAAAAGACCACATATTGATTTTGGTTTTATATGAATTAATAAATTAAAAAATTAACACTCAAATTTTATCCACATCGATCAGTGCATTTTTACAAGCTCTTGATATTAATAAAAATAAAATTGAAATATCGTAATATCATACATATACATAGAAAAAATGATACATATTATATCTAATGATTTTATTTTGAGAGTAAGCTTAAATTTTAAATTATTATCATAGTTTTAAAAATAAAAGAATAATGGAGGCACAAAGATAGAGTGCCATTCAACCCTGGCCTCCTCAAACCGGATATATTATATTAATTAATAATCCTTACGCTAAATTTACTCTATGGGCAAATGTGATTAACGCATATGCGCCAGTGCTTGAGAAATATTAGTCAAAGAAATAGGATATATATATATATATATACTGAACCACTCAGTTATACGCATCACTATGATAATTGATACTTATATATTAAAGGTGCAGAGCTAGGGGTACACATGGTATATGTGCCTAATCTCTTGTACTGCCGGAAAGAGGAGCAAATAAAAATTTAATATACTGAAATAATGAACGACCTTCGCAAAAAATAAGGACAGTAAGGAAAAATGGTGTCAAAAATCGGAAGGTGCAATATATTTGGAAAAATAGTGAGCTTGGTTTCCCTTTATAACCAGTCTCCAGTCCCTGACATCTATAAAATATTATTGGACAATTCTCTTTCCATTTTTCCCATTGAATAAACTTTGAAAGATTTTTTTAATAACAATGATTTTTCATTGTCATGCTTGCATATATATGACGTATAAAGCTGGATCTAAGATCTACAACAACAAAGCTGTATTAATTTGTATATCTCCATAAAATACAATACTTGTCATGGTCAAGCAATCCTATTTAAATGTTCAATATAATTTTAACTTGTTTCAAATCTGTAATCCTCACATGCCACTAAATAAAAGAATAATTATTCAGTATCCGTGCTACAGTACCCGCACTGTACCTGTGCTGCAGTACTCGCACTTAGAGAAATAATATATTATGGTCCTCACTAATTATATTGTGTCTACTAATTATTATTCTAAAAAGACATTATATAGTTTCAACTAATTATTATTCTAAAATCTCAGTAGCACTCTTTCTCTATAGTCCCACTAATTATATGGCCATCTTTCAAAGTCCCAGCACTAATTTCATGTCAACATTTCTTTAACAAAAATAGTTGACCTCATAAAAATAAATATTTCATTGCATAGATATAAATACTTTCAATACTTAGATATTAATACTTTCAGTGTTATTTGTAAAAAATACTTAGATATTTATATCTTCGTAGATATAAATACTTAATTAGAAGATAAGATATTAACACTTAAAAAAGTAAGATATTAATACTTTCAGTCTCTCGTCAACCTTCCTCTAACAAATATAATTGGCCTCATAAGTATAAATATTTCAGTGTATAAGTATAAATACTTTCAATAATTAGATATTAATACTTTCAGTGTCATATGTAAAAAATATTTGCAAGTGTAGGTATTAATACTTATATGGCTAGGTATAAACACTTGCGTGACAACGAGCTTGAAAGACAAAGTACGTTATCATAGATCTCATTTGAAAAAGAAAATTGTATAGATATTAATAATTTAGAAAAAAAATTCAAATTGTGGAGTTTTTGTTGTCCATGTAGGAAGATATATTTATGCATTTAATTTTCAGTGGTTCCGGGGTACTGTAGCGTGGGTACAGGATGGGTACTGTAGCACGGGTACTATATCGCAAGTATTGTTATCTTCGCACTTTAAGAATCCACCCAATAAATAATTGTTCACATCATAAGTATAAATATTTCTGTACATAGGTATAAATAGTTCTGTTCATAGGTATTAATATTTTAGGAAAAAAATTCGAATTGTGCAGTTTTTGCAATTCCCACAAAAAGTTATATTTTTATATTTAATTTTTGGTGGTCCCCTATGAATACAGTATGAGTACTGTAGCACAAGTACTATTATCAACTCCCTAGATAAAAAATTACTTCTCATATCACATCATGATAATTGACATGATAATTGAGTAAATTAGTGAATTCAATTTACTATATATGTGTCTCGATCGAGAAACGTGAGGGTATTTAATAAATAATTAATATGTCAACTGCAAGACTACCAGTTACGTCTGAGCTGTAATTAAAATAAACTGATCATACCTTTCATACTGTGTATTTCTTGTAGATAACATGTGGTTATAAATGAATATTTTTCATTTTTCATTTTTCATTTAAATAATACTTCGTAACTGTTACACGAACGAGTCGTAATAATTAACAACATAACATCTTCTATTAGAAACTACAAGACTATACAACTATTGTGATGGTAAAAAATAACTATTCTCGAAGATATACCAACATAAATTACTATTTTTGAGTATATCAGTATTACCGATAAGAGTATCCATGAAGATATCATCAATAAAAAAATGTTTTTACTCTCACAGATAGTGGCAGATTTTTGTAGTGCCTAATTATCAATAAGTACATTCCAACACAACTAATTATGTCCTACCAAGTATAGAATATATTTTCAAAATAGCTATTCTATTTTAAATTCAAAAACTTCATCAATATGGTATTCTATTGATCTTTGGGTAACCAACAGTCTTAGAACATTTTAAATGATTTGAACAACTCAACATGATATCCACGTTAAAATATGATTGGAGACCAAATTTTATATTTTCTAGAAACTTTTTACTATTTTTTAAGATAAATACAAAATTATTATTTTTAGATGGTCTACAATTTTCTGAAAAACAGTTGTTTTAAACCTATTTTAAAAAATATTAAAAAAATCCAGCAAATACAAAATTTGGTCTCTAATCATATTTTAATGTGGATATTCTATTGAGCAGTTCAGCTCATATGTTTGAACTTTGAAATTAAACATAAAAATATTGGAGTATAATTGAGACATGAAGCAATGAAACATTTGAGCCCTTCTCAAATATATGCATACACACACAAACATTGTAAATAAGCAAATATATTTGCCAAATCAACAACTTTTGGTGACTTGAAGGATCACAGACTCTCTTAATAAATGTAAATTTCCACTCCACATTGCTATTTACAGAATTCAGTCTAAAAAAATGTTACGTGTTTAAAATATATATCAGAGCTCAAAATGTTGGAAGAAAATCAGGGACTTGTTCTGCAACTCACCCAATGAATTCTCCAAAAGCAATTAATTAAGGGAGAGGATCACACATTATCTTTTGCTGTTCATGATCTTTGAAATTTTTTAAGTTTTGGGTTTTGGTGCCTTAACTTTGGATTTAGAAGTACCAAAAAAAAAACTTGAAAAGAAAGCTACAAGGATGCTTATTGATTTTCATGTTCGAGCTACCTATTAAAAATAATGAAGAAGTCGAAGATTGATCTTAGTCGTTCATCATCAATCAAGCAATCTAGGATCAATTAAGAATAAGATATATGTTCTGTTGTTTAAGATATATGTTCTGTTGTTATTCTTAGAAATAAGTATAAAGTAGATGAATAGTATGTACCATAAATAGGAATAGTAACGTTGGTACAGCAACTGGTACATAATATAGCCGTTAGAAGTTGTAGTATAAATATAGAATAGGACTTGTGTAAAGTAAGAGATTTCAATACAATAAACATAAATACAATAAAAAAGATACTTCCTCAAAAATGCCTTTTCTCCTCAGATCATCATAAATTTCAACACTACCTAACAAGCTCTTTCATTATCAATGATATTAATAGAAAATAATTAAAAGGAAATAAAAAATAATACTTTGCCCAATCCTGATTTACAAATTACGATTCATATCTCCTAATCTAACAGAAGCAACCTGGAGGAAACTTCAAAGAGGAGCATTGAGCATCCGACGCCTCAAATAAGCTCTCAAAAATCTCCGAATCTTCTAATCCAGAAAACAAGGTGTCAAATTCATACATATCAATCCGTTGATCAGAGCTTGTGCTAAATTCTTTATCTGATATTTTAATTTTCAATTGGTCAGGCACAAGAGATCCGTCTGATAAGCAACTAGTTGAATCTGTTGATCGATGTGCATCCTCTGTACAGTTTGAACTTTCTGATACCGTGCTTATATATGCGACCACAGATTTCTCTTTCTTTCTTTTCTTGATACCATGTGCTTGAACAGTATTGTGTAACACAACAGGTGAAGGTTTTGCAGAGAAGTCTATTATGTGTTGAGAATTGATTGATTGGGAGTTGGAGAAGGAGATATTATTGGAATTTGATTTGCACCCATGATCATAGAAGTAGGTTACATTGTACATGGGTGGATCTGAGTAATCCTGCTGCTGCACTTGTTTTGTTGCCTTGCAATTGTATTCCCTGTTGTATGTGCATCTGTAGTAACACCTGCAAATGATGTTATCTAATAAAAATTAGGTTCGGATATTCTACAAATCAAATGTTTATGTCTTTTTTGCAAGCAAAGTAAAAAATCTTGGAAAATAATTTTCTGTAAATTATTAGTAGAACGTGACATTGGCTTTTCCAAAAAGAGTAATATTAAGGAAAGGACGATGTATGGGAAAAACAAATTCAGCAATTGGGCAACTTGATAATTTTTTGAAGTAAACCAATGTGTATGGTAGCAGCTACCTTCCCAGTAGGTAATAAATTTTGTTTCTTTGGAAAAAAAATTATATCTCGCTAGGGGGGGCATCCCTTATTAATCATTTCCTTATTCATTACATGACAAAAGACAAGTCCACTGTTTATATAATTAATTAATTAATCTGTACTGCAGTGCACAACTAGATTGGTCATGTACTAGATAGAATCATAGAACTAGGGGAGGTTGATACCTTATATTGGGGAAATGAACAATATAATAACCCAAGTGTCATGGAGGTAACTTATTATAATAGTATACTGTAGTGCACTTAAGTCCAACAATTTTGTTTTATTATATTTATTTTAACAAAATATCAGTATCGTCCTACTGTATTTCATAAATTAAATAATTGGATAATGGATTCACAATGAAAAATGCTATATTATCGCAATCAAATAACAGTACAGACTGATGGAGTTCCTAGCTATCTTGCAAAAATATCTTTTTCATCATCCATTATTAAGCATAACCTTCTCAATTTCAAATGTGGTTTCAAAGATAATTCATTAATTAACAATTATAGAACAAACTGTTTAAATAATGTCGTACAAATTTAAATAAAAAGAAAATATAAGTAATTACCTTGTAAACTGGTTGTTATTTATCTTTTTCTCGCCATATTTCCTCCATTGATAGCCGTCATGGTCGGGATGAGATGTGATAATTCCCCATGAAGTGCATCCTTTCCTATTTTAAAAATTAAAGAATAACTAATAAATAAACTGACATATAAGTTATCTTATTTATAGAGGTAACTAATTAATTCAGCATTCGTATCATTTTATTTTTTTTCTCTCTTTTTTTTCATTTTTTTATTTCATAATTATATCATGATATTTAGGAACTTAAAGGCATGTTGTCATTTAATTACTTTCTAAAGAAATAACCTTTAGGTATCGATCAACTCCATTGAAGAAATCTTAGTTTCATTTTATCTTACTTGGACAAAGAAAGCATACATGTTAATTTACTAATTTCTTTTTACTTTCTTAATTAATTTATTTCCCTAAAGGGATCTCAAAGTGGTTGATCTAATTTAAAAGTGGCTTCATTCAAAAATCAAATCTTAATTTCAACTTTTGTTCTTTTGTCCATATGATTTCCAATTTTTGTGCAACATTTTAAAAATTAATTAATACCTTCTTTGGTGCTGGCTGTGGCTGTGAGATGGATGATCATCAACCCTATCTCTCTTCTTTCTACCTCCAATTCCAACAACGCGTTGTTCTATCTCCGCCTCAGATTTGACTAAGATCTCACTGGACTTGCCAAGAATGGAGAGAGAAGAGTTTAAGGCCAAGATGTCTTCTTCAAATAGTAAGCCCCCGGTGAAATGATGGATATGCATCGGTGTCGCATGTTGCCTTAGCAAAGCCATGAACAACCTTTTTGAAGCTCTTTCAAGCAATCTGGTTTTGTCTCATAGAATTAGAACCACTTTGGAATGCCAAATTTTTAGATAAGAATATTGGATAAGTTGTTATATATAGTTAAGATATATGACCTGATGCTTTCAAAAGATGATATATATGTAATTTAGAGGAAGATGTCTCCTTGTGTTTTTATAGTTGAGATGTTTTAGATAACGTGAAAATCCAATGGACTCGGCACAAGATCGATCGACTTACATATTTCTTATTATTTAAGTTTGGTGATATTATTGTGGTATAATTTATTCATTGTATATTTTTCTAAGTGTCAAGTTGAGATTATAAAATGGTCAAGTGGCGCAATATATGGCGTAGTGCTGATAAAATAGATGTGAATCCTCTGATCAAGCGTTTACCTATATAATTAATTGGAAACAAAATAGCTGACATGTAAGTACCAATCAGTCATACTTGCTTGTAAATAAAAAAAAAATACACGTTAAATATGGTTCGTACTGTATTCCAAATTATTTTGAAATATGGATTGGAATCAGTTCCAATACATTTCAAACCCTATATATTAATAATTTAATGTAGATAATTTCTCTACTTTATGAATTTGAAATTTATGACTTCTCATATAAAAGTCATGTGTCTTTGTCACTAAATCATAAAACAAGTTCTTCATATTCCAGATTTTAAACAGTTTATAGGATTCAACTTTCAAAATCCAGTTCAAATTACCATTGTTAAATAAGGTCCGAACTCCACAGCTAATCTGAGGGAAAATATACTATTATTTACATCCATGATGAGAATTAAGTCATTCACTTTCAATTTGGATCATCTGATACGTACAACGAAACAACAAATATATAATAAGTATTTTTATTGTCACGGACTAGGGTGTTCCTAAGTTGACCAAGCTTTCTTTGTGAACTAAACTATAAAACCTATCGAATTGACTTCAAACAATAAATACATACCGTTGAAATCCTTTGATCTTACGAGTGATGCGTCTACATGCAAAAATTTTAAAATTTCAAATTCATTTTGTATAGAGTCAAGTGATCAAAATTAGAAAGTTTATGAATTAATTTTAAGACATTCATTTTTTGAATGATTTTTTATCACTTGACTCTATACAAAATTAATTTGAAATTTTAAAATTATTGCATGTAAACGTACCACTCGTAAGATAGAAAAAATTTAACGGTTTAAATTTATCGTTTGAAATCAATCTGATATATATTTAGAATTAAATTCACAAACGAATCTTGTGAACTTAGGAACTCCCTAGTTCTACTGGGCTAATTATATAATATATAATAATTAAGTATTTTTATTGACACGGGCTCGGATAAGGCACTAATACGTACAACAAAACAATAAATATATATTACTTTCTTGATCTTTTGTGACGCTACTAACACTACTTGATGTGTTGACCTGATTTAACGGAGGACACGTGGGGATAAAAAAAAAAAAGGGCTCGGAGCTTGTCCAAATGGCTTTGGACTGGATCTTGTTCGGAGCTTTTCTAGACCCTATGGTTATGGAATTCGTATCCTCTAAGATATCTCAAACTTTGCGTGACTTTATGGAAAATCCCAACCGTTTTAATATGTACTACACGAATCTCAAAGCACACATAATACTGACCCCTACATCACCCCCGAATAGGCACGGAACACGTTGGTCACGCAAAAGTTGAGATATCTCAGAGGATACGCACCATGGTTATCGAATTCGTATCCTCTGAGATATCTCAAACTTTGTGTGACCTTATGGAAAATCCCAACCGTTTAAATACGTTCTGCACGAATCTCAAAGCATACATAATACTGACCCCCTACATCACCCCCGAATAGGCACCGGACACGTCGGTCAAGCAAAAGTTGAGATATCTCAGAGGATATGCACTCATGGTTATGAGGCTCCGGATCCCCTAAAGTAAC
The DNA here is from genome assembly GCA_033356055.1 of Carex pumila. Classification (NCBI taxonomy): domain Eukaryota; kingdom Viridiplantae; phylum Streptophyta; class Magnoliopsida; order Poales; family Cyperaceae; genus Carex; species Carex pumila. The sequence continues at coordinate 530,373 of JARJHM010000030.1, forward strand.
CCAATTTTTGAGTTTTGGATCGAGACCGTCCAATTTGAATCCATTGTTCGAGATTACATCGGGATTCAGATTCATTGCTCGGGATATGTGCGCTCCACTTCGTATGGATTTTCACGAATTTGAATTGGATGATCTAGATTTAAAACCCAACTTTTGAGTTACTTCACTGGATTCAAACTCTGATTGAAATCTTATCAAGATTGAACTAACTATTTGTGATATAGGTTAACCCATCTCCATCAGGCAAGAAAAGAAATAATATTTCTATGTTTTTGTTTTAAATTGAAGTCACATTTAGAAAGAGGAAGAGAGATGTAGTACAGTTAACTAGAAAAAAAATTTATCTTAAAATTATTATTTATTCAAAGATCGAGAATTTAATTTGTCATCACAACTTTGTAGCTTTCTGTGACGGTTTTTAAAAAATTTAAGTTACATCGTTGAATGATTAACACAGCACCAAAAAGTGCTTTTAAAAAGAAAACTTATCAAATTGTTGATCAAAATATGATTGAAAATTATGTAAAATCAAGAAAAAAAAAATCCATTAGGAGAGAGAGCATAGAAGGAGAAGGGCCTACACAATTAGTTGGTTGGTGAACCCAATTTGATTCCTCAAAAGATTGAAAGAGACCCTTGGAGACTAGTAATTAAGGCTGTTGGTGGTATTCAAGAGAGAGAAACTGAATCAAAAGAACTGAAAAAATAGTCCTCTGTTTACACAGTTTTCAGGATGGAGAAGGAAAAACAAATTCTTTCATTCACACTTTCTGGGTAAGGGTATAACGTTTATCTTTGAAGCAATTTAATGGGTTCATTATTTTCACATGTTATTTTTATTCTTATATACCACTTGAAATGCAAAGTATACCAATTTGTATGTGACTTAATTTGGTTGATAAAGAAGAGGAATTTTCGGATATTGTCTTTAAAAATAGCAAAATTACAAAACTGCTGAAATATATCATTGTATTTTGAAAACACATGATAAAACATAAATAGTCTAAACTAGTTAAGAAAGCATATGGGAAAAATAAATAAAGGTAAATGTTATAGCCTCCGGAACCACCATATCTGAGCGTATCCTCCAATTAGTTTAACTGAAAAAACTTTCCAATTTTGTCTAAATTTCATTTCTAGCGCTTATATTCAAACTTTTAAAGTTATGTTTATAACATTTTTACAATGCAACTCACAAACATTTAAATCTCTATCTGCAAGCATTTAAATCATAAATTTGAGTAGTTTTAATTTATAACGACTTGTCTTCAAGTAAAAGAAAAGAAAATATTCTTTTCACCCATTATTTTTTTAAATTTTTTCTCTTATCATTCTTGTTCATTTTTCCGATGATCTGTGACGAATTTCACAAATATAAAAATACGAACATTTTCTACTCGATTTTTTCTTTCAAATGATATTCATGAGATAATATTTTGAGTTATATTCAAGTAGTTTGTTTTTCTTTATCTTTTTAAAAGTAAAGCTCATGAGCGCTTTAAATTTTCAAGCTTTTAAACCTCAATCTATAACTATTTAAACCTCTGATGTCTACCATTTAAACTACTACGTTCAAGCGTTTAAATCTCTGATGTCAATCATATAGTATTATGCGTTTAAACCTTTGTCTACACTCGTTTATAGTAGTTGTGTAGTTATGTCAAATATTAAATATTTTTCATGTTATATTTAAAAGGTTGTAAACTAGGCTTTAAAAGCTTGAGAATTTAAAGTGCTTCTGAGATTTACTTTAAAGTAAAATGAAACCAACGACTTAAAAATAATCAAAAGTATTTTTTTATGGATCTCATTTGAAAGAAAAAATCAAGTCGAAAACATTCGTATTTTTAAATTCGCAAAATTAATCATAGATCGTTGAAAAAATAGACAAGAATGATCAGAGGAAAAACAATGGTGAAAAAAATACATCATTTTTTTTGGTTTGAAGACAAAAGTAGTTAGAAGTTAAAACTATCCAAATTTATAATTTAAATGATTGTAGATAGATGTTTAAAAGCTTACAAGCAACATTGTAAAAAATTATAAACTGAAATTTAAAAGATTGAATATAAATACTGAAAATAAAAGTTGAACATTCAATACTTAACAATGCGTTTGAAAATTTATTTGAAATACAATTATCAGGTTCATAAATAAAAACTACCAAGATATATACAAGTAGTAAAAAATGAGGCGGGGCCAGAATCCCCATATGAATATGACAATTTTTTTCCATTTTAGAACTTCAAAATTTCGCAAATATAAATAGTTAGTGGCCCCTCATTAACTTAAAATATGTATTACTGATTTTCTTGCTTTGCTCTCGAGCAACAAATTAACAAATATAATATTTTATATTTTCTAGTTTTCTGTTAATGGCTGTTAAAATTTATGATATTATTTTATTAACGATAAATATCAATAAAAGACAGGAGTGTATTTAATTTCATAAAACATAAAAAAAAAATGATATGAAATAATAGGGATGTTAGAATTTTCCCAGGGAAAAAACAGTGTTGGATCAGAAGAACTTTATGTGGATAATTTATAGAGAATACATTTGAGATGAATTTGGGCCGTTTGTTTTCACAGATCCATATCCACCTGATGTAAAATCATACAGCTGGCTTATGGCGATAGACAAAGCCAGTGATGTTTACAATTTACATTTTACTTTCTGAAGCTATCGATAGATTTGCTAAATATTTCTCTGTCATTGTCTTATGCTTATGGTGATAGATAAGACCATATTGGGCCTCGGAGCTTCGCCGACTTGAGAATATTAAAAACGCATCCAACCAACCACGTGGAAATCTTACATATTAATTTCGTATATGACACGTCTGAATCCTGATTCATGGCATATAGGCTCACATGATATCGATTGATCTTTTTTTTTTTTCATTATTTTAATGTTTAAATCTACTTTTGTATATTGTAGTATTGCCTTATTATTAAGATAACGTCTTATAATATTGAGTATCATTTTTACCGATTTTTTTTTATTTGTATCATAAAACAAAAATTAAACTTATACCACTCTTTTTTTGGAAATCTTTAATTATATCAGGAACGCTAACTTTGTCAACATAGATTGTCTCAATAATATTAATTATCTTGCAATTAAGTTCATAGTTTCTTTTTCTCTGAAAATAGTTTAAGTCGAACTAGGCTTTTATGGAAAAAAAAAAAATCCCAATACTACCATCTTGTCAAATTAAGTACATCTCAGAAATGAGCATCCTTCGCTTAATTAGAATAGTAATCTACATTTTTTTTTTTAGAATTAATTCTTGAAAGTTAAACCACTAGGGGTGTCAAACGGGTACGATACTAGTCGGGTGGAGACATTTTCATACCCGTACCCGTTATGATAACGGAAAAAAATCTTTACCCTTACCCGTATTTTTGAATAAGGTACGGGTCGGGTAAACAGATAAAAAAGCGCCATTAACATTTCAATTTGTGTTTTCGATAAAATAATATTTAAAATAAGAAAAAATAATAATGAATACAACTAATTTGTATTATGAAAATTTAATAAAATACAAAAAATTTATTGTATTATGTATCATCTTCATACAAATATATATTTATATATGTAATTTTATTTTTTTTAAATTATTTTATACTAAAACGGGTAAGATAATGAAAAAAAATCATTACCCTTACTCATACCGGATTAGCTAACGGAATAACAATTTTACCCTTACTTGTGTTTTCGGATACGATACGGATCGGGTAAACGGGTAAAAGGATGCCATTGACACCCCTATAAACCATCCAACATCATTAATATCACAAAAGATTTATCAATAAAATTTCAAATCTGCAATCCACACAAAAAGCATTGTCTAACGAAACAAAAGACAACCTTAAAATAAAAAAGTTGTTTCTCATTTTTTTCCGTACTTATTTCTCTCTATTTTTTTTTTATTATTATAGTCTAGGCAACACACACATACGTTTTCCTACTATTTCGGATACGATACAGGTCGGGTAAACGGATAAAAGGGTGCCATTGACACCCCTATAAACCATCCAACATCATTAATATCACAAAAGATTTATCAATAAAATTTCAAATCTGCAATCCACACAAAAAGCATTGTCTAACGAAACAAAAGACAACCTTAAAATAAAAAAGTTGTTTCTCATTTTTTTCCGTACTTATTTCTCTCTATTTTTTTTTATTATTATAGTCTAGGCAACACACACATACGTTTTCCTGCTATTTCGGATACGATACGGGTCGGGTAAACGGATAAAAGGGTGCCATTGACACCCCTATAAACCATCCAACATCATTAATATCACAAAAGATTTATCAATAAAATTTCAAATCTGCAATCCACACAAAAAGCATTGTCTAACGAAACAAAAGACAACCTTAAAATAAAAAAGTTGTTTCTCATTTTTTTCCGTACTTATTTCTCTCTGTTTTTTTTTTATTATTATAGTCTAGACAACACACACATACGTTTTCTTGCTTTTAGCAGAGTTTGAACACACGTTCCACGTTCTCGCGTTCTCTCTATTGCAACAATAGTAAAATAAACAAAATATTGAAAAAATTAAAAAACTGTCACTAATTAATTAGAGACTAGATCTCTATCAACAAGTCAGTCAACTACTTATTATCCACAGGAGATTTAATCTGTGCACTAAATGATAGCAATTAAGCTCCCAAATTAGGTGATGACTTTTATTTGCCATCATGTTCACATGTGGGCTCAGAAAAGCCAAATTAGCTGACATTTACATGTGACATAATTGGATGCACGTCAGCTTATACCTGAGAGACATTTCCAGGTGATATCTCATTCTGCGTACAAATAAGGCCAACTAGTGGAGGCATCTTTTTTCTCTTACAAGAAACAAAGCTAAAAAAGCAGATTCAAAATTCAGTATCTTAGACTGAACATTTAGATTGACAGTCAAATAGGATACTGATATCATTGAAAATAGAATTATTTTTAGGAGCTTCACAATTGTATCTCAAATAAAATTTTTAAATAAAATTTTCAAGCGTGTCTCCCATATAGTTTAATAGAAACATATTTTAATATTATCTAACTTCCATTTTCAGCACTAATATTCAAATATTTAAATATCTGTTTATAACATTTTACAATGCTATTCACATGTATTTAAACATCTGTCTGCAAGCATTAAAATTCTAAATCTGTATAGTTTTAACTTCTAACTACTTTTATTTTCAAGTCAAAAATAAGAGGATTCCTTTCACCCATTTTTTTAATTTTTTATCTGATCATTCTCATCAATTTTCTCGACAATCAGTGATGAATTTTGTGAATTTAAAAATATGAACGTTTTTTTTATCCAATTTTCCCTTTCAAATGAGATCCATGAAAAATAACTTTCGAGTAATATTTGTGTCGTAATTTTTTTGCCACTTTAAATCTTTGTGATTTTCAGCTTTTTTTTTTATATTTTGCTTCAAAATAATTTAAACCTCATGTACAAGCACATAAATCTCATTAATAACACTTTAAATCTCTAGAATAAAACATATAAACCTCATGTACAAATAATTAAAACCTCAATAATAACATTTCAAAATATATAAATCTCAACAATAACACTGCATTTACAAAGCATATAAACCTCATGTAAAAAGAATTAAAACCTTAATAATAACATTTCAAAACATATAAACCTCAACAATAACACTGCATTTACAAAGCATATAAACCTCATGTACAAATAATTAAAACCTCAACATTAACATTTCAAAACACATAAACCTCAACAATAACACTGCATTTACAAAACTCATTTACAAAGCATATAAACCTCATGTACAAAGCCTTGAAAATTTTAATGATTGCAAACTGAGATTTCAAAACTTGAAAATTTAAAGTACTCATGAGTTTTACTTTAAAAAACAAATGACTTTAAAATTACTCAAAAATATTTCTTCATGGATCTTATTTGAAAGATAAAATCAAATAGAAAAAGTTCGTATTTTTAGATTCATAAAATTCATTACGGATCATTGGAAAAATAAATATAATGATCAGAGAAAAAATAAAAAAGAGTGAGTGAAAGAAATATTTCCGTTTTTGGCTTGAAGACAAAAATAGTTAGGAGTTAAAATTATGCAGATTTAGAATTTTAATGTTTTCAGACAAAGTTTTACATGCTTGTGAGTAGCATTATAAAATGTTATAAACATAGTTTTAAATGTTTCAATATTAGCGCTAAAAATAGAAGTTAGACAACATTAAAAGTTTTTTTTGTTAAACTATTTGGGGGACGCGCTCGGGTATGATGGCTTGGGGTATCAGAACATTTCTCATTTGTTTAATTATGCAGTTATTTTCTATTTAAAAACAAATTTCTTAATGAACCGATGTCGATGGTCCAACTCACTCCAGTCTCCAACCACGCATATTAAATTAAGTAGGGCATATCTGAAGGTGACCATTTATTTATTTTTGATAAATCTCAAGGTGCCTCGGTGGCCATTTATTTAGTTTTGATAAATATTAATTAATTTGTTAAAAATAGAATTGGTGTAAATATGCATAAGACTCGCGAGTATCGATGAGGCATCTGGCACGTTTCTTCTGACTAGATCTGATTAAGTTATAATCTAATTAATTGGTTAAGTAATATGATACCTTTAAAATTAATTAATTAATTAGCTGTAACCAGATAAGAGAAGCACTAATTAATTAATTGGTGGCCACTACGTAGAGGCGCGGATCTAAGCATGATTAATTAGGACCCATTGATTTTTTATTATTTTCCACGCACTCTATTCATATGCATCTTTAAACTAAAATATTAATTCAGTTTGTCCTGAAATTAAATTTCTAAATCTATACCATAAAATATTATGTCACTATGATTAGGCTATATTATCAATTATAAATTAAATATTATCGTAGTTTGTGTTTTATAAATGTTTTATATGAAATTATGAGTGAGGCTATGTATAGATCGTTCCTTGCATTGGATTCATATCTTTGTCTTTAAAGTCCAAATAATTGATTCAAACCACTCAACAAATTTATTTTGAGACTAAATTTTATATTTTTTTAGAATTTGTTTACTATTTTTTTTGGTAGGTAGAAAATCACTACTTTCGGATGGTCCAGAATTTTTAGATCAAGTGATTTTCTAATTGTCTCAAAAAATAATAAAAAAAATTCTAAAAATTATAAAATTTAGTCTCCAACTATATTTTCATATAATAATAATATTAAACGGTTTGAATCAACTAATTGAACTTTAAAATAAAAATATGAATCCAATATATGAAACTATCTGTGCATTGCAAAGTACCATAGCTTCACTTTGAAATTATAGTATCAATTATTTTTTATCCTAAATATTTATAGCTTCACTTTGAAATTATAGTATCAATTATTTTTTATCCTAAATATTTATATAGTTCCCATTACTGACTCCCAATCAACATACAACCAACAACGCTTTTCTATCATTCTGATGTGTGCAACATATAGACCTACCCGAAATTTTTAATTATGCTTTAATCGGTTTTGTAAAATCTAGAATAACATACGGAACTTTTTGCTTATGAAGGCAACTTTTTCTTCATAAGAATGCTGGGTCTCATCACATTTAATTGTGGGGACATGCTGACTATAATGGGTGGATAAAAACGTTTAGAGTTTAATTTGTACCCCAATTATAACTTATCACATGTGCTGCATGCAGAGAAAGACTTGAGATCACTCAACGTGAGCTAGGGGTGCAAACGGATCGGATACGGATCAGATATTAGACAGATACAGATACGGATTGGATATTAGATGGATACGAATACAGATCGAATATTAGACGGATACGGATATGAATTGGGTATTAACCGGATACAGATACGGATATCTATTTTTTATAATAGCAAATAACATAATTTTTTTCATAATTCATATTAAATTATATAATATATATCTACTATTCGAATATGAATAATTAAAATTCAAAACCATATCTGTATCTGTATCCTCACGAATATTCGGATATCAGATATCCGTATTAAATTTTCGGATACGGAGTCGGATACAGTCGGATAATATCCAACCCGTTTACACCCCTAACGTGAGCTGCGGAACTCTGAACCTTGTGAAAAGATCATAATAGACGAACATTCTCGTTGTACTGTAGAGTTAAAAAAAAATGTTCATTTTTCAACATCTTACTTTTGTTGAACAAATTAATTCAAATTCTGACTTAAATTAATAAACAAGATGTTAAATATAAGAAATAAAATGAACAAGCAATTTAATTCTCATTAATTTTACTCCGCAACCAAACATAACCCAAGAATTAGATATAACATATATAGCTACTTCTAGCACTGCTCCTTCATATATTAAAAAAAAAAATACTGCTTCATATGTAAAAAAAAGTATCAGCTATTCTAGTAACCTGTATCGCCGAGTAGTTTAATGACAAGGAACTTAACGAAGTATATGTGAGGTAAGTTAATCAGTCTGTAAAAGTAGAATAAGTTACTTTAGATTAATTTGCTTCTTAGTCTATCTTACATTTTTTTTAATTTACTTATCATTTTACATCTTAAATTCAAAGTAAGAAATTTATTCCATCCTCTTATCTCACAGTCAATCGTGATCTTGATGTGCGGAGAAAGGGGACCAAATCCATTAATTTTTTTGTTGACATCTATCACCTTGAAACAGGACTTCTTTTGTCAGGTAGTAAAATTTTGATAACTTCATGCGAGTAGGATTATTGTGAAAACGACATACATAGAATCTTTAAGGGCGTTAAAATAAATTGAAATTTTTTTATGGCGCAAGATGGATAATTGAGTAATTGAGTACTGACGTCCCTTGTTCCTAGTTAATGAAGGCATTATACTTTGACTCGTCAAAGTTCTGAAAAATGAAGCTGATTGATGGCAGGATTTGAAGGCCTAATGTGGTCCAACTTGAAAATAAAAATTCATATAATAATAATAATATAAAATTTAGTCTCCAAGTATAAAATTTATATAATAATAATAATATTAAACGGTTTGAATCAACTAATTGAACTTTAAAAATAAAAATATGAATCAAATATATGAAACTATCTGCGCATTGCAAAGTAACATAGCTTCACTCTGAAATCATTCTATGAATTATTTTTTATCCTAAATATTTATATAGGTCTCATTACTGACTCCCAATCAACATACAACCAACAACGCTTTTCTATCATTCTGATATGTGCAACGTATAGACCTAGCTACCCGAATTTTTAATTATGTTTTAATCGGTTTTGTAAAATCTAGAATAACATACAGAACTTTTTGCTTATGAAGGCAACTTTTTCTTCATAAGAATGCTGGGTCTCCTCATCACATTTAATTGTGGGGACATGCTGACTATAATGGGTGGATAAAAACGTTTAGAGTTTGTACCCCAATTATAACTTATCACATATATGTGCTGCATGCAGAGAAAGACTTGAGATCACTCAACGTGACTACGTGAGGTAGGGGTGCAAATGGATCGGATACAGATTGGATAGTGGTAAAATTATATCTGTATCTATTTTTATTTTCCAGATACAGATATGGATCGGATATTAGACGGATACAGATACGGATCGGATATTAACTAGATACGAATACGAATATCCGCTTTTTATAATACTGAATAACATAATTTTTTTCATAATTCATATTAAATTATATAATATATATCTACTATTCGGATAAGGATAATTAAAATTCAAAACCATATCCGTATCCGTATCCACATGGATATTCGGATATCAGATATCTGTATTAAATTTTCAGATACGGAATCGGATACAGTTGGCTAATATCCAACCCGTTTGCACCCCTAACGTGAGCTGTGGAACTCTGAACCTTGTGGAAAGAGCATAATAGACGAACATTCTCGTTGTACTGTAGAGTTCAAACAAAATGTTCATTTTTCATCATCTTACTTTTGTTGAACAAATTAATTCAAATTCTGACTTAAATTATTAAACAAGATGTTAAATATAAGAAATAAAATGAACAAGCAATTTAATTCTCATTAATTTTACTCCGCAACCAAACATAACCCAAAAATTAGACATATATAACATATATAACATATATAACTACTCCTAGCACTGCTCCTTCATATATTAAAAAAAAAATACTGCTTCATATGTAAAAAAAGTATCAGCTATTCTAGTAACCTGTACCACCGAGTAGTTTAATGACAAGGAAAGTACATGTGAGGTAAGTTAATCAGTCTGTAAAAGTAGAATAAGTTACTATAGATTAATTTGCTTCTGAGTCTATCTTACATTTTTTAATTTACTCAACATTTTACATCTTAAATTTAAAGTAAGAAATTTATTCCACTTCTTACCTCACAGTCAAGCGTGATCTTGATGTGCGGAGAAAGGGGACCAAACCCATTAATTTTTTTGTTGACATCTATCACCTTGAAACAGGGATTCTTTTGTCAGGTAATAAAATTTTGATAATTTCTTGCGAGTAGGATTATTGTGAAGGAAGCTGATAATTGTACCTCAAACAAAGTATCCGTACGCGTCCCCCAATCTTCTAGAATGTCGGCGATAAAAAAATCAAGTTTCACTTTATACAGCGCAATAACAGTATCAATCTTTCCTTATTATACATAATTTTGCTGCATGAAGAGAAAAACGCTCTATTAAAAAAATTAACAAAGGCACCACCAAATGCAGTGAAACAATCAGATAATTTAAACATATAAAGGAAAGCGTTTAAACAACTACATTCAAGTGTTTAACTTTCATTGTAAATGAGTTAATTTTTTATTTTTTAAAATAAAAACGAATCCCCGAATTCGTCCCCGAGCATAAAATTTAAAGCTCTAAATTTGTACTAATACCCGAGCGTGTCCCCCACCAAAATGTTTACAGCTCTGAATTTTATGTTAGTCAAAACTACTAGTTCTAAGTAAGCAAAGTTCTATTAAATAACAATGAAACTACTGGTTCGAAACAACAATTGTTAACAGCCTCATCAATTATTTTATGTTAGTCAAAACCCCAACAATTACAATTTCTAAGCATGCAAACCTCTGTTAAATAACAATAAAATTACTACTTCGAAACAATCATAAATTTAGAACTTGTCTCAACAATGCCAATTTCTAAGCATGTAAAACTCTATTAAATAACAATGAAACTACTACTTCGAAACAACAATTGTTTACAAAACAATATAAATCTGTGTGTAAAACATATAAACCTGTGCAAGTAAACCAATATATATTGGCAAGAAAACAACATTTTAAAGCATATAAACATGTGTGTAAAGCATATAAACCTGTGCAAGTAAACCAATATATACTGGCAAGAAAACAACATTTTAAATCATATAAATCTGTGTGTAAAACATATAAACCTGTGCAAGTAAACCAATATATACTAGCAAGAAAACAACATTTTAAAGCATATAAACCTATGTGTAAAGCATATAAACCTGTGCAAGTAAACCAATATATACTGGCAAGAAAACAACATTTTAAAGCATATAAACCTGTGTGTAAAGAATATAAACCTGTGTTTACAAACACATTTTAAAGCATATAAACCAGTGTTTATAAAAATTAAAAAATCTGTGTTACAAATATATAAACCTGTATTTACAAACACATTTTAAAACTTATTCTTCAAATATATTTTAAAGCATATAAACCTGTGTTTACAAACATTGAAAAATCTTCATTTAATGGATTACTTGTTCAAAATGGAGACTGTATTTTTAGTTATTAAATATAAAAAGCTGTTAATTTGCATAATTAAAATTAGAACCAATCCCCCATCGCGTTCCCGAGCTAATTGGGTTTAAATTGTACTTTAAAGTACATTCAAGTAAGTAGTTAATTAATGAATTGAGGACCATTAACAATCTGGGGGACTAATTCGGGGATTGGTGATTACAACTGTTTCTAACAGATTGTCCACGAAATTAAAGCGCAAGACAAAAGCATGCAAAGCTAACATTCAAAGCAATCAATGTAAAACTGCAATGCGTTAAAACAGCAATTCGTTAATTAATGAAAAATTAATAAATTACCGTTATTAGCGGACGGTTAAACCAGTTCGGGGACGGGCTCGGGTTTGGTGGCTCGGGGTACAGGAACATTTCTCTATTGTGAAAATGACAAACATAGAATCTTTAAGGGCGTTAAAATAAATTGAAATTTTTTTATGGCGCAAAATGGATAATTGACTAATTGAGTACTGACGTCCCTTGTTCCTTGTTAATGAAGGCATTATACTTGACTAGTCAAAGTTCTGAAAAATGAAGCTGATTGATGGCAGGATTTGAACCTAATTAATGTGGTCCAACTGGGGTAACTAAATGATGAATTTAAAGCCCTTTAAATCTAAGATGGTGAACGTTTCAAGTTTACCCTTTCCAGGCTACATATTAAGCTTTTTTCATTAACTGCCTGATTAATCACATATATATGGTATTGTACTGATAGTATTTTGGTAGTATTATGCTACGGCATAAACGAGGGACTGAAATATTGGTCTCAGAAAATTATCATAGAGCGTTTAAGGAAATCAGCTAGCATCAGATAATAGCGGTTATAGCTTATTTTAGTACCTGACGTAATCCTTGTAATTTAGACAAATCAAACATTATTTAAGAATTTAGGAAATAACCCAATGCCTATAATAGAATTAGGTTATAAATGTTCATGTTCAACATATGTATAGTTCAGAACAATTTCTAATATAACCATTCTTCATTTCTATAACTCATTAGTGTTAGAATTGTTCTATAGGTCAAAATTACGTGGGCCAAAATTGATCGTTTCTTAAATTAAGTATGGGTAAATCTAATTGAGCTACATGAATAAATGGATCCGAAATTTCTGCTCTCTAAATAAAATCACATATGAATAAGTAAATTTTATTTTGATCATATGAAGTCATACATCAAAATATTAATAACTTATTTTGCAAGGATTTATACACATGCACTGAAATATTTATATCTATAAGGTCAACTATTTTTGTTATAAGCCATACGAGATTCCCACTACTTTATTAAATGAAGGTTGACATGGAGACTATAAGTATTTATACTTACGAAGATTGAGGGAACAAGTAGAGAAAAAGGGGACCATATAGTTAGTGGGGACCGACAAATACAACCCTCCTCTACTATAACCACGGAGACAGTAGAGGAGCTACAGTGCAGAGATAAATATAATTATTCAAAATTTATTTCAACTCTTACCTCACAATCAAACGTGACCTTGATGTGCCGGGAAAAAGAGGACCAAACCCATTTATTTATATGTTGACATCTATCACCTTGAAACAGGAATTATTTTGTCAGGTAATAAAATTTTGATAAATTCATGCGAGTAGGATTATTGTGAAAAGGACATACATAGAATCTTTAAGGGCGTTGAAATAAATTGGAATTTTTTTTATGGCGCAAGATGGATAATTGAGTACGGACGTCCTTGTTAATGAAAACTGTCGAGAATAATGAAGGCATTATACCTGACTCGATAAGTTCGGAAAAATGAAGCTGATTGATGGCAGGTGGCAGGATTTGAAGGCCTAATATGTTCCAACTGGGGTAAATAAATGATGAATTTAAAGCCCTTTAAATCTAAGATGGTGAACGTTTCAAGATTATCCTTTCCAGGCTACATATTATGTTTTTTTCAATAACTGCCTGATTAATCACATATGGTATTGTACTGATAGTATTTTGGTAGTATTATACTACGGTATAAACGAGGGACTGAAATTAATATTGGTCTCAGAAAATCATCATAGACCATTTAAGGAAATCAGTTAGAATCAGATAATAGCTGTTATAGCTTATTTTAGTACATGACATAATCCTTGTAATTTAAGCAAATTGAACATTATTTAACAATTTAGGAAATAACCCAATGGCTATAATAGAATTAGGTTATAAATATTCATGTTCAACATATGTCTAGTTCAGAACAGTTTCCAATATAACCATTCTTCATTTCTAAACTCGATTATTAGTGTTAGAATTGTTCTATAGGTCAAAATTACCTGGCCGAAATTGATAATTTCTTAAATTAAGTATGGGTAAACCTAATTGAGCTGTATGAAATGGATCTGAAATTTCGACTCTCCGGATAAAATCACATATGGATAAGTAAATCTGAAAAGAGTGCAAATTAATAGGTGCGACGAACTGGCACATGTATTATAGATATACATGCACAGTTCATTTTCGATTGGTAATTTTGTTTGCATTATTTCAAAAATCGAGAGAGAGAAAAAAAAAGAGAGGACGGTTAGTCGGCACTAGTACTCCGACTCATAGTTATATTTTAATTAATTTGTTTGTGTGGATATCGATAGAGGTGTAGTTGTTCTTGCTACGTAGATCCAACACGACCAAGAAGTAAAGAAAATTGCTGCTAGGACTCAAAGTCTCTGTTACGCATCTAGTGGTAAATTTTATTTTGAATTTAATTTTACACTTGGATTTTGTTTCAGATTTGAACAATTGACTAAATTGAACTGAATTAATGTTGCATCTATAATTTATCATAATACCCAACAATTAGCTTCGTGTCCCACTTTCATTTAATGTTGTACTTGTTAACTTATGTTACATTTTGGTTCACTTGTGACCGTATAATTACATACATATATGTAATCATCCCATAATTATTCAAATGTTGCATAAATTACCCCCAAATTGTGAAATAATGCCTTAATCTGAGTTTCCGAGTTGACTCGGCCGATTCTTTCTAATTCAACCGACTCTGATTTCGTGGTCAACTTACTGATTGAGCTTGTGATTCTGATTTTCCAAACCATACTTGTGAGGTTTATAATTTAAATAACTATATATCATTTGCAAATTGATATATTTAATTAAGTATGTATAATTCTCTTTTGATAAAGACTACTGTAATAATCTAGTTACCAATATTTAAAATTGATTTGCAAGGTAACTAATACAGAGATTGATTCAGTGGCTCAGTGCTAATCTTTTTTTGAGGGTAGATGATTCAGTGCTTATCAGTTGATGAGCATGAGCATCGGATATTTTTCTTATTAAAAAATTCTCTTAGAGAGTACTTTTTACTAACAGCTGCATAAACGCCCTCTAAAATTACAAATTACAAATACATTATCTTATATTAAATTCAAAATTTGTTGTCATAAGTAAAACAACATGGTTTCAAGAGTAAAACGAGCTTATAATTATTGAAACTTAAAGGATGGCCATATTGAACTTCAGCTGGAAAATTGGACTCTCCTTGATTCTTCTGACTGAGTATTGAGGCACGGATCAGAGAGTAAAAAAAGAAAACAACTTATAAGGCAATTGCCAACCATTGTCTTCAAAAGCTTCTAAATATAGAAGGAAAATGCTCCAAAAGGAACGGGGTGTTTTCTTCCAACCATTTTATATCCATAGTTATGCCATCAACCACTGGAAACTCATATTTTGTAGGCAAAGTCCTTTCAATCGAAGATATATCATCATCACTTAATATTGGTGAGGAATTTATGGAAGCATTTGGTGCTTTGTGTTCACCATTTGAGGTTTCTGATATACTGCTGTTGTATCCAGAGATAACACTGGTTAAGCATGATACTAGTGTGGCCTCTTCATCTTGTATCCTACAACCCATGGCATTTGTCGACAAATTAGATTCTGGTATTGATTTACCAGAAAAATCTAATATGTTTGGGTTAATTGTATATCTCGAGTTGGATGTGGCAATGCCGCATGTGTGTTCATCAAAATAGTTTACTTCAAATGAAGGCGGGTATTCATCATTGCATTGCTGTACTTGCTTAGCTGCCATGCAGCTTCGATCCTTGTGATAAGTGCATCTGTAATAGCTCCTGCATGCAAATTAATGGTTGTTTTAAAAAGTTTGTTCCAAGAAAATTGTTTTGATCTTTGCAATCGAGATCTATAATTCTAGACCATATATACCATTTGGTATCTCGTATCTTAATTGAAATTAAATTTCCAAAAGCTAACCTTGGATATGTTTTATTGAGAATGATCTTTTGCCCATATTTTCTCCACTGGTAACCATCATGATCAGGCGTTGTTGTGATTTCCGTCCTTTTATTAATATTTCTCCTGCAATCGGTTGAAAATTTTGTCAAAACGAAGATAATAAGTTATTTTTATGAATTCTTCCCTAACAATTATAAAAACACAAAAAAATGCTAAATTAATTACAATCGTTACCTTCTTTGAGAGTCCTTATTAGACTTGTCATCTCTCTTCCTCTTGTTTGTTTCGGCACCTACCGACGCTTGCAATGTTACCACTTTAGATCCAAGCAAGTTTGGATCAGATTTAGTCAAAAAATCTCTCGACAATGCCAAGGAGCGCGATATCTCATCAAAGATATTCCCCAATGATGAATCGGTGTCATCTTTCAGTACTACTCCAAGGTGTGCTCGAAGCATTGCCGTCAGCTCACAGCATTTTTCGAGCTCTTTTATTGCCTGATCGTGTTTCAAAGCTGGTGTGGCTTGTAATGGTTGTGCCATTTAGTTTCTTTTTGTTTTCGGTTAGTACTTGAGGGAACCCACTACTACAAATTTATATGGGGCGATGTAAGAATTAGTTTAGTTATAAATATCTTGTTGAAGAAGCATCTTGGTAGCTGAGGAGCATTTAATTATGTTAATTAATTAGGCGCTATTCGCTCGTCATGCATGTCGGGCCCATTTTGAACCTGGAAAAAAAAATACCCCAATCATTTTTAACCTTTTGACTTTTTGTCTTGTAAAAAAAATGCACTCATGCATATCAGTGCACCCTTTTTATGTTTTCGTCTTGTTTATATTTTTGAATATGTTAAATAGTTCTTTTAATTTATGTATTGTAATATATATACTTAGTTATCTTAAACACCGTATCAATTATTTTAAAATATTGATAAAAAAGAGTTCGACCTTGTGTTACTTTTTAAGGTTTAACCATTTAGATGCGTTTGGATGAAGGTCTAGATTAATGAGAATATTGAGCTAATTTAAATTTGAGATAATGAGTTAACTCAACTTTTGATTGGGTCAGTAGAATAACATGCTAACTTATAAAAAATAAACAAACAATAGTTTCTTTTTGCTAATCTAAACACATCCAAACATAAAATAGTAGTTCAAAATAATCACTAATCCGAATTAGTATTATTCTTTGTCTCATCCAAACGTACCCTTAGTTTCAACCATATATATGTGGTAAGTTATAGGTTTGAAATCCGACCGTGGATATTTAAAGTTAGGAAGCTTGATCCCGTCTTTATCTCAAAAATTAGATATTTTTAACAAAAATATTGGTCTTTATTATTTATATAATAACAAATTTCAAGACATGTTTGATGATAGTAAGAAATTAAGTTCCAATGACCGTCTATATATGTCGAATTTTCGATTCTATACAATTATTACGCACGTCTTGAATATTGTAATTATATAAGTATTAAAAAATTAGAAAATTGTTAAAGAAATTAGCTAAGTGTTTACAAAAATAATATATTTGTTTTAAAAGTAGTAGTAGTAATAGTAATTTAATGTTGAAAATGCACCACCACTTGGTTATATTTTCAATTTCTATAAGCTAAATGCAACTGCTTTAGTGATAAAAATAAGTAGAAAAATGTTTATATGTACAATATATATATTTGTTAATGGAAATTTGTTATGAGAAACATCAAGGTAGATAATTTAGAGGTGGCTGAAATTATTTTTCTTCAATAATGTGTTCTAGCTAGGAGGCCTTTTGGCTATCATGCATCTTGGGGACTTAACTTTCTAAAAAAGAGGCAAAAGATAGCATATTAACATTTGTTTGCTGATGCATTCATTTTATGAAGTAAAATTAAGCTTTGTTTCTATAGCGAAGAGTTCAAAGACAAAAACACCAACACTTAAAATTACTTTTATTTATTTATATATTTCCCATAGTGAAGCTCTAGGTTGAGATAGTACAAGTGTACAACAGAGGGAATCCAGAATAAAGTATATCAACTGAACAAGATTCATGCACTATATAATGGGAACTAAGAAATAATTAAAGTCATTCAAGTCATTAAGCTCCTTGCATGCCATGTGCATATATTTGACATGTACAAACTAGAAAATCATTCAAGTCATTAATTAAGCAACTGGTGCTCCCGATCGAGTCCCGAGCAACGAGGTAGAAATAACGCGGTTATGTTATACAATTCCCTCCAGTTGGTGGCTCCAATTTATGGAATTGACGCGTTTTTGTTTGTTAATGGCAGTACTAATAAACAGTTTTTATTTGTAGGTCAATTATTCTATTGTTGTTCTTTCCATTGTACTAGCTAGCTAGTGATCTGACTTGTGAGGTGAAATGTCACTCTCTTCTCTGGATTTTCTGAGTTTTCTGAGGTGAGATTAATTTGAGAATATTCAAGTTCTTTTTACATTATCTTTTTTTTTATTATGGTACGAGAAAGAGTCAAAATTCGAAATTATCCTTAATATGGGATGAATTAGATGATTTCGAAACTCTAGTTTTTTCTTCGTGGAGATCAATAATTTATCCAATTATACTAAAATTAATTCCATGCATTTTCTTAATATAAGGTTTTTTTATTTACATCAAAAAATTTATATGTAAATTACTTGTCATTTATAATTTACAGAGCCAAATAAGACTATATACAGTCTCTTCATTTCAGTTGGATTCTTCTTAATCACCTCCAACAACGAAAATTCTATAATTCATTACATAAGTGCTAGACTAGATGTCGAGTAATGTGTTGATAATAATACAGTGATTTTTTTTCAGAAAAATAAAACAGTGATTTAAAAAAAAAAGTAAAAAGTAATTTGATCTCCAAGCGATAACACGTGTGTGTTATTTAAACTTAAGGTCAACCCTCCCTCTCTCTCTCTCTCTCTCACTCTCGCTCTCTATGTGTGTGTGTTAGACTATTTTTCAAGCGATAACACATTTTAGTCAAATCAGAAATGGTTGACTTAGGTCAACTTTCATTTGTCTTGCTCAACTTCGCTACGGGCCTCCGGCTCTCCTGCATTAAAACTTGTGTTGATTGTGGGGGACCTGTTGGTACTAGCTACAAGCAATGAACATAGTGAAGCGGGGTCATGATCATAATAATTGCTTGAAGCTGAAATTGCTAATGATGTGAGTTATTATATTTTGGCATGTATATGACATTTCATTCTACACTATCCTTTGATGGATGGGATAAAAATTACATGTCATTTGAGAATATATATGTTGATTATTGACGAGCCTGATCAACAGCTTAATTTCCAAGAAAATATAAACATATCAGATCAATTGCAACCTGCTTTTTCAAAAGAAATGCAACAAAAGTAGATAATCAAGATCAAAATCAAGGGATCTCCAAGTAAACAACATCTGGACTAGGGGTGTAAATGACACCCGTTTATCCTTTTATCATATCCATATCGTATTCAATAAGACGGATATGGATAGAAAAAAAATTTCATTAACTTATTGAATATGGTTATGGATAAGGGTTTTTTTTTAGTTAGATAAATGGATCTGGGTACGAATAAAGGTTACTTCGTACTCGTTGGGTAACAAATAATTATATAAAATAAATTATATCATAAGAAAAATATTATGCTAAACATTTTATTTTTTGTATTTGAATGGTTTATTATTTAGTTAAGGAATTGAATTTGTTAGAAGAGATATTTGTGATTTTTGTTTTTTTGCTTAATAAAATTTTACTTGGAATTAATTGCATATTTATATTAGTAACTGTGATTACATATGTATGACATGATAAGTTTTGATGATTTATTTGTAAAAATAATAAACTATAATGTTTGTATTATTTGTTATTCGTCCACTATCATTTCGTTACCCGCTAATTTTAACAAGTAAGAGTAGAATAGGGTAGGATAACAAATTCTTAACGAGTATGGATACGTAGGATATCTCCAGATAAAATCAATTCTTAGTGGATATGAGTATGAAAATGATTCCACCCTACCCGTATCGTACCCATTGACATCCCTAATCTAAACACAAGTACCTACAGTTATTGCATGTGCGCTTAATTAATTACGTTTGAAAATACTGTTTCCTCACAACTAAATTATAAATAAATTATGGGAACTGATGGTGTTGACTTATCACCATGTTTCCAAAAAAATATAAAAAAACACCTAGTAAATTTTACATAATAAAAACATAACTGATCGATAGAGATGTGCATTCATGCATGATGCAACAGTCTTCTTACCTGTTCACATAAGAAAAGTCAGAGGGACACGCGTACCGTATTTATAGGCCCAAATAATTAATTTGCTGACCTAATCATGATGACGTTGCAAATTTATTCAATATACGAGTAATCATCCAAATTATTCTTCTTTCCGAAAGCTGACTACTCGTAATTTCTCCTGTGACTGTGACTCTACACCCCAGTGGTACGCGGTATGGATAGCAGAAAATATGTGCAAATTAAGTATTGGATTTGCTCACATTTTTTACTACAGTTCAAGTGAAAAAAGAAAATAGATTAATTGATTTGTGTGGTTTTGAATCGTTCTTTTTCAGGATTATTTTCCAAACGATTGGTTCTTAATCTAGGGTTCAAATGCACCCAAATGCATCCTATCATTTTTCTCCGTTTTTAAAGTTCGACTAGTCAATCCCAACCGTTAGATGCATTACATATATTAAGATGTGCTTGGAGACCGAATTTTACATTTTTTTTAAATTTGTTTACTATTTATTAAACCACTTTGAAAATCGCTGATCTAATGGTCCAGAAAATGTAAAATAAGCGATTTTCAAAGTGGCATAATAAATAGTAAAAAAATTCCAAAAAATACAAAATTTGGTCTCCAAGCACATATTAATATATAGATCATATCTAACGGTTCGGATTGACTATTCGAACTTTGAAAACGAAGAAAAAAGATTTGAAAGATAGGGTGCATTTTTACACTCCTCTATTACTAAACAGAAGTTATAATTAATATAAGCAGAGTACTATTTTCAATTTTCTACCCACAATCTATGTTAATAAAAATAATAGGTATAGCCTTTAATCTGTATTATTTAAATGTTGAACAAAATATATTCTTGCACATATTAAAAAAAAAGTTAAAATATTCGAATGAATATTTATGAATGGATAGCTTTTTATTGCAAAACCAGCTATATATAAGAAATATAGAGTATATAAAACCTATTACTCCTGTGGTTTTCTTCTAGAAATCGTTAAATAATAGAATTGTTGCAATCATTATACTTTTCTTTTTTATTCTTACAGCTGCCTAAATAACTGAAATTCAAATTATCATGCCTAGAAAAACAAAATTATTATTTTAGCCATAAATTTGATATTATTTTCTATGAAAAATTTGACTTTCATCCTTTGTTTGCTTTAGTCTTGATTTATATAAAGATAGTAATTAGTTTGAACAACTTTAACCATAAGAGAACTTTTTTGTGTTATCTTCTGCAACTAAAGAAAAAAATATATAGTAAATTAAAAAAATATATTGAAAGAAAAACATTAATACAATTATGAG
Organism: Carex pumila; assembly: GCA_033356055.1. Taxonomy (NCBI): domain Eukaryota; kingdom Viridiplantae; phylum Streptophyta; class Magnoliopsida; order Poales; family Cyperaceae; genus Carex; species Carex pumila. The sequence goes on from JARJHM010000030.1 coordinate 551,943, forward strand.
CATTTGTTTATGTTCTTCCATCTGTACTTCTCAATTGATATTGAGATATCGCTTTAAGGTTAAACTTCAACATATAAGCCTGTACACGCTCCTGTACTTTACTGTTTTTTAATATCAGTACATGTACTATTGTTTTCTTAACACCTCCATATTCCTCAACACCATATGCGCTTAAATAACAAGAACAAAATAAAATTCAAATTAAGGGAAAAGAATAGCCTCACGATAATGAATGTCTTAATTAATTATAATGGGGGAATTTCACGTATACCCCTCAAAAATTTCAAAATTACGTATTTCCCCCTCTAAAGTTCAAAAACTCACATATTTACCCATTTTATTGTCTTTTATATTAAAGCTCATTCTAAATATATAAAATACCTATTTTACCCTTCATTAAAAGTATAAAATGCCCCATCGAACTCAAATTTTAATCTGAAGGGTTTCTCTACCGTCCGATCTGCACGTATTGCAATAAGATTATTGCATGTTCGCTTCAACATCCGTGCTAATCTAGTCCTCACAAATCTCAAAGCAATTTTGATCTGTGTTCATCGCATTAAGATCTGTACAAATTGCATCAATTTCAGTGTTTGTTCGCTTCAAGATTCATGCTGATCTAGCGCGCACGGATCTCAAAACAATTCAGACGGTAGAGGAATCTTTAGATTTAAATTGGAGTCAGATGGGTGTTTTATGTTTTTTAATAAAAGGGTAAAATAGGTATTTTATAAATTTAGAATGTGTTTTAATAGAAAAGACAATAAAATGGGTAAATATGTGAGTTTTTGAAGTTTAGAGGGAAAAATATGTAATTTCAAATTTGAGAAGGGAGAATACATAATTTTGAAGTTTTTGAGGGGTATACGTGAAATTCCCCCAATTATAATAAGCTATGTTGCATGGCTATGGGTACGGGTATCGCGTCGGATACGACACGGCTATTATATATTTATTATTTTAATTATTTTATATATTGTATTTAGATAATTAATAACTTAACTTAATAATGTATTAAATATAATAATTGCTTCATTATGACACAAGTGAAATTTGGTAGAGTGGTAAAAAGCTTTGAGGTAAAGTGGGATTTGTATCGGAGCACGCGAGTTCGATTCACGCTGGGGTAAAAAACAATTTCGCGCGGCTCACGGGGCGGGTGCACGGTGGACCAGGGCCGTGTCCAAGGCGTGTCAGGGCCGTATCTAGGCGAGTCAACAAGTATCGGAGACCGTATCTGCTGAGTAAGGACACGCCAGTTGGCGTGTCAGACACGTATCGTACGCGTGTCGGTGTCGGATACGTGTCGGACGCGGGTACAACGGCTTCCTAGGAGTGTCAGGGTAACATAGATAATAAGCTAGCACACATCCAAGTTGAAGTCTGATTTCCCGCAACTGAAAATCTGAAACTCTTTTTAACCAACTGTTCCCATAAACTACTGAATATCTTACCAATTATATCCAAATTAATTCAATGGAGATTCGTATAAATGCTGATCAGTCTCCATACCAAATTCCCGCAGCATGTCGAAGTCCACAGATGACGGTGCGCTATGATGCATTTGTCGTTCATAATCTTCAAAACTTGCAGCTTTTTGACGGCCCCCTCTAGTTAATATATCTTCCTTAGAGAAATTACTAGAATCAATGACAATTGGTGTGTGTTCACCACTTCCTTGATTGCATGTGTGACGGTTATAGTAAATAACGGAATACACCGGTGGGTCCGTGGAGCCATCCTCTCGTTGTATCGTCTTCATCGCTTGGCATTTTTGTTCTGTGCTGTAGGTGCATCTGTAGTAGCACCTGTTAAATGTAATGAAATACAATAAGATGTGGCACACAATCCAAACACTCCTTTGTAAAAGAAAAGAAAGTGCTTTGAAAATTCTCTAAGCAGTGTTGTCAATTTGCAAAAAGAAAAAAAAAAAATAGCTTTTTGAAATTTCAAAAAATAGCAAGATTAAGATGAAAGAATTCATGCCTTTCATGTCTGGAACCATTTATGTTCTTTTCTCCATATTTCCTCCATCCAAGGCCATCGTAGTGTGGAGTAGTTGTAACAATGGACGTCTCGATATTTCTTCTGGTTCAATGGCAAAACAAGAAGAGTTACTTAATTTATTCCGAAACTCCTTTAGACAAGCACAGAAAATTGGAAATTACACATTTATATATGACTTGAGGTACTATCTGTAAACTTTGTTTATAAAAAATAACTTCAGCAAAAGAAAGATTGCATCAGCCAGGAGCTTATTAGTCAAAAAGGAATAAATGAAAAAGAAGAGCAATTTACTGCCAAGACCAAAACCCGAAAACCTAATATCTGTGAACACAAATAGAATGAATTACATTTAAGAAGAACATCAAGCAAAACTTCATTTTGCACTAAACGTTGCCCTTTAATTGACATGTCTAGTGTACCTTTTCAAATTAACTCCCTGATTATCTTCTTCTAGCGAATGCTTCTTCCTCTTTTGGCTTTTGCTGCTGGATGCATTGCAAGTGCACTGCAAACCGGAAAGCGCATTGTATAGGCTACTGTGTAACCCATTAAACAGTTTGGTAACCGGCTCTGAAGTAGCGACAAATCCGAGAGCATCTCTAAGTTGATTGGTGAGTTCTTGGCCTCTCTTGATTCCTTCAATCGCCATTCTGTGGTCACACTGGAGATCATTCATGGAGCAAGATGCATCTTTTGCCATTCTATTCAATAGGCTCATTCATGTGTGGTGTCGGTTTGGATTGGTATATACGATTCTGTTGTATAGCAATCAATATTGTGTTTCCTTGTAAATCACTGGTCTTTTCATGGAAATTGTCCTGGTCACACTGGTTCTAAGAAGTATCTACAATATTCTCTCAGAAAGTGGACCCTTCTGTTAGGCAAATCTCATAGTCCTTATTTCTAATAGTTAAATCACATATTAAATAACATATTACATGACATATTTTTTTTTAATCTTTTTGACATATTTTCATAAAAAGGAATTTCAAATAAAATGATATATTAAATATATATTAAATGACAAATATTATTTCTTAAATGATATACAAAAATAGAAGAAATAAAAATATGACATTAATAACAATTAAAAAATAAAAATAAATCATAACCAATCAGAAAGATGATACAAATTGCATGCAGAGAGCAAGTTTGGTGAGTGCGTGCTTAAATTAATTTACACTTCTACATGTAAAATAACATAAAAATATATATATGTGCATAGAATCATTATATTTGATTGAAGGGCTGATATTCAATCTGAAATTCCATCTTTTAATCAAAACCATTGGTGAATCAAGACATCGACATGCTTAATATAATAATGGAGATGTCTAAAATAATAATAAATAAAAATAGTTTTAATACCACAATTTTTTTGTGCCAAGAAATGCAACAAACTATCTTTTTTTATTATTTCAAGATTTCAAAACCAAATATTAATCACGGACGATTGATTTTGATCATTTCCATGAAAAATGCGTGCATATAATATTCAATTTTTTCTTAGTTTATTTATACTAGATCAAGTGATTAAAAAATGAAAGAATGTAATGAAATATGATTTATTTATTCTAATGCATATATTTTTTTAGAGGAGGGATCCAATTATACTTTTTTTTTGTGACACTGGATTACATCCTACATTTTTAAAGTCCAAACAGTCGATTCAAAATGTTTAACACGATGGATATATTAAAATGTGCTTGCATATCAAATTTTACATTTTTTTTTTAATTTTTTTACTATTTATTAAAAATGGGTACAAAAATTCAATAGTCTGAATATAGCGATTTTGTTAAATACTTAATAAATAGTAAAAAAGATCGAAAAAATATAAAATTTGATCTGCAAGCATATTTTAATATATCCATTATATTGAACGGTTTGAATCGAGTATTTGAACTTTGAAAACTCCGTAAATAAAAAGTGTAATTCGGTATCATCAAAAAATGTAATTGGATCCCTCCTCATTTTTTTAACCACTTAATATAAATGAACTGAAATTATAAAAAATAAATTTACGGGCAAGCATCTCTTTCTATTGTGATTTGTGAACATGAACAAAATCAACAGTTTAGTTTAAAGTAGAGGAGGACATGTTGCGGGCTTATGAGATCCAAAGTAATCAACACACCATTTTTATTAGATCTGTTTGATAACTTAACGGATTGAGAGGCCCACGCAGTTCAAGATTGTAAAACATTATTGTAATTGAAAGCCCACTATGAGAAAGACCAGCGGTTCAAATTTAGTGTGAAATTCAAATTTAAATTAGTAATGAAAAAGGAGGAATACTAGCTGATTAGTTCCGAAATTTTTATTTTTAACATTTAAGAAAATGATAAATAAAAAAACTACGAAATCTGAGAAATTATATTTTAATGCGGACACAACGTGAAATTGTAGCCAGAAATTGAATTTCACGTCGATCAACTTTTTACTTTTTCTCTCCTGCCATCCGCTACAAAATAAAATTTTGTTGGTCCCATTTTTTCTAGCCAATAAAGGGGCTCATTTTCAAGTGCAAAAAATATATATACGTGCCAAAAATAGAATTTTTTCAGATTTTGTGATTTGTTTGTTTTTTTTTATTGGTAAAAATACAAATTTCGGTGATTAGTTTGAGGGTAGTCACAATTTAAATATTTATAAACTTTCCTTAACATATAAAATTATTTAATATTTTATTTTTCTAATAATTAATTTGGTAACATTTTGGTTCACTTGTGACTTGTGAGGTTTATATATAATTCAAATAAGTACATCATTTGCAAATTGATATATTTAACTATTATAATTCGGTCTAAATCAAGTCTACCTTAGTAAAATCCAGTTAAAAATTCTAATTGATTTGCAAGGTAATGAGTACAGAGAATCCATATATACTTGAGAGTTCTCTAACATTACAAATATATTATCCAATATAAAAGTAATAAAAAATTGTTGTCATAAAATAAACAAACAACATTTTTTTAAGAATAAATTAATCTGAGTATTGAGGCAATTGCCAACCATTGTCATGAAAAGCTTCGAACTGGATATTATCTTGTTCCAACATAGTTATGCCATGAACCACTGGAAACTCATCTTCTCTAAGCAAAATGCTTTCTATCAAAGATACATCATCATAGATTGAAACTGAGGATTCAATGGAAGTATTTAGTGCCTTGTGTCCACCATTTGAGTTTTCTGATATAGTACTGTTGTTATTATATCCAGTAATAACATTAGTTAAGCATGATATCAGTGTGGCCTCTTCATCTTGTCTTCTACAATCCATGGTATTCGTTGATATATTAGATTCTGGTATTGATTTACCAGAAAAATCTAATATATTTTCATTAATTGTTGATTTCAAGTTGGAGATGGCAACGTCGCATGTGTGTTCATCAAAATAATTCACTTCAAACAAAAGTGGGTATTCATCATTGTATTGCTGTACTTGCTTAGCTGCCATGCAGCTTCGATCCTGGTAATAAGCGCATCTGTAATAACACCTGCATGCAAATGTTTATTTTCAAAGTTTGTTCCAAAGAAATATGTTTTGATCTTTAAAATTGAGATCTAGACCATATCATTTGCTATTTGATATCTTCTAAATTTCCAAAGAAAATCTTGAATCACTAACCTTGGATATCTTTGACTGAGAATTTTCTTTTGCCCATATTTTCTCCACTGATAACCGTCATGATCAGGCATTGGTGTTATTTCCGTCCTCTTGTTATTATATTTCCTGCAATCGGTTGGAAGAAAATTATTTTTTCACTAATAATTATGATAAACACAAAAGGTGATAAATTAATTACAGCATTTTTTTTAAGGTTGGCAACAATTGACTAACAGGTATATTAATTAAAAGAAGTTATTTACAGTGGTTCTAATTAATTACAGCTTTTATTATTCCTTTACCTTCTTTGAGAGTACTTCAACTTGTCATCTCTCTTTCTCTTGTTAGTTTCGGCACATCCTGACGGTTGCGACCTTACCAGTTTGGAACCAAACAAGTTTCTATCAGATTTTGTCAGAATATCTCTCGACAATGCCAAGGTGCGTGATATCTCTTCAAACATATACCCAAATTGTGAATCAGTGCCATCCTTCAGTACTATTGCAAGGTGTGCTCGAAGTACTGCAGTCAGCTCGCAGCCTTTTTCGAGCTCTTTTATTGCCAGATCGTATTTCAAATCTTGTGTGGCTTCTAATGGTGATGCCATTTTCTATAGTTTTAAGAGGAAACCACTACAACGAAGACATTTATAAGGGAGGCGGTAAGCATTAGTTTAGTCATAAAAATTGTTGTTGAAGAAGCATCTAGGCAGATGAAGGAGCCAATTATTTCAGTTAATTATGCGCCATTTGCTTGTCATATTGGGGCCCATATTGGACCTTTAAAAAATTACCCAATCAATTTTTAGATGGGTACTTAAAGAATCGAATTTCTTATCTTTGACTCATTCTTTTGTAAAATTTAAGCAAATCAGCCTACCTTCTGCACCTTTAAGTTGTAGAATTGTTTATATTGTTGGATGTGTTATATTGTAAATGCGTACATTTAGTTACTTTTAAACGCTAGACTAATTATTTTTAGCATATATTCATTGAAATTTGACCATATACACGGTGCTTTTTTTTTTTATTTAACTCAATATTATTCATAGAATATGTTGAGAATCAGCTTTTAATGTAATGGTTAACGTCGTACTTTTCATGTGGAAAGGTTGTTGGTTCAAAACCCAACTAAAATAGCACTTGTGGATATTTAAAATTGAGAGCTTCGACTGCATATTTATCTCAAAAACTATAATTTTTTGAGAAATTTGTATATATCCCCATCAAAACTTCTCTTTTTAGATATATCCCCATCACAACTCTAAATTTAGTTATATCCCCATCAAAACTCAATTATTTTATTTATATCCCCAATTTTTCATTTCACCTCTTCAAATTTAAGAAAAATATTAATAAAATATTTAAAAGACTGTTTTGCCCTTCATCAAATTACAGTGCTAATTCCTTTCCTTTTTCTCTATCGTTCTTTCCCTTTCCGCTAAAACTTCCTTTTTTTATTTTTTCCCGCCTTTCTACTCTTTGGTGTGACGCTCCTCCTTCTCACAATTCTTCTTGCAGCACACTCCATCTATTCTTATTTACAATATGAAAATTTTCTTTGTTTAATTCTGATGTTAGGTAATGCATGAAGTTGTCAGCCAATTGGAATTTTACAAGCTGAGGGAGCACAAGTTAATCGGCAAAGCAAAACAACCCACAAAACTCGGAGAAAAACAAACTGGTAAAGCTCTATACCGCTACTGGTACGTACAGGAGAGTACTGTTACTGATACGTCAAGACCGATACAGTTGGTACCGTTACTGGTATGTATAAGAGGCAACCTGGGACAACAAGGAAATGAAAAATAGCAACTGTTACGTAGACAAGAAAAACCAAGTGGTACTGGTACGCTACTGGTAATTCTAACAGGGGTTTTATGGACTGCTGATAGTGGAACCGCGACCTACTACTCTACTGGCACAACTAAATCAGTACCGAACTGGTATTGATAATGCAAGCTGCGGTTAGGAGGAGGAGATAAATCCAGGGATTTTTTGGAAAATTCCTAAGTCAAGGTTTACATACTGCCAACCTTTTTAAATAAAACTTTGGTTTTCTATTTATATTTGTTACAAAACTCTTGTAATCTTTTACCATTATTAATAGAATTAAATGTGAGCTTGATTCACAGCTTTGAGTTGGGTTTTTTTTTTCTTTCTTTATCTTCTTCAACGCAATCTTTGACCTGGTCTTCTTTTTTGCGAGCTTAGTAATTGCTACAATCTCTGACTGAGATGAAATTGATAATAGTGCTGGAAAAAAGGTCTCCACATGGGATTTAAGCATGGTGTGAAGAGAGAGGTTAGCTGGAAAAAAGGAAAAAAAAATTAATGAGAAGGGAAAGACCGACAGAGAGAAAGGAATAGAATTAGTACTGTATTTGATGAAGGGCAAAACAGTCTTTTGAATATTTTATTAATATTTTTCTTATATTTGAAGAGGTGAAATGAAAAATTGGGGATATAAATAAAACTATTGAGTTTTGATGGGGATATAACTAAATTTAGAGTTGTGATGGGGATATATCTAAAAAGAGAAGTTTTGATGGGGATATATACAAATTTCTCGATTTTTTTTAACAAAAATATTACTCTTGTAAGAGTTTAGCTAGTCTAATTAATGTTTATATTTTTTTTTTCTTCTTTAATATTATATATATAATTACAATTTTCAAGAAGTATCTAGTGAATATAATTAAGTACAATGATGATCTGAAATAAAAAAAATGACTTGTGGCTCGCTTATTTTAGCAACGAACAAGCCGATTCAACTTATGAAAGCTCGTGGACCAAAAGTTCAAATATATTAGATAATGTATAAACTATAAAGTGCACTCAATTGGTAATTTTTGCACATAGCTAAATACACCCAAAAAAAATACATAAATTAAGGAAATTCATAGATATTAAATTATGCATAAATTAATTTACAAATTCATAGGATAAATTAACATCACAAACCAAATTCATGCAATCCGCAACCATATTAAAAAATAATAATAAAGTCCATCAAGCAAAGCATAATGTGCATCATATATTCATTTTGATAGATTGAGTAATACTCTTAATTCAAGTGCAACTAAGAAAATTAACTAAAAATCATCCAAGTCATAAAAAAAGTGTTGCTCTCAAGCAAAATGTGATGGGGAATAAGGCGACTAATTAATTTTGACTAATTCATCCCCACCACTTGGGATCTTGGACTTGGAATAGACGTGTTATTTGGAATTACGGGACTTATTGTTGGCCCGTTATCAATTGCTGTTCTTTAATCTGTATTTTGCATTGATCCATTTGTGCTGATGTTGCGAGGAAAGTAGAGAAAAAATATTGACGGTGTTGTTTTGATTTCAAACAGTGCATGAACACTAGTATTAAAATAAAAAATATTATAATGTGTGCTTTATCTGAAGCTAAAATAATATTGTTAATATATTTATCCTAAAAGTATTCAAAAGCATGGTTTGCCAAAGAAAATCACTGGTCGTGAGATTTTGAGAATATTTGTCAAATTATCTTTAGTGGTATGAATTAAAGTTGGAAAATATTTTCTCGTGGAGATCAATAATTTATCCAATTATACTAAACTAATTCAATGCATTTTCTTAATATTAGTCTTGCTTTATACATAGATTATTATTTGCCAATAAACAGTTATATAACTCATATCAAAACTGACACGGTGAAATAGTATTATGCAGGGATAGAACTAGAAAATTTTAATAAAGATGACTAAAAATTAAAGTGCACAATCGTAATGAGTGAAATTTGACTCTAAGACCTTCCAACCACAAAATACTTTAATCACTAGACTACAATTAAATATTTGTTATTTATTGAGAGTGGCTAGATTATATAAAAAGTCTAAAAAAAAAAAATTCAATTAAATTCCTTAGATCCGCCTCTAAGACTATGAAAATTCAAAGTTTCATAATCAGAATGGGTTTTCAACAAAAGTGCTCGATCTCTTTTGTGGTTTGCTGATAGTTACTCTGCTTGTCGGACTATTTTCAATCGACACAATTTATTCGAATTGGAAATTGTTGACTTAGGTCAACCTTCTTTTGTCTTTAGATCCTTTGTTGAAACCTTCCTGTTAATAGTTAGATATGAACGGACGCTGTAAAGTGTGAGATTTCATTCTACACTACCCTTTTGATGAATTGAATGAAAATTACATGTCATTTGAAAACATGTTGATTTTTGACGAGTTTGAATAGCTTTCAAAGAAAAAAGCAACATATACATCAGATCAAGCAACTAGCTTTTTCAAAAGAAAAGCAACAAAAGCAGATTAGATCGGGTCCGGATCCCCTGAAGTAACTCAATTTTTTAGTTTAGATTCAGACCGTCCGATTCCAATTCAGGTCAATCCAGCCGAGATGGAGCACACAAGGTCCCTTTAATGACGGTCCAGATCTAAATTCAAAGATTGAGTTACTTCAGAAGATCCGAACTTGATTAGATCAAGGTCAGCGAATCTCCAAGTAAACTTCGTCTGGACACAAGGACATAATGGTCATGTGCGCTTAATTACGTTGAATACAAAAAGGGAAATCAAGTTAGATCTTCTAAATTATTAGGTAAAAATAATAATGGAAACGGATCGATGGTGATGAATGATGAAGAGTATTTTTTGTGAACTCAAATCTAAAATCTATCGAATAATTGACTTTAAACGACAAATTCGCTAACCGTTGAAATCTGTCTACCTTACGAGTGATGTGTCTACATATAAAAATTTTGAAGTTTCAAATTAATTTTGTATAGAGTTAAGTGGCCAAAAAGCATTCAAAAAATAAATACATTAAAATTAATTTATAAATTTTCTAATTTTAACCATTTTACTTCGTAATAAATTAATTCTAAAGATTAAAATTTTTACATGTAGATGCATTACTCGTGAGATAAATGAGTTTCAAGAATTAAAATTTGTCATTTAAAATCAATTCGATAAGAGTTTAAGTTTAAAAAAGATTCGGTGAACTTAAAAATACCCTAAATCTACTTTACTGATGAACACCTTTCGAATATTATACATATAAGAACATGCTAGCGTGCTATGCATAGCATAGAACCCCTCTATGCAACGAATTGGATTTTGAGTTTTCAAAATCCTAATGGTCGATCCGAACCGTTCATCTTGTTCTCCATATTAATATGTGTTTGGAGACCAAATTTTACATTTTTTGTAATTTTTTTACTATTTCTTTAGATTTATTTCGCTGTTTTTTTATGGTACAGATTTGCTGAAAACAGCGATTTTCAATAAATCTAAAGAAATAGTAAAAAAATTCCAAAAAATATAAAATTTAGTCTCCAAACACATATTAATATGGAGAACAAGATGAACGGTTCGGATCGACCATTAGAATTTTGAAAACTCAAAATCTAAACCGTTGCATAAAGGACTTCTATGCTATGCATAGCATGCTAGCATATTCCTATATATATATAACACACACAGTCACACACGTGACACACACACAAAATTAAAGTAAAACTTGTACCTCTTCCCATAAGAAAGAGTCAGAAGGCCCAAAAATGCCTCAAAACCATACTGATCATTAATTTGCTGACATAATCATTGATGATGTTGGATTATGACGCAAAATTACATGATCATTCAATTATTCTTCTTTGACCAAAAGTTAACGACGCGTTGTCCTGTGACTTTGAGACGCCATTGGTGTGGATAGCGGAAAATATGTGTAAATTAAGTACCGAAGTTGCTCAAAATTTACTACAGTACTTCAGTAGAAAAATAAAATACTTCTATGGATTCATCTGCTTTAACTCAAGAATTCTCCGGGATTCAACTAAAAAATTGACATTAAAAGCTGAATCAATAAGTAATGTGATTTTATATTACTTTATGAGAGGAACTAATAAAATACTTTTTTGCAAAAAAGGAATTTCAAATGACAAAATTGAATTAAAAAAAATTATAGGAAGAGCTTAATTAGTTAGCATATTTTTCCCTCTACCTCCCTCAGTCCTTGGGAGTGTGAATATTTTTTTTTTCTGGATATTTTGTTCTAAACAATTGTTAAAGACATCACTTCATAAATATATCCAAATGTTTTATTTTTTGGCATACACTCTAATCTTGTTTAGATCAAAATTATTTAAATCAAAATACTAGTATATGTATATGTATATGTGTATGTGTGTGTGTGTATGAGTATGTGTATGTATATATTATACATATATTATAAAAACCATAATAAAGCCCAAGTTCTTAATTAGTGTTATATTTAGACTTATGATATCCAAATGACAAATAAAATCAAAGTTCACTAAAAAAATAAAAATTAAAAAATTAAAGTTATAAAAATTTACGACATCACTTCGTAAATATATCAAATGTTTTATTTTTTGACATACACTCTAAATAAGAAAACTTTTTTTTCACAAAATTATTCAAATCAAAATACTAAGATCTCAAAAAAAAAAAAAAATACCATGGGACTCCTGGAGGGGTGGTGCCTCACAGGTCTAGTGGGGCGCCCCAGGGGCTGGCGCCTCACTAGAGGAATGGGCCGCCCGTAATTCTGGCGGTCAGGACATGTTTAAAAAAAAATGGGAGATAGAGACATTTTTTAAATTTTGATTTTTTTTTTTAGGGATATTAATAAAAATGGCCGGATAATATAAAACATGTCGTTCTACGATTTAAAAATTTTAACGGATAGATTTCAAACAACCAATCAAAATTGTTAAAATTAATCTACTTCATTAATACATTTACATGTTAATTTTTTTTTAAAACTCTGATAGTGGCTGCATGTTAAATTTTCGATCTACCAAATAATATTGTCGTTTTCCTTTTCGTCACCAACCTGGGCTTCTAATTCAGGCCATCCATAAACCTTTGGTTAGCAACTTAGCATACATGATTTGTGAGATGTCTAGAGAGAATTTTGACTATTACAAAAATTTTGTACAGTATAAATTATTTTCCGGTATGTACTGTCCTAATAAGGTGCACATTTATTAAACTTGAATATATTGTCATATTACTAGAGCTATAATGTAGTTTCGCAGTTTGAGAAAGCAGCGAACTTTAATGTTATATTTCTAATTAAGGTCCCAATTCATTACAGGATGAATAGTCCTCGTTAATTAAACATATCCCTGGAATTATAGGAGGGTTCAAAATGCCTCTATTTTTAAAAACTTAAATAACTCAAAGTTTAAAACTTAAACATTAAAATAAAACTGTTAGATGTGATCTATGTTATTTTCTCTATGTGTCCATTAAAAATTATCAGATTTTGATTTTGTTTTTATATGAATCAAGACGTTGAAAAATTAACGTCTAGAAATTATCCACTTTTGTATACATTTTTACAAGCTCAAGATGACAATCAAAATAAAGTTGAAATGCCATAATTTTTCACATGTGCATAGATAAAATGATATAGTTTATATCCAATTATTTTATTTTGAATTTTAAGATTTAAATTTTGAGTTATTAAAGTTTTTAAAAATGGAGACATGATGAAGGCACAAAAAATGGAGGCATTTGAACCCTCCTCATTATACAAATAGGTCTGAAAGCTAATTAGTGTTTCATAGTCTCTTCTACTGGGCCCTACGTGGGCCCATGACTCGAGGTCAGATGCTGATCTAGTGTGAATAGGCGGTAACACCAGCAAACAACTCGAAATTTTTATTTATATCAAAAAAAAAAATCAAATTCTACCCACTTTTGCACAGGATTTCAAAATGTGGCCAAACCGATCAAAATCTCTCTGGTTTCGAAACTTGATAAGTATAAATTATATACACATTTGATCTAGATTTTATCATAAAACAACTGCAAATATCTTGTAATTATAATATAAAGTGATTAAAATACACCTGGAATCAAGTTACTGTGGTTATTTGGCTTTTCATTGCAGGAAATAATGAAAAATAGAGAAAATACCTCTCAGTGCGAATCAACCACACGCACTGCAGATCAGTGCAGCCACATTTCCAACATCCAAGCTCTGAGCAGGAATTTTTCCCGAGCCTAGTGTGAACGCAGTTCCACCCGCAGTGCGGATGAGCCCAGCCGCACTCAAGACTTGGTCAATTTTAGAAACTTCAGAAAAGCGCAGTATCCACCCGCAGTGCAGGTCATCCATCCGCAGTACCACCCGCACTCAGAATAATTCGCATAAGTTAAATAAGGAAACTTAGACTCAGTACGGGTGAGACCATACGTAGTGCGGATCAACTATCCGCACTAGACCAGTAGAAAGCCAAATTTACACAGTTTCAATACGGTTTCTATTATTGGCGCTTCATGGACGTGTTTTATAGTCAAACCTGGACAAGGCATCCTGGGAAACAATCCAAATATAGCACCCACTAACTTCACTTCCTAGACTCTTAATTGGGCATGGTCCTTGGTTATAAAAAAGGAGATTCATTCCCATTCAAAGGACATTGATCATCTCATTCTCTCTCTCCACACATACAATACTTAGCAATAAATTCTGAAGTAAGGAAAGTTTTCAAGCAAGGAGAATAATGGTTTCCTGAGCAAGATTCGGCAAGATAGAGGTTTTTGATTTGTTAAAGGGTGTAATGACTTCTTTTATTTTATTTCTTCTTACTTTGCCAACTTTTTGTAATTGATCTCTCTAAGAGATAGTAGTTCTCTCTTTAAGGATTTAGGATCAATGCATGAACTTGTTTAATTCTATTTTATTCGGCTATTTTTTTTATTATGATTGTTTTATGGGATTTGATTGTTAATTTCTGTGATTTAATTATTTGTGTTAATTACATAGTTAGTACTTGAATTGTATTATCCAGTTTTGGATTCGAAAGAACCAAAATTGTGAATGCAAATACCCTAGGTTTAGATTAAGATTGTAACCAATTTAATCTAAGCCAGAACTATAGAAATTAAGGTTAGGAACTTGGTGAAGGACCTAACCGTGAAGCCAAACTGTAATTAGGACATCTCAATTCGAATCAAGTATAGGTATGATGGACTTAATTGTGAAGTACCAATATTTGAGGAGAGGAGAGACTAACAAGAGTTCAATGAGTCTAGGTAGCTAGGGTGAGGGACCTAATCGAAAAGTCTGAATTACTTAGGCACGTTATTAATTTACGAAAATAACCTTTAATAACATATTAGGTTAGAAACATCGTCAAATCATACATGAATTCAAACAAATACCAAATAAATAGAGTTAGCGAGAGATTGTAGACCAAAGACCCCTAGATCTCTAAATCTTGAAAACAAACCAATTCTTTTCTTTTACTTTTATTTACAATTATTATTTCAAACTCATTTCTTTTGGGTATTGAACCCAACCTTAGGAATCGTTAGAATAAACCCCCCCCCCCTTCATTTACTTTATTGCACTTTACTTTCTTATATTTTCTGAAATTAATTAGTAAAGTTTAAAGTAAGTATTTATCATACTCCCTGTGGATCGATACCCGACAATATACTACATTGATAGGATTGTATAGTTGCAATCTAAGCCGAAAGTGTATTTGAGGATAAAGCTTTTTACCATACCATTTGGACGTATCAAAACTTCTTTCTGGTGAGAAAATAATCGATTCCATAACCATTTGGACCAATAAAAATCTCACCGGTTCCTCTTCCTGGAACCGGTTATATTCTCACCGGTTTATTTTTTTTACAAAACAGAAAAGTTTATAATTTATTTATTTTTTATATTGAAATATTATAAATGTTTAATATATTTCTTTGAAAATAGATGAAATAAATATAATTTTATTTATTAGAAAGACTACGATAAATAACCTGAATCAACATTTTTCAAGCCGGATTTTTAGCATCTATAAGAAAAGTTAATATATTTATGTATGCGTTATTGGAAAAAAAATATATGCTTTGAATTTGAGTTACTGATCACAGTTTAAAAGTCACTTCTAAGTAATACAAAAAATATTGTGATCCTTCTAGTACATATAATTTTTAAAAAATTCTATCTATTTTGAGAATTGTTTTTGGAGAACAATCATTAAATGACTTAAAGTTTTTATTTTTTTCAAAAATAAATACAACTTTTTAGAAATTGAATGTACTAGAAGGATGACAATATTTTTTATATTTACTTAGAAGTAACTTTTGAACCATAATTAATAACTCAGAGGATTATTTTTTTTCTAATAATACATAAAGTAATATATATATATATATTAATTTTTCTTACAGTAGCGAAAAATTCAGCCTGAAAAATATTGATCTAGGTTATTTGTCACAGTCTTTCTACTAAATCAAATTATATTGTATTCCATCTATTTTCAAAAAAATATATTAAATATTTCTAATATGTCAATACAAAAAATAAATCAATTATAAAAAATTTTGTTTTGAAAAAAAAAAACGCACACACACACAAACCAGTGAGAAGATAACCGGTTCCAAGGAGAGAAATCGGTGAGATTTTCACCGGTCCTAGAACCGGTTAGATTTTGACCGGTGCAATGGTAATGGAACTGGTTATTTTCTCACCGGAAAGAAGCTCCAAAACCTAGGAGATTTTGACCGGTTTGGACAATTTTTAAAATTCTATGCAAAAGTGAGTAGTATTTGAAAAAAAAAAAATTGGATATTAATAAAAATTTCGGGCAAACATCCATACAATGAATCTAAGCTCCTGTTCACCTTCATGGAAAGACCAATTAATTAGTCTTCATTTGTCTTCCATGTAACCGTGTAAAATTAATCTATTTAAAACAGCAAGTTGTGTGTAAACTATTTTTTTTTGTTCCATCAACTCACTCAACTTGAGTACTTATAAGTGCAAATGCTGTGTATTTTGTTTTTACATGCATGTGCCTCACCTTAATTGAGGAAAAGAGCGCATCTATATATCTTCCTTCAAATAGTCTACACTTCATAGATCTCATAATTTAATGGCATCTCAAGTACTGATTAAAGTAAAAGACTGTGAGATGGTGATTAAACAGCTTGAGAAAACTTGCGAGCTGACAACCGTGCTTCAGCAAGAGATTGCTAGCATTCTCAATTACTCTTTTAATTCTGATGTCGACCTTATGTTTGAAGAATTGCAGCGCGCGTTGAAGTTGTCTCTTAACATTTTGTGCAACAATGAAGTGATCGGAAATAATGGAATTCAGAGCTCGTCTAAGAGGAAGAGAGTCGTTGATGATTACCAAGAAGAGCCTGAAAATAGGTAGGTAATTGTCAAACGAACCTCAATTCTTGTCAGAAGAATGAGAAAAAAGAAACAAAATATATTAATTACTAGTTACTAACCAAAAAAAGATTCATTTTTTTTATGTGTACATATACGGATATACCTAAAGTTTTCTTCATTTTTTTTAGCAGGATTGTTTGCAAAGAAGTTCATACTCCTAAACCTTTTGATGATGGTTACCTGTGGAGAAAATATGGCAGAAAGAATATTCTAAACAGCATGTTTCCAAGGTAAGCTTTCATGGCATGTATCTGTGGTCGATTCTATATGTTAAGCATTTATCATGGTGAACAAAACACACATTATTAACCATCAACACATTTTTGTTATATCCAATTACCAGGTTCAGAATTCTAAACATTTCAAATGAAAGTCCCTAAATAACACTAGAAGAGAGAAAAATATAAGATTGTCAAATTATTGATATAAAGGTTTTGGGGCATCTACCAAGTTTCTCAAAAAAAAAAAAAAAAGGGGCTTTTGGGGCTTCTCATTAAATGAAGAGCAATTGCTCATACAATTTGGTCGAAAAAATGTGTATGTAGGTTGGTTATGATCACTTTAAATAAGTAGAAGAAATAAGTAATTGTCCTAATACATTATGAGCTTATATTGGTTTGTTTGGTTGCAAAATTGACATTAATTTGTCTTATTAGAATAGTTTATTTTAACTTTTTGTGAGAATAGTTTGTTCTAATAAGACAAACAAGTTTAATTCTCTATTTGAGCTATTCTAACCTAACCAAACATATTAATTGATAGTCTCCAGCAATTCATTTAATTAAAAAACTATTGCAACAAAAAAAAAAATTAATGATGTTTTGTTATTACATAAAAGTTAATTATAAAGGTCTGCTAACTAACTTTTAGCTCCGGGCACGTCCAACAGCCATAACCTGTTTTACACTAATATTTGTGGAGCTTTAACACTTATTTTGTTAATTCACAAATTAGGAAATTGCACGTGTTAGGCGCAAATTTAAGAAGAGCACAATCATTTTCAAAGCTCTTAAATCGCCTTCTCAAATTTATATATATCAAGTGGTTCTATATATATCAAATTCATCTTTGTCCTTGTATGAAGACAAACGTGCCAAAATCTTCTAATAGAAAATATATGTTGTTGATAAGAAAGCATCTCCACATATATTACGGCACTGTAAGCAACCAACTACAATAAAAAATAAAAAATAAAAAAAGGGAAAGAAATGAGTACAAAAAGTTTAATATAATAAAATCAGGTAAGAGTAGGTATTCCTGTTGTCCTAGAATTTTAAAATAAATGCTAGATACTTCGGATTTACCTAATAGTGATCCTAGGAGTAGAAATTTCTTGTCTCCAGAAGTGCAAGAGATTCGGTCTCTAATTCGACAACTATCTAATGCAAACTTAATTTAATGTGCACTTCTTTTTACATACAGGGACTACTATAGATGCATTTATAGTAGCAACTATAATTGCAAGGCAAAAAAATATGTCCAGAGATCCTGCAACAGGGACCCACCCCTGTACAAAGTTATATACATTCACAACCACACTTGTAATACTCACATTGCCAATTCTCAGCAAATACTGGGTTTTTCTGCAAAAGAGATGCCTCAATCTCAACTCTCTCTGAATTCATATGCTATCACACGTGAGGAAGACGAACGTGCGGCTTTTCGCTCGTGTCTGGAAAGTGTCATTGGAGGAGCCAGTAGGGATCAACAACAAGAGATAGCCCCATATAGTTGTGATGATGTTGTATCCCAACCAATGGCGGCGGCCCACATAAGCTCGGCTTCAAGTTATCATCCATGGGAAATGGATGACATGGTTATGATGGACCTCTTCTGGTCACAATCGCCTGAGATGGATCTGTTTTAATTAGGAACAGAGTTTTCTATGCTCAATTTAGGGTTTTGGTTTGGTGTCATAAATTATTTTGTGAGATTATTGCAACTTCGAGACGTTCAATTCTTTTTAGGTTTAAGTTGTGGGTTGAAAGAAGTTATTAATATATAGCTCAACAAATTCTAGAAATTCATCTGTTATTATCTTTAATGTAAGTTTATTGTTATTAATAACCCTTAATTAAAAGTTTATTATTTCTGTTTAGGTTGTTTTGCCATATGTAAATAATCTTTACAATATCTTGTATTTCCCATGGTTCTGAAAAACTGGAATTGGAATTGGTAAATTGACTGTGGAATTAGAATTGGATGAATCAATAGCAATTGGCTGAATTAGATTGAAAATCCGGAATTTTTTCAAAAAGAAACTTGTTTTGTGCTCAAAAATAGAAAACGGAAATAGTTTGTAAAAATTAATTTGTCTAAAATTATGTTAAGATAAAAATAAAAAAATTAACATTGAGGCATAAATGTTGAAATTAATTTCTACGCTTTTAGTTTTCAGTAAGTTAAAATTAAGGTCGCATAAAATTACATAAAAACGAAAAACAGATAAGAAAGCTTTCTATTGCTAGATCCAGCTCACTTTACAGTTTGAGATTTAATCTCAGCCAGTTATATTATTGGGCTTTAAGATTCGTGTCAAATTAAAAGGAACGATCTGTACTCACTTTCTTTTTACTAATCGTAAAAGATTCTCTTTTCAAGTAATGGAGAGGATGTGGTTCCATTGACCGGAAATAAATCTGCTGTGATTCTCAAAAGAATTACGGAAGGTAGCACAATTGGCTAGAAAAATATTCTAGAGTTGTTATATCCAAATGTCGAGAGTTCAATTTCTCCCTTACAAACTTTAGTAGCTACTATCAAGTTTTCAAAAAAAAAAAAAATTCTCAAAAAAATTACAGGGTCCTGCTTTTCCAAATCCACCCCTCTAATTTTTTTAAATACACAAATGTCAAAATCTGTTGTTTTATATGCACAAATCTCAAAACAAATGGATGGTTAAATTTGAAAAGGTAGGTTCTGTGATTCTCAAGAATCACAGCAGATTTGTTTCCCCATTGACCATGCAACCCAATGCAAATATATATATATATATAGAGGAGGGATCAAATGACACCGTTTTTTGGTGACATCGGATGACACTGTCCATTTTTAAAGTCCAAACAGTCGATCCAAACCGTACAACTTGATGGATATGTTAAAATGTGCTTGAAGATCAAATTTTATATTTTTCTGAATTTTTTTTTGGGTTTATTCAGAGGGGTTCAAAAATTCAACGGTCTGAATATAGCGATTTTGTTAAATACTTAATAAATAGTAAAAAAATTCAGAAAAATGTAAAATTTGATTTCCAAGTTACTCTTAATATATCCATCATATTGAACAGTTTGGATCGACTATTTGGATTTTAAAATTTCAAAAATGGACATTGTCACCCGATGTCACCAAAAATGAGGTGTATTCCGATCCCTCCTCATATATATATATATATATATTCTTTTAAACTTTGGCAGAAGCTGCAACGGCCCAACGCAAATATGAAGTGCCTATTTTATAGGCTGATATATATGTTGCAGGCTTATGAGATCCAAATTAATCTCCCTCACCCTTTCATTAGATCTGTTTGAAAGCTTAACGGATTCGGAGGCCCATAGTTAATGCCTATTTTACTGGCCTAATATGATCCGACTTAAAAAGTACCCATTCGATCAGCATATCAGAATATTCAAGTACGACCAAATTAAAATATTTTTTATGTTGATGAGCGCAAAATTTCAACCAAAAAATACAAAGGAAAATTGATCAAAATTGCAATTGCGTTTCAAAAAGCTAACCTCATTAAAAACCCAAGTGATTTTATAAAAAAAAAAAAAGTATTGAGAATTTCTAGTTGACAAAAAGAAGTTTGGTTAATTAGAAATTTTTAATTGACATAACTGCAACATGAATGATCAACACTCTTTTCATTTTTTTTTAATAGAAAAAAAATATGATCCAAACTTCAAAAAGCCTGGCCTAAATGATCTACTCAAGTTAAATGATGATGTTAATTTATTGCCGAGATGTTCAATTTTGTCAAAGGCCCAGTTCAAGATGATAAACTTGTAATTCAAAGCCCAAAATCTAATATTTCATATCATATGATTCACACATTAATTTTTAAAATCTACATTAACTGATTAAGAGATACAATGGGTAGCTAGCCCATTACACTTCTTAACTGAAAGCTTTTTCTAGCTTCCGCATGTTGAAGAGGGAAATAAGTCTGCTGTTATTAACACCTTGTTTGGATGGAGAGTAGAGGGAGGGAGGGAATGGAGAGGAACAAAAAGTTTTTGTTGAATTGTGTTTGGTTGATAAAATAATGTTGGAGGTGAAGGGTACATAAAGTGAAAGTTTCAATTTTGTACCATTATAATGAGGGTTCAAATGTCTCTATTTTTTGTGTCTTCATCGTGCTTTCATTTTTAAAAACTTTAATAACTCAAAATTTAAATCTTAAAATTCAAAATAAAACTGTTAGATGTGAACTATATCATTTTATCTATGTACATGTAAAAAATTATGGCATTTCAATTTTATTTTGATTGTCATCTTGAGCTTGTAAAAATGTATACAAATATGGATAATTTCTAGAGGTTTATTTTTCAACTTATTAATTCATATAAAAGCAAAATCAAAATGTGATAATTTTTTATGGGCACATAGAGAAAATAATATAGATTACATCTAACAGTTTTATTTTGACATTTAAGTTTTTAATTTTAAGTTATTTAAGTTTTTAAAAATAGAGGCATGATGGAGGCACAAAAAATGGAGGCATTTGAACTCTCCTCCATTATAATTAATAGAATCGGTTTTCCTCTCAAATTGAAGTGTAACGGATAAAAAAAAATTTTGTTAAAAAATTTTTTAGGAAAAATAACACAAATGACAAATCCTATATCTTATATATATAATTCTCATACAATATTTTTTTTCTCAAAACTTATAACAATCACCGAATTTCTCATTAACCTCGTAAATTTTAATCAACCAAACAAGATATAAGATGAAATGAAAGTTAAATTTATTTTCTCTCATTAATCATTCAAACACAAATAGGTTAAATATGTTAATTTTCATTTCTATTCCATTACATTCCCTTCTATTCTTTACCTCCCATTCCTTCATCTACTTTCCATCCAAACAGTTTAAATTATTCCATATGTGAATCTCAATAAAAAAAAATTCATGCGCCAATCTTAACAAAGATTAACGGTTGAGATCATGAAAAACAGATTCTTGTTATTCTTTTGGAATAACAGCAGATGTATTCCCGTGGATGAGATTCTATACTTATCGTGTTGTATAATTATTCTGTTTCTAATTAATGCTAGATTTGACAAGGTAATTGCAAGAGCTTTGACGGTCAACTTGTTCCGTTTATAATGGAAAATTTTATAAAGTAATCTTCTTTGAAACTTTTATGAAACAATCTTCCTTTTAAAAATAATTAAACAAAATACCCGTCTATTTCTGTTCCTCCAATTTAATTAATCACATCTAATACAGTATCACATGCTTTTTATATAATTGTACTTAATTATTTAAGATAGGTACGAAATCACTGTTTTTGATGGTCCAACATTTTTTTAAAAATAGTGATTTTGTATTCATCTTAATTTCTATAAAATATAAATTTTGGTCTCCAAGTACATTTTAATGTGGATATCGTGTTGAGTGGTTCAAATCGTCTGTTTAAACTTTAAAATTAAAGATAAAAATGTAGAATACGATTGAGACATGAAAGCAATGCAACTTTTGAGTCCTCTATATAATTATATATCTCATGAAGTTGTTGAGATACAAGTTCTTATGACATGTCACACATAATAAAAATTTAATTTTGATTACAGTTGTAACAAAAAAAAACTTTGAGGTGGCTTAGCATCCTTTAGCTACACTTCTTGCTCCAGATAGAAGTTGTTATATAATTATTCCATATTCATTTTAGTATTAGTTGTGGGATAAATGATAATACGATTTAGTTTATAATTTAATCTCTTTTTTGCTGGTGATAGTGCTACATTAGTGCTATTTTCTCTTCTTTTTATCTCTATTTCTTCACTCTCCATTATTTCCCATTTAATACTTTAGCCCGTGAATGTAGTATATTTTTAGCCTCTGTTAAATTGGTTTTAATCATTATTTCAAGACAACAACAAGGCACTCGTTTGTATCTCAAAGTGTATAACTCAATTATCTAACAATAATTTGTTTCATATTTGTATTAGAATCTGTATTCATAGATTATTCGCTCTGTATCCGTATCCGTTTAAGACAAATTTGATTTTAAATTTTGTTATTTATTTACTTCTTGTATATGTATATGTATCCATATCCGCTCATTAAAAGGCAGATACAGATATAGTATTAACATTATCTGCTCCGTTTACACCCCTATGTCCATACATACTATAATGTATCATGTAACCTATCCAATTATAGCGTGATCTTTTACATTCTAAATATGAAATCCAGTGTTTTAAAATGTGATTTTGTTCATACATGCGAAAGGCTGTATATCGCATATGGCCACATATGCAAATTTGTATGCGAAAGTATATATGCGGTTTTACTATGCTTTATTAAAGAAATATAGATAAAATAAACTTAATTTATATCTAAAGTTAGCCTAGTGGTTTGTGCTCTTTATCATATTATAAATATTATAAATTCCAATCTCCTCCACTGCAAAATAATTTTTAAGCTTTTTTTTAAGTCCGCATAAACCATATACGTGCTTGTATATTCAAAACCGCATAAACTTGACTGCATAAAATTTTGTATGCGAAAGATCACTGCTTAAGCATATGCGGTCCATGTGGCCGCATTTTAAAACACTGATTTGAACTGTTAAAACAAATATCAATAATCAATGTGATCTAGAGGATCCGGAACGGCCAACCCAACCCGTTTACAATGCTTTATTATTTAGGAATCCGAATACCCGATCATCCGAATCCAAGTGACCAACACCGCTTGAAGCTCCGAACCGGATCCTCGTTTCCTATCTTCCTCAGATCTTCTGACGAAACAGCCTTCTCTTTCTCTTCTGAAGAGAAGAAGACTAACTGGATCTCGTTTCGCTACTTAGCCTCTCAATCAAAGAAGCAGCTTTGATCGGGTAATCTTAATCGGAGAAATGTTCAAGTTCTTGAAAGATGTGGTGTCAGGATCCGGATCGGGTCTGAAGGATCTTCCGTACAATATCGGAGAGCCGTACGCTACCGCCTGGGGCTCCTGGGTTCACTGTCGTGGCACTTCTAAGGTTACCTGTTCGCCTATCCATCCTAGTTTGTTTAATTTTGCATAATTTGGCGAATTTTGGATAGAGATCTGTTTAATTATCCATGCCATGCTGTAAAAGTAGGGTCTTGTTCGTATATTTTGAATTGGATGAAATGCCACTTAGTGACAATTAAGAAGTAAATTTGGTTATTTTAGAGTTGAGTTATTAGTTCATTTGGGTTCATTACACTTGTCGTGAATAGAGATTGAGTGAAATCACTGGACTATATGCTGTGGTATTGCTTAAGGCATCTAAATATAACTCGAAGCAAATTTGGCATCCTTTTGATCCATAATTTGTTGTAGCAATACTGGTACATTTCATCTGCATGTCTCTTATGCATCCATAAACCATATTTACTTTAACCAAGTACATAATTTAAATGGATTTTTCATTTTAAACATTTTTTAACCAGGATGACGGGTCACCAGTCTCAATATTCTCTCTTTCAGGGAGTAGTTCACAAGACAGACATTTAGCTGCTGGTCGTAACGGGGTGAAGAGATTACGGACAGTAAGTCTCTTGCTGCATTTTACCTCACCAGCTGTGATACTTTTATTTGGCTAATAAATGCTTCTGACATGTTTTAGGTGAGACATCCAAATATATTATCATTCCTTCACAGTACAGAAATTGAGGGTTTTGATGGGCCTTCTCAAAAACATACGATTTACATTGTGACAGAGCCTGTAATGCCTCTTTCTGAAAAGCTCAAGGAACTTAACTTAAGTGGTACTCAGAGGTAATTCAACTCGCTGTTAATCTCTCTTTCTTTCTCAACATATAGCTTATATGCACAACTAATTCTGAATGATGCAGGGATGAATACTATGCATGGGGGCTTCATCAAATAGCTAAAGCCGTTAGCTTTTTGAATAATGATTGCAAACTAGTAAGTATCTTTACTATAAGCACATCTGAATTTACACTCTTATTTCTCGGTAGTTTATTGTTGTCTTTCATTTTGGCAATTCCAGGTTCATGGAAATGTGTGCGTGTCGAGTGTTGTTGTCACTCAAACTTTGGATTGGAAGTTGCATGCATTTGATGTTCTATCAGAATTTGATGCCAATAATGAGGCCGTGAATAGCCCCATGCTGGTAACTATTACTGCTCATGTTATCTGAATCTCTCTAGGCTTGTTAAAGGCTCGAACCTTTTTGTTCCTCGACACTTCCTAATAGAAAAATAATGTACCTTTTGTAGCAATATGACTGGTTAGTGGGAGCGCAATACAAGCCATTGGAACTGTCAAAGTCAGAGTGGGCTGCAATAAGAAAATCGCCTCCATGGTCCATTGATGGTTGGGGCTTAGGTCAGTTAGTATCTCTTATATTTAATTAACTTCACTTAAAAAGTTTTAATTTGATCCAAAAATCAGAATTGCATTGTGAAAACCGTAGCTATTTTAACAGCTAAATTTCTTGAACCTTTCTATTATCCATTTTTATGGCGCTTTTTGTTTGCCAAATTTAACGGCCTTTATTGGGTTTATCAGGTTGTCTAATTTATGAACTCTTTTCTGGGGTAAAGTTAACTAAGACTGAGGAATTGCGAAACACAGCTTCAATACCAAAGGTATATGATCATGTTAACATTTGATGATTTTAACTTTGAATACTTTTGTAATTATGTGTGCGTTTTTTTTAAAGTGTCTTTTTTCTTTATTTTTTTTTCTGTGGAATAAAATTGCTTTGAATTGATTACAAATCTATTTCTCTTCCTTTTTTATGTGCAGTCTCTTCTCCCAGATTACCAGAGGCTCCTGAGCTCTGCGCCTTCTCGTAGGATGAACCCCTCAAAACTTATCGATAACAGTGGTATTCACTATGGTTAAATTTCTCTGATTCTTCTTGTGATGGTGATCTCTGATTCACTATGCATAAGAATATTGATTTACTAATATAGTGTTGATGGATGCGAATAACTGTAGATATATTCACAAATCAATGTTCTTGAGCGAAAGCCACATTACTTCAAGATTTTCTACACTTCATTGATATATTAGTAAACAGAAGAAAGTCTGATTTTAGTTCTTCAACAATTGCATTTGGTATAATCAAGTCCCTGAACATTTTTCATATTCAATCAAACCCCTCAAATGTTGCACATGGTAGATTAAGCCCCCTGATTGATGACTTTTGTAAGTAATATAAGGCCTAGAGAGTTATCAAGTCTTAGTTAACAATTTATGACTATTAAATTAGGAGAAATTAACTAATGAAAGGATTGTACAAAATCAATGCAAAAAGTTTATATGGCTTGATTGAATCATGTGCAAAATTGAGGGGCTTGATTGAACCAAAAATAATTTATTAGCTTGTTGGAAAATAGTGCAAACCAGCTGCAGTAGTTGAGGGTCCAAAAGCAGACCTTCTAATTGTTTTAAGTGCAGCAAAGGCTAATTGTTTTTCTTCACAAAAAGATGTGATATTTGGAACCTCCTTTTCAAATATGCAGAGTTCTTTCAGAATAAATTGGTAGAAACCATTCAATTCATAGAGATCTTGAATCTGAAAGATAGTGTTGAGAAAGATTCATTCTTCAGGAAGCTACCAAATATTGCCGAACAGCTCCCTCGTGAAATTGTCTTGAAGAAGGTAAGCATGAAATAAATAATTATTAGAATATGGAATCGTGAATAGTTGTTGGTTTAACCCCCGATAGAAAATTTGATAAGCCAATGAATTTTTTCTGTGTTTCATCAATTAATGCAGTTACTTCCAGTTTTAGCTTCTTCCCTGGAATTTGGCTCAGCTGC
Source organism: Carex pumila (assembly GCA_033356055.1). Taxonomy (NCBI): domain Eukaryota; kingdom Viridiplantae; phylum Streptophyta; class Magnoliopsida; order Poales; family Cyperaceae; genus Carex; species Carex pumila. Next base: position 578,765 of record JARJHM010000030.1, read on the forward strand.
TGCCCCTGCCTTAACTGTTTTGTTAAAAATGGGTGCATGGCTGACACCTGATCAATTCAATGTGAAGGTTTGTTATGCTCCCTGTTTTATTACATTCAATTTTACATCATGGAATTTGAGTCAAGATAGACCTAACTAATTGCATATTTCAGGTGTTGCCAACTATAATTAAGCTTTTTGCTTCTAATGATCGTGCTATTAGAGTTAGCCTTCTACAACATATAGACCAGTTTGGTGATTCATTATCATCACAAATTGTTGACGAACAAGTATGCAGTTCTATGTAAAGTTATTAGTCTTTTTCTTATGGTCATTGAAAAATGTAATATATTAACAATTGTAGTGTGATCTTGTAGGTCTTTCCTAATGTAGCAACAGGGTTTGCCGATACTTCTGCCTTCCTTCGCGAACTAACTCTAAAGTCCATGCTCATTTTAGCTCCTAAAGTAAAACTCTCTTGTACTTTATTTTCATATGGCATTTCCACAATTCGTGGAACTATTTTAAGATACCTTTTTTCTGATGTGGTAAGTGGGAAAATTGTCACAGCTATCCCAGCGCACACTCTCAGGGTCTCTTTTGAAGTATCTCTCTAAGCTACAGGTTCTATGTCAACAGCATTTGTTTATATTACAGAGTTGCATAAATTATGTTATCCCATCTTATGTTTTTTTCTTCTCCTTTTTATGGTTTATCTTTTCTCAGGTTGATGAAGAACCCGCAATCAGGACAAATACTACAATTCTTCTAGGAAATATAGCTAGCTACATGAATGAGGGAGTATGTCTCAATGCACTTTTACCTCTTGTAATTTACTTAACGGTTGTGATGAATTTAGATATGGGTCACAAATGCAATAAATCATATCGTGTGTTAATTTGCAAAACTAAGATTCTATGTGATAGTGCCATTGATGTATTAATGACTAATCACGCAGACAAGGAAGAGAGTCCTAATTAATGCGTTTACTGTTCGGGCCCTAAGAGACACTTTTCCTCCTGCTAGATCTGCTGGTATGCAGCCTTTCTTTAGTTTATTAAGAGGTTATCATATTATTTCTTTATTTCTGTCAAAACGAGGATGTAACAGTGTTTTATTTCCTTTGGCAGGGATATTGGCTTTAACTGTGACAAGTTCATATTACGACATGACAGAGATTGCCACTCGCATTCTTCCCAATGTCGCTGTTCTTACAATTGATCCAGATAGGTACTTGCTTTGTTTTGTTACACTTGAAATTTGAAAGAATTATATATATACTCTCAAGAGATTGCCACCTGCATTCTTCCCACTGACATTTTTCTCATTTTTCTGAACACTATACCTCAAGAGAACTCATTTACACCAAAGTCCAATGTTCACTTAAAGATGTTGATATGGTTTTTTCTCATTTTTTGTCATCATGAGCTTCAAATCTTGTGCATCTCCATGTATATAACTTTGTTGTGCATTTGTAGTAAACATTTTTGTTGTTTCAGTGATGTGAGGACAAAGGCATTTCAAGCTCTTGACCAATTTTTGAGCATTGCAAGGCAGAACCATGAAAAGGTTTGGACATACAATAAGCAGTCTTGTATCAAGTTTTTTTTTATTTTATTTATGACTTAAAAATGTAGAATGCTTTCTTGGAATTATGCTTTTGTATGGATACTCTTGCTTAAGAATGTATTCTTCTTCTATTGTAGCTAACAACCGGAGTAGAGAGCAGAGTTGGTGATAGCACTGCAGTACAGTCTAATGCCAACTCTAGTTTGCTCACGTGAGTATTTTCTTTACTGCCTGTCTACTTTGGCCATGTGCTTAATCAAACCAGATGGTGCTTTAGTCATGGAGAAAAAACTAATGTAATGAAATGACAATTTATGTGCAGCTGGGCAATGAGTTCTCTGACGCAGAAAGGAAAAGCATCTGACAATGCTCCAATATCTTCTGTAAATGCTAATAGCGGCACAGTTTCTTCAGCGACCTCCAATTCCAGCTTAGGTTTTCTATCTCCATTTTTCTCTGTCTAAATCATCACAGAAATCACAATATCATGATTGTTATGAACTCTTGGACATAAATTTTGCAGTGGCGGATACACCAAGTGCAGCTCCAGTGAGAACAGCATCTATGTCCAGCTTTGAGCAGGTGGCCCCACCTTCCCCTACCAGATCTGCTGATGGATGGGGAGATGCTGAGGACGGTAGTGTACCTGACATGGGAGATGAAGATGGTGGATGGGATGATGTGGACCCGTTTGATGAACCCAAACCCGCTTCGCTCACCAACATACAAGCTGCTCAGAAAAGGCCCGTTTCACAACCTAAGCAACCAGGTACTCTCATCCTCTCTGTAATCTTCTTTACTGATGAAAAGGATCAATGGTACTTTCTGTTCATAATTTTATATACTTTTTTAAATTCATAATCTAAATGCTGCTTGGATACTTTGAATAAATGACTGAACCTGTATGTGAATCGTACCCTTTACGAGCACATGCAGGGTATGCCTACAATATGTACCAGACACACCAGATGATATGCCAGATGGTGTATCATTGGTAATTAATGCCCTTCTTTTCTTGATGTCTTCAAGATACTTCCCGTGCACGGAAGCAGATACATATCGAGGCCACAGTAAATTTTTGCACCCCACATAAGCAGCTCCAGTAAATCAGCAAAGGAATAATATGGAAATATCAGTTTTATTAGTATAAAATTAATACTTCTCATATTTCTCCAAGGAGTTCAAGATATCTGTTTCTGTACTTGTGCTGATTTCTCTTTCAATCTCCCGCGTCCACCCGAATTAAACTTGCATTTTTGAATTTGCTTCTTGTTTTAAAATAAAAATAAGAGTTAACTTAATAAAAGTTATATTTTGTTAACACTTTATTTTTGTTAAGGGTTCAAATGCCTAATGTCCTCCGTGCCTCATCATGCCTCACATCTTTTATCTCTGTTTTCAAAGTTTGAACAGTCGATCCGAACCGCTCAACACGATATCCATATTAAAATATGTTTGGAGACCAAATTATATTTTATTTGGAAAAAATTTACTATTTTTTAGATGGTTACAAATCACTGTTTTTGGATGGCCCAGAAACAGTGATTTTGTACTTATCTAAAAGTATAGCAAAAAATTTTCAAAAAATATTAAATTTGGTCTGTAATATGGAGATCATGTTGAGCGGTTCAGATTGACTATGAAAACGGAGATAAAGGATGTGAGGTATGAAAGACATGATAAGGCATTTGAACCTCCTCATTTTTGTTATGTATTAATAATAAAATCCACAAATCAAAACATATCATAGCCTAACATTTCAAAACAGTTGTCGTTGACTAGTATTGTTTACATGCCTGATACAAATCTCTGTATCTGTGTAGCATAGCTATAAGGTATATTTTTCTCTTTCTTTATTTCAGTGTTTTGTTTCTCTGAGTAAATTTGCTTAAACATATAATTTGTCCAACTACATCAATGAATAGTTATATAGTGCCTTTGTGAGGTGCAGGGTATACTTGCTGCTCTATGTTCTTGTAAGATGTACATTGTATGAGTGCCTTTGTGCATTTTGTTTAATGCAACAACACCTGACAGCTTCTGTCATGGTATTTCAAAAAAAGAATAGTTATATAGTGCCATTGTAGTTCCAACTTCCAACTGATACCCAATTGAAAGAAAGTATAATGGAACCAGATGATTAGGATCATTATTCAGAACAGAAAAACAGTTTCTTTTATTTGAAATGAACAAATTGAATTAGTTTTTTTCACATATACTTATTATATTTTCTTTGCCACATGCTAAATCACAGCTGTCAACTCAGCACGGGCCCCACCAGCCACGAAGGCCACAATAGAAACTGAAGACGATCCATGGGGCTCTGTCTCTGCCCCCGTGCCTAATCCTCATGCAAAAAAATTGAACCCAAAATCGACATCTTCATCTTCAGCCAAAAACGAGGATGATTTGTGGGGATCTATAGCAGCACCAGCACCTAAATCCACTGCGAAATCTCTAAAGCCAGCTACCATAAATGATGACAGTGACCCATGGGCTGCCATTGCGGCCCCACCACCTACCACAAGAGCGAAACCATTATCTCTAGGAAGAGGGAGAGGGATAAAACCATCCCAACCAAAATTAGGCGCTCAAAGGATAGATAGAGCATCCTCCGGCTTCTGATAATTAAAACATTGTATTGGTGTAGTCAAGAATTTGTAAAAGGATGCGTGTGAATTGCTTTAGCTAATATGTTGGGAAAATTTCCAGCTTGAATGCGACTAAGGTCATATTATAAATTTTTTTGTAAAAGTTTCTTTCTGAGGTTTTATTTGAGTACTTGTCCAATATTACTTTTAGGTTGATTCTTCAATTAGTTCTCGATGTGTAATTTCTGTACATTGTTATGATATGTTTATAATCTAGAACAAATATATTGTATTGCAGATGCTGCGGATTATTTTTTTTCTGTTTACATCATAATCTTTCATTACTGTTTTTTTTTTAAAATATTAGTCGACAACTTGTGAACTACCAATTTTTATTAAAGGAAAAAGTTGTGCTTAATTTGTGTTACATTACAAATTGCGCATAAATCTTTCATTACTGTTGCAAGTACTGCTACAACACTTCCTAATAAGAGGCTTACAATAATAATTTTTATCTGTCAACTAAAAATATATAATTATTAATGATAAAAATATTAGAGATCTGAATTGTTGTTTTAATTTGTGTCCATATTTTACGATTCTTTTACTTTTATTAATGATATAAAATAGTAAAAATATTAGGTACTTGTACTAGTTTTAGATAGGTAAATATTCACTGTTTTTTTTAATACAACAATTGTCTATCTATCTAAAAGAATGATAAAATTATAACATTTTGGACTCAAGCACATTTTAATGTAGATCATGTTGAATGGTTCAAATGACTATTTAGATTTTGACATCACAATATTTAAGCGTGAATTAAAACATATGATTCAAATGTCTCATCTTTTATGTTTCACATCCTTATCTTTATTTCTAAAATGCAATATGTCGATCTAAACTGATAACATAATATCTCTATTAAAATGTGCTTAGATATCAAAATTTATAAATATTTTTTAAAAATGTTTGACTATATTAGATAGGTACAAAATCAATGTTTCTTAACCATTCAAAAATAACGATTTTGTACATAACTAAAAAATAGTAAATAATTTTAAAAATAAATAAATTTTGATCTCAAATACATTTAAACAAGAAATCATATTGAACAGTTCAAATTAACAATTTAAAGTTTGAAAACAAGACAAGGATGTGTGACATGATTAAGGCACAAAAGATAAGGCATTTAAATCCTACTAATTATATAAATAAAATATTTTGCTTAATCTATGATCGTTAATAATTAATAAGTTCTTATTGATCTGATAGTCAAACATTATTTACACAAAATAAAGTGGTCATTTGTGATCCAATGTCGATATATTTTCCATTCCGAAATCCCTTTTTTCTCACGAGTTAGGTCCCTCAAATCTTAAATTTGATAGATTTTATTGATGCTGATTATTCATTTTTACAAACCTAACATAAGATATGAAGGATTAGAATTTTAATTATGCACTTTAGCAACGAAACTTTCTTTCTTAGATCGTTATTTCCAAACTTTACTAATGATATAATTATTTATTCATCAAATCGAAAGCTTTCATAATTATACATAGTCATTACCAAGGTTTCATCATGAATTTTTTTTATAGACAACAGATATATTGTTTTCAATAATGATCATGTTTAAATTGCCTACCACATCTTATTCGTATTGCATCTCGTTTGACAGTTAAACCATAGTTTAAAAATCTATTTTTCATCTCTAGCTCTGTAATCAAAACCTATAGAAAAAGATCCACAGCAGCTATCAACAAGCAAATTAATGACCTTATCTTTTTTGTAAAAAATAAGCAAAATAATGGACAAAATAAAAGATGTAACAGAGAAGCCAAACTTGCACGCCAAAACAAATGAGGCAGGCAAGCATTAGAGTCCGTTTTTTTTTTTCTGTAGGAAAGAAAACCAATTAGGGTTTCAAGAGCGATTGCGCGTGCACCAAAATCACACGCTTCGCTCTCTTTCCTGTGACAAAAACATAACCAAAGCTTAAAGAAAAATTCTCGAGAATACACGAAATGATGAAAATGTTTTTCTTTGCCAGAAATTGAAAGGAGAACGGCTGGTTAGTGATACCGTTGTCGGTTATTTATACCTTCTCAACTTTAGGGTTTTGTTTTGTTTCTTGACATGTTTTCCCCCAAAAGGAAAGCTAGACATGGTTTACCATTAAATGCTATTCCTTAGGGAAATTTCATGTATACCCCTCAAAAACCTTGAAATTAAATATAACCTCCCTCTAAAGTTTGTATTATCATATAATCATATATTCATATTTACCCTAAACCTTAAAATGAAATCTTGCAAATTGGATTCTGCTAATTTGTTTGTGCCTTTTAAGGTGTTTTATTGTTTGCTTGAGAAGCATTTTCTTTCAATCTTGAAGGAAAGAAACATGAGGCGGTGCATTCCAATTTTTTTTTTTTTCCGGATGGTTTTAATCTCACTTGAGTAAAGTAAATCACTAGTCAGACAACAGAAAGCAAAAACGCTGCATGTTATTTCAAACAATGAGAACTTTGATAGTTTACATAGTTGGAGCAAATGATGAACAAACAAAATCGCCAAGCTCTTTCCTCAGAAAAATAAAGCAATGCCCAAAAAATTAGAATTGAAGAAAGACATACATCTCTGTACACCCATATAACACAAAAGAATCAGAACATGGAATCAGTTTGAACAAAAAAGTGAAAAATGAAGCACCTTTTTTTCCCTTATGTTCCACCACAAAAGAATCAGAACCTGAATCAATTTTCCATGCCATCCTCTATGCTAAATTGCCTACTAGGGGCCATCAAAAACCGAGCCGATTGATAACCCAGCACTTTATGGAGCGGGTTGTATGTCACATCCTTGGCAGGAATTGGACACACTTGTGTTTCAGAGCACTCACCACACCGGATCCTTACAAACCTCTTTGTCGGCATGCCGATTGGCAGTTGCAAAAGCATTGCACAACCATGGCACAACACGAATGGTGTACCGCCCAATAATGAACGGCAGTGATGCTTTGCTGGCCTTCTCTTACCTCTGCTACTACCAGAATCTGGAGTCTGCGGGGGTGGAACCTGAACACTCAATTGTCTCACTAGAGATCGTGTGCTGCGATTCGGGTTCATCGGTTTATCATTTATGCTTGCTTCAGTTTGTTTCAGTAGAAGCATTAAGAGCTTCTCTCTGGTTATACCTATTCTTGCAAGTTCATTCACAAAATCATGTAACTCATTCTGTGGGCCCGGGATGTCACCGTTCGAACCATGCGGTCTACATGTTCGCCTTGGGTTAAATCGGCTTTCACCGGCACCTATTCTACTTCCCCCTTCATCAGAAGAGAAGCTTCTAGAAGAACTGCTTCCATCAAAAGAAGCATATGAATTTCTACTTCTTGGATATGCTCTTTCGTCAATATCTTCTTCAGAAATTATGCTACCTTGAATCGAGCCGTTATCATCTATTGAATCTCTTTTGCCGCTTTGGTTCATTTTGTGTTGGTTCCAAGGATGGTTGGGTTCATATACTGGTTTTGACCCCTCTACTACTTCTTCACTCTTTGATTTATATCCAAAAGGCATGTCTCTCTTTCGGGGATAATTGGTTTCATTTAATTCTGGTTTAATCTTCTCTTCTTCATAATTCGAATCATATATCAAATTATTTCCATCTATAATTTGATTCTCACTTAAGCTTTCAGCTGTAGAAGCTACAGAGACTCCCCTTCTATGAGTTCGTCTAGATATAGCATTTGTATTACGCGAGATGGCACTGCCTCCTTCATCAGAAGAGATGCTTCTAGAAGAGCCACTCATATTGTATGAACTAGGCCTTCTAGGAGGTAGAATGCTTTCTTCAAGCTTTGTATTTTTTTCTCTCTCTATAACATAGTCTTCCCAGCCGAAGCTGATTTCGGAGCTATTACGGTTATGTTTTCTCAAGTTTTCAAGCACATTTGGGTGCTTTTGATTTCTAATTGGACAGGTAGAAGTACTAAGTGAAGATCGCTGCATGTCATCATCATCTGAAGATGGCACGTTTCGTTCTGAAGTATTACTTTGTTGCTCAAGGGATACATCAGATGCGGTTTTCTCTAGAGATGTGTTTTTTTCGGCATTGATTAGATCAGCCACTGCATGTCAGGAAAAGAAATCCCAATGAAAAATTTCCCTTTCTGATAAAAGTAGATTTGAGATGAAATGTTACAGCATGATCTACCTAATTGATACCTTGAAATATTTGCTGACATCCTCCACAACTTAGCTGTTGGCTGCCTGTTTTTCTCATGAGAAGCCGTCGGCATCCCGGAGTCATGCATCTTGGGAACCGGCCGGACATGCTTTCTTCTACAATTGAATTTTTTTTCTATTGGAATTCTGCAATTCAATGTTTTGAAAAAAAAAAAAAATTATAATAACTATATTGAAATCAAATACCAGTTCAACACTGAATATTCTGTTTTCTTGTTAATAGAAGATCAAATATAATGTATTGGGGATAATAGTGGGTGCCAATTATAGGAGTTGATTAGTATTATCTCCAATAAATTATATTTGATCTTCTATTACTTGTTCATCATTTTCTCTTCTTAAAGTTAGAGTTTGATAATGCTATGATTTGATTATCAGAAACCTATATAAATTTCTGTCAGAAACTAATCAGATCCTTATTATTTGAATCCAAAACACCTATAGATTCTACAATAACTGAAAAAGGTAATATTTTAATAATTCTGTAACTTCTGAAAATTCTCATCATAAAAGAGTAAGATCAAACAAAGAAGATTGAAAAGGATAAAGGTAAGGGGAAAAAAGGAACTTCATCAAATCCAACAACTGAGAACAATTCTAGAATTTATAAGATGTATGGTTTAGGGAATCATCGACTTCTATTGAAAATCACAAATAAAGAGCCCACAACTATTCACGATTCAAAAAAGAAAGAAATGGAGCAAAATACCTTTTGAAAATAAGAGATAATATGAGAATGAGAGGAGCAAAATACCTTAATTTGGAGATAAGAAACCAAAGATAAGGGGGCTTTACTTCTCTCTCTTCTTCTCTGATTTCGTAAAAGTATGAAAGGGCTGAGATTAATAAAACTTAACGTAGAAGATTGACTTCATTAATTAATCCAGCTACCTTCAAATTATTATAAACCGTTTGACTAGGCAATGATCAAGAGAAAGAAAGAGTAATAATAATAAAAATAAAACTAAATGGTTAACTAATGAAGATGAGATGTCTTTTTCTTTTAGAAAGGTGGAAAAGTTCAAAGTATACCTCATTGGTTTGAGTTGGTGTTGACGCTTAAAATGTCTTTCTATTAGCACTTGGAGATTTTTTTTTTTTTTGTCGTTCTATAACACTTGAAAGTATATTTTGTAAGATTTGTGTTTTGAGTAAGTTCTGTTAAATAATTTTAAGAACAGTGTTTGATCAAGTTACTGAGATGAAGTTATTTTTGTGAGATGTCATAGGTATAAATTTTGAATGGGGAGCTTGCTTTTTATCTCGGAATCAAAGACAGTCCATGAGCAACAAATTAAATTCTAAATTCGGTATGATATTTGATGAGAGCTGTCCGATCCGAATTAAAATTTGTACATATAAAGTGTGCACAAATTTTGATGTAGATCGGATGGCTCCAACTGAATATCAAACTAAATTTAATTTGACGTTCATTAGACTGTCCCCCGCTCTCTCTATCTCTATCTTAAAAAAATAATTAAGTAGCTATGCATGAATTATCTATCTCGGATTTTTTTTTTCCTTGTATCTATTATAGCACATAAGTCAAAAGTCAAAACAGAAAAATTAATACGGTGTAATTGTGATATATATATTTTTTTAGAGGAGGGTTGAAATGCATCTAAATTTTTATGGATCCAAATGTATTTTATCTTTTAAATTTTTTTTCTCTGTTTTCAAAGTCCAAATAGTCATCCGAACCATTACATGCGATATATATATTAAGATGTTCTTGGAGACCAAATTTTACATTTTTTAGAATTTTTTCACTATTTATTTAGTCACTTTGAAAATCGCTGGTTTTACATTTTCTGAACTATTGAATCAACGATTTTCAAAGTGGTTTAATAAACAGTAAAAAAATTTCAAAAAATATAAAATTTGGTCTTCAAGCACATCTTAATATATAGATCGCATTTAATGGTTCGGATTGACTATTCGGACTTTGAAAACAGAGAAAAATGATAGAGTGCATTTGGGTGCATTTAAACCCTCCTCTCTTTTTTTTTTACTGCAAAGTATATTTGTAAAATGACTTATTCCATGTAATTGTTCTATTTCTTTATTTCTTTTTCTTTTCTTCCCTTCATTTCCTTTCCATAATAAATAATATTTAGGGAGTAGGTTCCTAAAATGAAAGCAGTGCTGAATTATAAATCTTGAGGCACAAGTACCGTATTTAATTTTTTTTTTTTAATTTCACAGATCCCATCAATACCTGTTTTACAGTTATTGCTTAAAAACCCTCATGTTTTTTTTTTTCATATTATATTCTGGCGAAATTAAAAAAAATAGAGGTTGAAAATGTATTGCCTGTTTATAAATCTTCAGGCACAGGTATTGTCTTTTATTTTTTAATTTCACATATCCCAACAATACCTGTCATACAGTTGCTAAAAAGGTTGTCATGTTATTTTTCATAATAAATTCTGGCAAAACTAAATAAAAAACAGAGGTTGAATAGGTCAGATAGTTTCTAGATTCAGTGGAAAGTTCCAATATGAAAATTTCAGCGTTGCACATTGAAATTTATTTTATATTTTCTTCGGACCAAATCAGGTTCAGCTGCCTACAAGTCATTATTTACCAAATTGAAACATATAGACTTTACATGATTACTTCTCATCTTAAATGTATTATCTAAAGGGAGCTGATAATAGTACCCGCACTGTATCCGCAAGGGGGACCATCAAAAATTAAATGTTAAAATATAACTTCTTGTGGGGATTGCAAAAACTGCACAATTCGAATTTTTTTCCTAAAGTATTAATACCTATTAACGGAAGTATTTATCTATGTACAGAAGTATTTATACTTATAATGTGAACAATTATTTATTGTGTGGATTATGTAGCGCCAAGATAACAATATCCGCGCTACAGTATCCGGGGACCATCGAAAATTAAATGTATAAATATAACTTCTTATGGGAATTACAAAAACTCCACAATTTGAAATTTTTTATAGCATTAATATTTATGTAATTTTCTCTTTCAAATGAGATCCGTGATGACGTACTTTCAGGCTCGTCGTCATGCAAGTATTTATAGCTCGCCGTACAAGTATTTATACCTACACTTGCAAATATTTTTTACATATAACACTGGAAGTATTAATATCTAAATATTGAAAGTATTTATACTAATACACTGAAGTATTTATACCTATGAGGTCAACTATGTCTATTAGATGAAAGTTGAGGCAGAAATGATTGGAAAACTCGAAAAGAGATTATCATAACAAGTTACGCATCAAAGTATTAACATCTTACTTTTTTAAGTGCTAATATCTTATATTTTAAGTATTTATATCTATGAAGGTATAAATATCTAAGTATTTTTTACATATGACACAGAAAATATTAATATTTAGACATAGAAAGTATTTATATCTAGCACTGAAGTATTTATTTTTATGAGATCAACTATTTTTGTTAAAGAAAGTTTGACGCGAAATTAGTGCCGAGACTTTGAAAGGAGAACCATATAATTAGTGGGGACCATAAAGAAAAAGTACTGCTAAGATTTTAGAATAATAATTAGTTAAGACTATATAATATATTTTTAGAATAATAATTAGTGGACATAATATAGTAAGTGGGGACCATAACACATTATTTTTTTAAGTCGAGTACTGTAGCACGGGTACAAAAATAATTATTCTTATCTAAAAGATGAATTAAATATTTTTTTAGGAATAAAAGGTTAAACAAATCTATCCATAAGTTTTTAAGCTTATCAAGGTGGTTGGTGAGCTCAGTTTCAAAAATATATTGAGCTCACCAATTTCAAAAATATATTGAATCAATTTCAAATGATAAATTTAAATTGTTGAAATTGATTTACTATATTAGTGATTAAAAATATATATGCAATTTTTTTTATCAATTTGTTATTTTAATTTTTTATTTTATTATTCTAAAATACTTATTATATCATATGTACATTTATTAGTAATCTACTTCATATTTGTATTAGAATTATCAGCGATTATCTGATCCTTATTAATTAATATATATTTAGAGTTAATTTAATTTTAAATTTTAACCTTGGAATTCTTTCTTAATCATATCGGGAGAAATATCGCATATCGGTCTAGTTCGAACAAATTTCAACCACATCAAAACTAAATTATATTTAAAAATGATTTTCCAAGATGGTACATACGGTCTTGTACCAAATGAAGATATTTTTTAATTAATTGCATAAAGTCAAGTCAAGTCGATGTATAATTTATTTTCATATTTATTATTCAAATTGACACCAGTTCTTCAATAAATTCCCTTCTACATTGATTAGATTGTTATACCGTGTGTGTGTGTGTGTGTGGTTATTAGAATCTTCGTCTGCTCCAATAAAAAGTGAATGGCATTTGATGATATAATTTTTCGGACGTCTATATTTAATAAAAGTTAAAAACTGAAAAAAAAATGAATTTAGGTTTCTACAAAAATAAGAAATGAAATTCAGAATATAATTAATACGGGACTTAAAATTACGTTTCTGAAAACCAACCTTAAATTTAGTCGCAAAAAATAATATTTTCATGTAAAAAGTTACAAGCTTAAAATTGAAAAAAAAAATTACAAATATTAAAAAGTTGAATGATATTATACAACCTCTTCTTTTAATAAAAGCAAAAATCCCTTCTCTAATTTGACTAGTTTAGCAAAAAAAAAAAAAAACATAAAAGGAAAAAAAAGAAAAAAGAAAAAGAAAAAAGGAAACCTCTCATTTTTCCCCCTGTTTGGAGCAAAGCTGGATTAGTTCTGAATTTTCTTGTCCTCAAAACATCTCTCCTTTTCACTCGGTTTGGACCCCTTCTCTCCTCGGACTACTTGAAAATACTATCTTTTTCAGTTTGAAACGTAATAAAAATTTCTTCAGAAATTATGTCGTTTTTTTTTTTTTCTTTTTCTTTTTTTAAGATTAGCGACAAATTGTCGTCAATGATATATTGAATAAGAAAAAAAATTATATTTACATAATTTTGGGTTAAGTTAAAGCCACCTAGCCTGTTACATCTGTCAAAAAAAAAAATATGTGTGACGTTTTAAAACGTTATGTAACGTTTTTCGCTGTAAAACTTAATAAAAATGGCAATTTTATGAAGGCTGAATTCAATTATAACGTCATAACGTTTTATACACTAAATTATGTGTTTTATACACTATTCCCTGTGTTTTTCACCAGCTGAATCATTATAACGATTTACCAAAGCGTTATAACGTTTTATTCGACAATGTGAGGGTCTATTTAGCAAAATTTTGTCTCTTTCTCTCTCAATCCGTCCCTTCTCCCTACCTCTGTGTTCCGCCAAAGAAAGAAGAAAAGAGAGAGAGCTTCCCCTCCCTCCAAAACTCACCAAAACTTCCGTGAAATCAAAGGAAGGAGTGAGAAATTGGTTGCTTCTCTCATCTAGCTCTCCCATTCGGTATTTTCTTCTCTCCTCTTTTCTCCCAAAATCCAAATTTCACCATTGTTAGGGTTTTTCGTTTTAAACCCGAGATTTGTGTTTGAATTGCTTGTGAATAGCTCCTTGAGCCTCCTTGGTTGTTTACGTGTCGATTATTTTCCCAATTTCACCTCGATTTTGGATTCCCATTTCTAGGGTTTTTGGTACCAAATCCGAAATTTGGAAATGTTGTTGATCGGTTAGGCTAATCCGACCAGATAGAGTTGGGATCGGTAAACCCCTCTCTCAATCTTGACATAGAGCGATTAATTCCATTTTTGACCAAATTAGGGTTTAATTAATCGGCAAATTGAATTGTTACGATAACCAAAATAGTGAGACGGTAAAGGAATTGTTACCAAATTGGAATTGTGTATGGTCTAGAGGACCCAAACGTGAATATGAGAATTGATAAGAGATGTTAAGTAATTAAGACCAATGAAGAAAAGGTTGACACCAAAATATATGAATTTTGTTAAGGAAAGTATAAAGAGATTAATACAACTCAAGCTAGCATGTGAACAAAGGTTAAATCAAGGATACATGTAATATAGGTGTAGGCTCGGTCGAGCAAGACATTGCGGGACATTTCGAGACATCTGATCCATAACTAAGCGGTACGCTCGTCTTAATCAGGTGCGGGATTCTTGGACTTGTTTGATACTTTATTTTCAGGAATTAAATTGTTTATTCGTTTGTCATGTTGAATGCTTAATTGTTGCATACTTTGAAATTCATGCTGCATATTGATTCTCGCATAAATGAGAATGATTGAATTGTTTGGTTAAGGTAAATTGGCATGTTGGTATGGTTATTAATTGATTAGTTCTATTAATTATTCTATACGTGAATGGATCTGCTAGGCCAACCTGTTTAGATGGCTGGATTTAGGTGACGCTGCTGACTTATGCGTTGATCTGTTTCTGAATTTGCCAGACCGATCTGTTTAGGTGACTGGATTCAGGTGACGCTGCTGACTTATGCGTTGATCTGTTTCTGAATTTGCCAGACCGACCTGTTTAGGTGGCTGGATTCAGGTGACGCTGTTGACTTATGCATTGATCTGTTTCTGGATTTGCCAGACCGACCTGTTTAGGTGGCTGGATCAGGTGACGGTGACCTATCCATTGATCTGTTTAATGAATTTTGCAAGGCTGATAGCCAACTTTGGTTCTATTTGAATGAAATTGCAAAGTTGAGCAGTATGGCTGACTTTGATTCCGTGTGATTGCATTTTTGTCAAGTTGACCTGTATAGGTGACTTGTAACCAGACCTTAGAAAATGGTTAAGCCAAACAGCGACAGATGGGTGTCAGATAAAGGGGCCAGCTCGAAAGAACATCTGTAGTTGTTACAAGCCCTAATAAGTCGAGTTAAGCCAACTACGTGTTTATTTTGAAATTCATCTTGGAAATTCTGTAAACTGTGATTCGGTTTATTTGTTGTCGAGCATATGCATTTCTTTTTTTTTTATCATGAATATGTATTTATTTGAATTGCTATTGAGTGGGTTTCATTTTTGAATATGGAGTTTGATTGCAAGTCCAATAATCTAAACTGTGGCAAATTTCGCACTGAGAATTTATTCTCACCCCCTCCCTTTGGGTTATTTTCAGGTTCATTTTACGGATGCAGCAAATGAGGATATTGGTAATGCATATAAAAGATTCACTGCCTTGCGTGTATGTGTGACACTTAATAAATATACGCAGCAAGCTGTCAGCCCCAGAATTTGGGGTGTGACATAGCCCGATAGAAAAAGTTATATTTACACAATTTATGTCGTTGTTGGTGTTGACGTCAGTGTTGTTTACATTAACACATTGTTTGGATGGAGAGTAGAGGATGGAAAGGAAAGTGCAGAATAAAAGATAATGGAATAGAATAGAAAATAAAATTAGTATATTTAATCTCTTCATGTTTTGATGATTAATGAGAGAAAATAAACATAATTTTTATTTTCATCTTATTTCTTGTTTGATTAATTATAATTTAAAAGGTTAATGAGAAATTCGGTGATTGTTGTAGGTTGTGGTAAAGAAATTCGGATGAGAATTATATAGGTAATATATACGGTTCGACATTTGTGTCATTTTTATTGAAAATATTTGCAACAATTTTTTGTTTCATCTGTTACGCTCCAAATTAGGAGGGAAATCGAATTTATTAATTATAATCATGCAAGATTAAATCTTTCACCTCCTATATCCTTCACCTCCGATATAATTTTGTCAACCAAACAAGATTCGACAGAAATTTTTCTTTTCTTTCCATTCCCTTCCTTCCTCTCTTCTTCATCCAAACAAGGTGTAAGAGAAAATTGTTGCTATAATATTTCTCAAAATTTATTTATAATTTCTTCTTGAAAAATAATTTTGAATTTAACTTTCATCAGATTTTTGAAAAAATGGAATGACTTTACTGGCCATTGTAGAAAATGCAAAATAATATTAGATAGTTGAAAAAAAAATATAGTGAACGATTTAAAAAATCGTTATAGCACTAAATGGTTTTGCTAATGAAAAAAAAAAGAAAGCAAAGAGCGCAACATAAAATGACATTTTTCTCTCCCATTTTACTTTTTTATGTTGTTCGAATCATTTCTTGAAATAATGGAATTTGAATATCATATTTCTTTCAATCATTGTGTAGATCAGATACTTACTATGAATAGTGCTATAAAACAGAGTTTCCAAATGGCCCTTGATTTATGGAAATTTTTTACTGATCTGAATTGTTCAATTTTGATGAAACGTAAAATTATAGAGGGACGTGACTGAACCATATAAATTTTTGAACAAAGTTCAATTAAATTTTTAATAAATATAATTAAAATTTGAAAATAGGTAGCTAAGCACCTCTATAATTGATTGTAGATCTACTCTTGACTACAAACATGAGGTTCAACAAGTAAAATCATCAGAGATTGCACAGCTTGTTGAAATATAACATCTATTTTCTTGGATGAAAAAACAATAATATAAAAATATTATGATTTTGAATTGATCATACACTCTTCCACAGCTTTTGTAGTAAAACAATGAAACTATTTTGGCCTAGTGTAAATAGCTCTGCTTGTCAGCCACAATAAATAAAAGAACATAATTTAAAGAATTTAAAAAACATTAATTTCATAAGTTTTGACCTAGTTAAATCCACTTTTAAAATGTTTGTTTTATCAATTTTAAATAGATTCCAAAACTTGTTAATAATATTTTGATTTTTTTTCTTTAATTGAACCCAAAAATGCTAGAAAATATATATATATGAAAAAACTTCTATAACTAATTAAAGCATTTTCAACTTTTTCTCCAATACAATATTCTCTGAGAAAATTAATTATATGTCCATTAAAACTTTCAGAATCATATATCTGTCCATCAAAACTATAAAATTTGTTTATCTATCCATGACAACTCAAGTACTTTACTAATATAACCCAATTCTCATTTTAATAAATTTAATTAGCAATTAAGGAAAAATTACTATTGTGCCCTTAATTAGTAATTGCTGCTGCATCAATTGTGACACTGTGCCAACTCAAATGAAAAGCAGAGAATAGAATAAAAGAATCAAGCTCAAACATAAACAACTACATTTGTCATGTATATGTCAATTGCTTGCTTGTTCAACTCTAAACTAATCTGAGAAATTGTACCAGCAATACAAATCTGTCTTCTTTTTGGTTTCAATATGAAGGATCATTTCTTTTTATAAATTTTGATCTTTCAGTATGTTATAAACCCGCTCTTTTTATTGTGAAATTTTATACAACTGACTGACCTCACATGTTATAAAATATTCTAAGGATACAATTATAATTCTTGTATTTTCATCATAATTTTTTTTCTGTTTCTATGTTCTTGCCGACCCACATATCGGGTGGGTAGAAAGATGAAATTTGTGGTGATAAAAGAGAAAGAGGTACTTGGAGAATTTAAGTTCTCCGTTAAATGGAACTGCAGATTGGCTGTACGGCTTGAATAAAATTCGAAATTTCTCAAAAACATAGTGTTTTGGTTTATTTTTTATTTTTATTATGGTATTTAAAAAAAATTCGGTTGACTTGGCTACGACATAAAACGTGTTAATATTTTTCAAATGGAAAGCACTAGTAAATTATTTACATTTAAATAAAGATTGTATGATTTGTAGGACTCAGCTAGAAGGTGGAAAATTAGGGGTGTCAACGGGTACGATACGGGTCGAGTGGAGATATTTTCATACCCTGTTATGATAATGAAAAAAAATCTTTACTCTTATTCATTTTTTCGAATACGGTATAGGTCGGGTAAACAAATAAAAAAGTGTCATTAACATTTCGATTTGTATTTTCAATAAAATATTTTTCAAAATAAGAAAAAAAATAATAATAAATATAACTAATTTGTATTATGAAAATTTAATAAAATGTAAAAAATTTATTGTATCATGTATCATCTTCATACAAATATATATATATATATATAGAGAGAGAGAGAGGAGGGTTCAAATGCCTCAATTTTTTGTGCCTCCATCATGCCTCCATTTTTAAAAACTTAAATAACTCAAAGTTTAAAACTTAAAAGTCAAAATAAAACCGTTAGATAAGATCTATGTTATTTTCTCTATGTGCTCATAAAAAATTATCACATCTTGATTTTGCTTCTATGTGAATCAATAAGTTAAAATATCAATGTCTATAAATTATCTACATTAATATACATTTTTACAAGCTCAAGATGACAACCAAAACAAAGTTGAAATGTTATAATTTTTTACACGTGCATAGATAAAATGATGTAGTTCATATCCAACGGTTTTATTTTGAATTTAAAGATTTAAATTTTGAATTATTAAAGTTTTGAAAAATGGAGGCATTTGACATTTGAACCCTCCTCATATATATATATATATATATATAGGTTTTGGCTAATATGCTACGGGTAGCTAAGAGGCCTCCGTGCTACGGCTCGGATTTCGAGTTTTCAAAATCCTAACGGTCGATCCGAACCGTTCATCTTGTTCTCCATATTAATATGTGCTTGGAAACCAAATTTTACATTTTTCTGAATTTGTTTACTATTTATTAAGCCACTTTGAAAACTGCTGATCCAACGGTAGTTTCTGGTTTTACTGTTGGATTAAGCCACCGTTGGATCAGGGGTTTTCAAAGTGGCTTAATAAATAGTAAAAAAATTTAGAAAAATATAAAATTTGGTCTCCAAGCACATATTAATATGGAGAACAAGATGAATGATTCGGATCGACCGTTAGCATTTTGAAAACTCGAAATTCGAGCCGTAGCATGGAGACCTCTTAGCTACCCGTAGCACCGTAGCCACGTCCTATATATATATATAAGGCTTGGGTGCTATGGATAGCATAGAGAGCTACGGTGCTACGGCTCAATATTTGAGTTTTCAAAATTCTAACGGTCGATCTGAACTGTTCATCTTGTTCTCCATATCATTATGTGTTTGGAGACCAAATTTTACATTTTTTGAAAAAAATTTACTATTTTTTTAGCTAGGTAGAAAATCACTTGATCTAAAAAATTCTGCACCATTAAGATATTTGATTTTCTACCTATCTAAAAAATTAGTAAAAAAATTTCAAAAAAATGTAAAATTTGGTCTCCAAACACATATTAATATGGAGAACAAGATGAACGGTTCGGATCAACCGTTAGGATTTTGAAAACTCGAATATTGAGCCATAGCACTGTAGCCCTCTATTCTATCCATAGCACCCAAGCATTACTCTCTCTCTCTCTCTATATATATATATATATATATATGAGACAGGCTAATATGCTTTCGGCAGCACTTCGGCCGAAGTGCTGCCACCCCATTTTTGATTTTTCAAATTCCAAACAGTCGATCCGAACCGTTCATCTTGTTCTCCATATTAATATCTGCTTGGAGACCAAATTTTACATTTTTTGGAATTTTTTTGCTATTTATTAAGCCACTTTGAAAATCGCTGATCCAACGGTGGCTTGCCAAACAGTAAAATCAGGGGTTCACCGTTGGATCAGCGATTTTAAAAGTGGCTTAATAAATAGCAAAAAAATTCCAAAAAATGTAAAATTTGGTCTCCAAGCAGATATTAATATGGAGAACAAGATGAACGGCTCTGATTAACTGTTTGGATTTTGAAAAATCAAAAATGGGGTAGCAGCACTGTGGCCGAAGTGCTGCTAAAAGCATATTAGCCTGTCTCTATATATATATATATATATATAGGCTGTGGCTAATTTGCCGTCGACAGCATTTATGCCAGTAGTGTTGCCGCCTTTTTTTATTTTGTGATGTCCAAACAACAAATCCAAACCGTTAGATGTTCAATCTATATTATAATCTACTTGGAGACCAAATTTTACATTTTTTAGAATTTTTTTACTATTTATTAAGCTGGTTTGAAAACCACTGATTTCAATGCTGCAGAAATTTACTGAAATCAGCAGTTTTCAAACAAGCTTAATAAATAGTAAAAAAAATTCAAAAAATGTAAAATTTGGTCTCCAAGTAGATTATAATATAGATTAAACATCTAATGGTTTGGATTTGTTGTTTGAACATCACAAAATAAATAAAAATAAAAAAAAAGCGGCAGCACCTCCAGCTAAAATGCTGCAGCAGCAAATTAGCTGGACCCTATATATATATAATTTTATTTTTTTTAAATTATCTTATACGAAAAGGGGTAAGATAACGAAAAAAATCATTATCCTTACCCATACCTGATTAGCTAATGGAAAGAAAAAATCTTTCCCTTATCCGTATTTTCGAATACGATACAGATCAGATATACAGGTAAAAGGGTTCCATTGACACCCCTATGGAAAATACCATTTAAAGGATGTAAACATTTTTTTTTTCATCCTTATTAGACTATAAATTATTAATGTAAATAATTCGATGCATCCGGCGATTAATAAAAAATTCCACATAGGTAGTGCAGTGGTGGGTGAATATTTTAACAGAGCATATTTTGCTTCATGCAGTGCACTGACTATTTCCCCATATAATCAAAATAGGGATGCATATAGCGCTGCATGAAGTGAAAAAAACTCTGTTGATATTTTTACTAGGCAGTGGTGGCGATCGATCGGGTCGAGCAAAATTTTTCTATAGATAAATCTTAGTCTGCCACGTGGCGATCCTTCAGCCTCACCTGACACTACGCTCCAATTTGTTAGAAAAATGAAAAGACCGAATAGAGATTAGAGGCTACTTATCCGAGCTTCTCGGGTGAGAAGCCATGGCGTCTCTTCTCCCTCGCACCTCACCACCTCTCACAAAGCACCATTATTTTCCCTCCTCTTTCTCTTACAACAACCCCATTTCTCACCTCAATATCGCCACCACAAAACAGAACAAACGACTTAATTCAAAATTCAAAGCTTTCT